>OESO01000035.1:2271861-2296265 GCA_900240985.1 Crithidia bombi | reverse complement strand
AATTTTGGCTGCAGCGCAATCAAGTTCTTGCGTTGCCAAGCGTTCCCTGCCCTTTCGTTGCAGATAATTTGGGCGGAGTTGTGTAGATCCAAAAAGTGACATATCGTCGATTTATCTTCCTGGTGTGATTGCGGAAAGAAATCGAAGTATCCAGCAAAAATAAGCACGAACGCAGGACAAGGATCGATGAAAGCCGCATCGCCGTCACACGAGCCTCGAGAAGTGAGCTGCACACATGTTTCGAAAAAAAGTAGCCTCGCTGTTTGGAGCAACCCCTCTTGGAGAGGCGAGAAGTCTGACATTGCCATTCAAGCCAAAGAAGTCTTCGCCTCGTAAATATTGAAGCACATGCGGAAGCCAGCTTTGCGAATCGCAAGCGGGGTCGTGGAACGAAAGGGCCAGCTGCGACAAGCTTTCACGATGATGTGCTCACTTGAGCGGCCAATTTGCTTCGCGCAAACATTCCATCAGGTATTTTTGCAGGCAATAAAGGCTGAAAGCGTCTTTAGCCCACCGGCGGGAAAGCCAGGCTCGTTCAGTAACAATGCTGGGACGATCACCCAGACCGTTGCCTGATCACCATTCAAAAGAAGTCAACGCGATCACTTTGACCACGATTGTGGCAGCAGTACGAAGAAAGCCGGAGCCATCGGAGGATTTCTTAGAGCCTGCAAACCTGGACGCGGCTGCTTCCCTGCACGGGCATCTCTTCTCCCAACGCGCTGTCGCCGCAGAGATTAGTTGTTTTTAGGAGTAATACCCCGCAGCTGGACTTTTTAGGTTACTGCGGCCCAATCCACAGGGAGCGGCAAATCAGCCACTGGATTAACTCGGCCCACCGGAAAACCCACGACAGCAAGACGCCAAAAGGACGGATTCGCTTCATACTGCTTTAGCTCCGCATATGCTGCCGCTTCGAAGTTGGACTCAACACCATTGCTTGTGAAGCCCTTATCCACGCGCACCAAGTCATCCCGCGTCGGCTTGTGCTAGCATGACTATCAGTATTAGAAAAACTAACTTATATTTGGTGGTATGCCTATGTTGGGCCCGTACGCGTCCTCGATAAAACACGAGTTGTGTACATCTTCCGCCCCATCGCTGGATGCAAAGGGAAGAAAGCAAGTGGGAGCCAGAAAAAAAACACGATGCCCGGGGAAATTCAAGAGAGCATAAAAGATTACTGTCGTATAGCGAGATTTCACCAGATGAACCAACAACATGCGCCTAGCGTTGAAAACCGCTTCTTAGCTGCTTCCCTGCCAGTAGGCGCTCGATGCAGCCCTATTCACTCTTGCTTTTACAATAACGCTCTCACAAGGTGTAGCGTGGAAAAAAAAAAAACAGTTTGTCCGCCACGGATGTCAACAACTCTATTTTTGGTTCAGCGCATGGATTACTTACAAAAATACGTTCGTGTCACATGCAAAGAGGTTCTGCGCATGTTTGACCCTTCCATTGCCACCGTTGGAAAACGTTTTTTGGAGACAATTAGCGCGAACACTCGAAAACAAGATGGTAAAAAGCACACCGAAACGAAAAACGCTGGTATAGCTGCCTGGGCCAGTAACGCCTCTTCGGAAAACAAGTCAAGCGGACGTCCACTACGCTTTACAGTTCTCATGACATGGCTGCAAAATTCGACTCAACAAATAGAGGAGAAAAAACTCTACGGATAACGACATATCAACGAGAAACAACGTGCTGGTGTGTTGGTGCTGTGTAATGTGGATCCCCGCCTTGGCTCGTCTTACCATAGCTTCTCTGTGGGAATAAATATCCACCTCTCTACGGATCTCGGACAAAGGGGAATTCTTTCCTGGAAAACTCGGTGTGTTCCAGTCCACATAACGGCGTGTTCATGTAGACCAGTAGCGCCTATTCCAATAAACACCGAGGAGACAGTCTCTTCCTTCAATATAAAAAAAGAAAAAATATTTCTGCACTGAGAATCTCCGGACTGCACAGCACACCTTTGCATCGCGTTTCTTCTCGGGCCACAAGCGCTCGCGCCATTAAAGAAGCCCAGAAATGAAAATTCTACCGCCCCGATTACTAAAACCTTGCAAACAGGCCACCGTCATGAGCGGATGCATCAGATGGCCAACAGTTCCTTTGCCTAGCCATTCTTACGGGCAACAGTTCTTCTCACCCCACAGGACTAATCGCTCCATAAATTTCCTCACGCGCAGACACACACTGAACGTTTGCTCCACAGAAGCAAATAAAAAGGCGGCAGAGAAAGCTCTGCCATGCGGGCCTTTCGGTTTCCTGCCTTCAGTGCCACCGACGTCACGGGGGATTCCTCGCAAGGCAGGTTTTCTTTGCAGCGCATAAAGCACATGCTGTCCTTACAAACGCAAACACATCTGGTCGCCAGCTACTCGAGGTCTCTCCACCACCGTTACGCCCGCCGGGCTCTGGACGTACCTTTTGACCAACAGGTAGGCACCGGGAAAGAAAACATGCTATTTTCCTGTGTCGCCCCACATTCCGTATTTTTCACATGAAACAACTACAGGAATGCTCCAGCGCTGTTTTGAAGGAGTTGACTGCCGTCGCCTCGACAGTGTTTTTTGAGCGTCAGCTGTTCACATAGCGAATGCCCTCAGCTAACGTCACCGCAACAACAGAAACCACAGACACACCACTCACTCAACGTTCGATACAACGCATAAACCCATTTTTCCCTGCCCGCACCTACATCCCGAACTCCCACGCAACCCGGCTCCGCCGTACACCACACCACCAGCTCAGCTAGAGAATCGAGCATCTTTTGTTGGTTGTTGTTGTTGCCCTCTCGAACCCTCCAGCTTAACTCTGTTTCTTCCATAGTTGCAGTTAGGCCTGATGGTGACCTCAACAAGTAGCAATTCGGCCATTTAACGTTTTCAAAGTTAATACAATCCACGCCTTAGAAAAAAAAAGCAACAGGTAACTGTGGTGCGACAGAGATGCGCTGAACGCAAAGAAAGCCACTCACCCGAGGAATTGTGAGCAGATCTGATCGACGTCTGACAGCTTTTACACCCCTTCCCAAACACAAACTTTTGTGCCCAACCCCACTTATCCCACAACTGAATTCTGGTGCTTCTTTTGTGCGAAAAGCCCCCACGACCACCGCGGCGGGTAAACGTACTGCGCTTCAATCGCGATCAAAGTACAACCCGAACAAGGCCCAACGTATTCTCTACTTAAAACTCGGGTTCTCAGAAGGGCTTCATGAAGTTAATCTGCCCCAGTTTCCTTTTGGCATTTTTTTTTGACCCAGGGTTTGTTTTTTCTTTATCATGATGTCGTTTTCCGCCAAGAACATCGGAAAACACTACAGGCATCCGTACCCGTGGCTCCTACCGACATGCTCGCATCACGGGCCGAATCCCAAATTCACAGACTTCAACAGTGTCCTCGTGCGACACGTGTGGGAGCATGTATGTAAGCGTGGCGGCATTACTTCGTCAGCATCGTTGTCTGCGATGCCTTACGACCCGGCGCCCCTCCTTGGGACAAACTGTTGAAAGGAAACTAAGGTTGAGAGGGGAGGGAAAAGAAATTAAGGGTAGGCTGGCACTATCGGGCAGTAGGGGGCGGGACTCGCCCAGGTTCGGCGGTCTGCATCACTTGTCACGCGCGGGGGTGGGTGAAGGGGCTACTGAGCATCGCCAGCGGGGAGGGTTGGCGAGTTGTGGCGTTCGGTCAGCTACGATTTCACGCGCTGGTTTGATCACTGGGGCGCGTTGCGAAAGCTCAGCGAGCCCAGGGGCACACAAGCAGGCGACGGGGTGTCTCATCGCACGCAAAAGCGGGAGGATCCCCTGTGGTGGAGCAGGAGTGCTCTTTGACCTTTGCCTTGCTGCTAAGTGCGCATCAGCCGCTTCAGGTTCACATGTGTATAGACTTCGGAAACGTAGGGTGAACAGGCGCAGCTTGGGAGGAAGCCAGGGAATGCACCTCGGGCTGCCGCCTCCCGTTATCGACCCGTAGACTTGTGGACGCCTTTTTGGGCAAGTGCGGACATGATGCAGTAAAGTCCAGGATGGTGGGGATGAATGGCTGTATGCTAGGCACGCTTGAATTTCGGGGGGCCCAGTAGTTGGGGCGTGTGGTTGGCTCGTTGTGGCTGTGCCGTTCTTTGGAGCCGCGGGCGGCAAAACCCATGAAAAAGCGTGGGAAACTTGGTGGTGATGCCTCCATCTCCGTGAATGACGGACCAGGCGGCGGCAGATGGAACGCTCATCTTCTCTACGAAGCGTGTATTCTCGAGACGGGCGTGGCGATGTCGGTGATATGGGTCCATGCTGGCACGGTAGTAGCG
Organism: Crithidia bombi; assembly: GCA_900240985.1. Lineage (NCBI taxonomy): Eukaryota > Euglenozoa > Kinetoplastea > Trypanosomatida > Trypanosomatidae > Crithidia > Crithidia bombi. The sequence goes on along the minus strand of OESO01000035.1, from coordinate 2,291,950 downwards.
CTTTAGAGAGGGGCAACGGATCCTCTGCGAAGAAAGTGTTGAACACTACATGAAATACGTGCGGCAAACTATCCACGGCAACGTGCCAATTATAGAAGTTTGCTGGCTTTGCCACGTTTTGAGTTCATACATGCGGTGCGAAGTGGGTATCCGGAGTTGCTTACACCTCAAGTACCTCGGTGAGATAGAAGAGGTGGTAATCCGGGTCGGGAACCCCCTATGCAAAGGTGGGCGGGGGGGCGGCTGGGGGGCGGGGGATGGATTTAAGTTGGGGTTCCGGCAATCGCGCAGCAGGCAAGTTGTTGCTTCATGGCACGTAAAAGTTGGCCACCACCACCCATTTGCATTCTACACTTTCTCTTTGGTGAGTACGGCATGAAAAGAATCCAAGCGTTTCTTGAAGTGCCTCTGTTGAATTCTGCCGAGGCGACCCCCCCCCCATTCTGTGAAGGCAATGTCCCCCGCGCTTCTTTCGTGCGCGAGGTTGGGGTGGGAAGAGGTGTCATCCAAGGCGTGTGGTGAGCCCGCTCTGTCTGGAGAAAGGGTAGCGGGTGTCTTCCTACCAGTGGTGACGAGGGCCGGCAAGCCAAGCACGTGGAAGCGGCTGCACTTGGCCATCGCGCTATTTGGCGAACCTTTGGACTTCTTCATTGGGATGGGGTTTTTGTACGCAGTAGGCCGGTTTTAGGGCCTGGCAAGGAACGGGCAGCCGTCAACCGCAAAGGTCCTTCCTACCTCCGGGTGGGGCCCAGCTGTTTTCGTGCAGGTAGCCCCGCCCCGTTACTCTTGAGATTGAGGCGCCTAGCCTTTCTGGCTCACGGACGCAAGAGCCTGATGCTACGGAGAGTAGCTCGGCGTGCTATTAGAGCCCGTTGTGTTGGCTTATAGAAAAAGGCGCCAGTATGGTGTGCGAAGAAACGCCGAGCATACACCTTAGAATGCGATTCACGTTTGTAAAGCGAAAAACCCACTCCCGGACGAGAGCACCACTTTCGTTCCCAATGGTGGGTGCACAGACCGTCGCGCACTGTAAAAGCGGATCAAGCTAGCCGAGTGGGACTTTCATGGCGCGGTTGCTCAGACCACAAGTGCAGTTGATACGTGTACAGATCGGTAAACGACAGGACGGTCGAGGATGTTGACATTCCACGAAACCACAACCCTTACTACGAGAGACATGCATGTGAAGCATGCTTTCCTGGCGGGCAGCCTGCGGGCATGCTGTACAGTGGGCACAAGAGGAGGGTGGAGCTGCGTTGCAACGTTTGCTGCTGACAACGACCCAGCGCGAGGACGCCAGCACTCGTCGCAATGGATTAGCGGTGATCACGGGGCGTGCCGATTGTTGCGAGCGGTATAGACATTTGGCTTCTCACTGCGCATTTCTCGGCGGCTTGTCTCGCTCGTGAAAGGTGTGGTTTGTGCGCCGTTACTGCCGTGTATACGATCTCATCATGCGAGTGTAGAAGAAAAAAAGCACTCTAGCGACGTGTGGTGTGCTTTGCTGTGCATCAGGGCTCTGCATTCGGGATGTCTTTCCGGCTTTTCGTGTGCCGCGATTTCCCCCTGTGGGTTCTCAGTGCCGCAGCCGCGTGGCATCGGGCTCTTTTATGAAACAAGCGCAGCTCCCCACATTTCACCTGCTTCGAAGAGCCTGACTCCGTTGAGAACGGCTCCTGTTGGTTCGCCGCCCTGGTTTGATGTTATTTCTATAGAGCGTCGTACGCAGGAAGGCGTCAACGGGTTCTTCAAAGTTTGGTGTTGCGCCCGAAGCTTTGTTGAGCAACGTTCGTTGTACCCGTTGGGGTTGCAAGCGCGTTGGCGTTTCCGCCTTGGCTAACGGCCGGTTTGCGTAAATCCCACACGGGTTGCTTCTCACCAGTACAAATGCGCCCTGCCCAGTGAAGCTGGTAGCGTTTTTATACGCTGACAGGCCAAAAGCGGCTCATTTAGCGGGCCTGGGGCTTTGACTGGTCTGGCTGCCCGTGGTGGCGCGTACCGGGTGGTTTTTGGGGCGGTGGTTTCTCACTCCAAACGGCGTTGTGGACGCCCTTCGCCTCCAGGAACAAGCCGTTACGCAATCAACATGGTCAACATCGTGAACAAAGAATGGGTGTGCGCAGGCGAGGGCCTTGGACCGTCCATTCAGTGGGTGACAATTGCCGCCAATTTTCAAAGCACGTGTGTTGCTGGAGGCCGGGCAGGCTCAGGAGCCGAGCACGTTCGCTCAGCACGACGCTTCTCGTTTGGGGGGGCTCCCGGAAGGGGTTGGCAAGACATGGCGCTGTGGCGAGGAAAACTATCATCCAAGTTCCCACCCAGATTTTATCGTCAACATTTTGGCAACCGCGCCAAAACACCTTCGGTTAGTGTGACCAAACTAGGGCTCCTCGGGGTCGTGGTAAGCGGCGTCCCAGCCGAAGGAAGCAAAGTTTCTCCAGCTCGATTGGCCCCGCGACGCGGCGGCTTTCCGTCAGGACGACAGCGATCTGGCGCTGCCTTGGCTTCAACGGCAGCAGGGCGCGCTGCATAAGGTGAGGTGCGCCAGCCGGTGTTGAAGGGATGGTTTGGGAGGGAGTGCCCCACTCTATCTGCTTGGCGCCCTGGCCCGGCGCGCGCTAAACCCGCAGTTTTTTGATACCAGTAGCAATGCCACACTGTCAAAACGTTCCGAAACTGGCGGCCCTTAGAGGCGCCTCAAAGCTGAACGCCTGGGTGCTGACTGTAACGCGGGTGCCTCGGGTGGCTCGTTGATGCGGCCCGCGCGCCGGCATTCCGCGAGCCCCCCACCCCAAAAGGGGGGCCTCGCCTTTCATTCTCAACGGGAAAGCGGCCGCCTCCACTACACGTTGGTTCGGCAGGTTGTTTGATTTTATTTCAGCCTCCACCCGGTGGGTTTCCTGTGGATCTTCTTCCGCTTCACCTGCCGCGGAAGATAAATTGGGTGGCGAGCGGTGCATACTTGCAGGGGTTCTTTTTGACTGTGCGCAGCGTGCTTAGCTTTCGGGGGAAGGTGCTCTCGGCACCCCCCTCTTCGGCTGGGCGATGGGCTGTGCAGGCTCGCGGTTTCGCTGCTCGTGGGGCGCCGTTGCTCGCGGGGGACGTCTCCCCCGCCCCCCCCCGACCCCGGGCCCGGAAACCGCGCCTCGTGGCGTTTCCCTCTTGCCCCCGCAGCAGGGTGGCTCGCTTCGGGGAGCTTTGTGCGCGCCGGGGCATGGGGGGAGAAACAGCAGGCGCCCTCCAAACGGGAAAGGGGTGTGCGGGCGGCGACAGGGGAAAGTGGAAACCACGCCTCGTTGTTTTTGTCTGCGGGGATGGCGTTGATGGTGTTTTTGGTGTGGGATTTATTCTAAAAGGGGGGGGGGGGGGCTGCTTCGGCGGTGCCGAGAAAGAGGCGGGGGTAAGGGAACGCTAGCTGTTTTTTTTTGTTGCTGGATGGGGTCGCCGAGGCCGGCGGAAAAATACAACGTTAGGACAAATATGGTAGGACTCAGGTAGCAAACAGCCGCCTTTCGCAAGAACACATTTCACACGCTCTTCAACCTTTGTTTTTGCCTGTCCCAGCACGAGCGTCACCGGGCCATCATTCACCAGCTGGATGTTCATGTAGTGCTGGAATTTGCCGGTGGCAATCTTGTCGGCCGCATAGTCAGCGCGCAGCTTGTCGCGCAACGTGTTGAACATCGCAAGCGCTTCCTCGGGTGGCATGGCGTGGTGAAAATCGGGCTTGTTCCCCCTTCATGACGTGCATCAGGGTGAACTGCGAAATGAGCAGAACGCCGCCGTCGATTTCTTTGACATTTCGGCACCACATCTTCGAGCCATCTTCGTTGCTCCACAAACGAACGCCATGATCTTTCGAAAGATGTACTCCAGATCGTCGGCGGTGTCGTCACGGGCAATTCCGACGAGAACGGCCAGCCCCTTTTGAATGGAGCCGACGACCTCACCTTCCGAGGTTACGGAGCCGCTGAGCACGCGTTGAATAACGGCTTTCATTTGCAATTAAACCCACCAGGAGTGTGATCCGTGTCACGCAGCTTTTTTCGAGACAAAGAGTGTTTGATGCCGAACACAATGTGCTGCAAGGTCCAGGGAGAGGGGGAGGCAGAGAGGGTAGGGGAGGCCAAGGCGTACATGGAAAAAAAAAAAAAGCAGTTGCGAACGATCTGTTGGACAAAAGAGGAGGATAGCGACGTGGAGCTTCACAGTGAGGCGTCAAGCTTGTGAACGTGAGAGGATCGAAGGGGAGAGCAGACGGGTCAGCTACATTTTCAGTGTTTCTGGAGGTTGCATCAATTTGCACACGAGGCGGTATGGGACAAAGCAAACGCAAGAAAAGGAGGCGAACGTTGACACACACACACAACTGCTGAGCGGAGCAAGAAGAAACACAGCCGGCGAAAAACGATCACTGCAGTCGCACTGTGTTCCACCACCAGACGTCAATGTTACAGCGTCCGCCGACTCTTCCGTTTTTGGCACACCGCACTCAACAGGGACGTGTTGCGCACGCGCCGGGCAGCGTTCGATTCAGTAGCGGCACCGTCAGCAGAGACGCGCAGGTCATGCTGGTGAGCGTCGGCCAACGAAGAGCTGCGCAGGAGGGAGAAAATGTCGTTCTTCGCCTTTTTTATGTGGGCGCGGTACGCACTCACCTCGCGCACGCCGTAGTGCTGTAGCAGATCCACTCGCGTCGCGGAATGAGGGCGCGGTGTAGCCGGCGGTGTTTCCTCTTCTGCCCACAGGCACACGACCGGGCGTGCTTCTTTGGGAGAGGCGTGTTCGAAGTGTCGTGCTGCTGCTGTGGCCTCTCGCAGCCCGTCTACAGCATCACTTAGATCGCCGTGCTGGGTAAGGGCAGAGGCCAACGGCGGAAGAAGAGGCCAGGAGGAGGCCACCACAACGTGGTACAGTTGATGCGCTGCGGTTCCGGTAAGTGCAGCGTGTAGCCCCTCGACAGCTCCACTCGCGCTGTGCCGCGACACAGCTGCGTTCTGCACTTGCAGGCGCCGGAGCTCCATTAGACAAGCGGGGGTGAGGACGACAAAGACAAAGGACGGGGCGGCGTGCTTCGCTGACTCCCGCAACAGCGGCAGAAGGAGGTGCACCAGCTCTGCAACACCGTCGTCGTGGACATTGCTGTCGCACACCGGAATACGCTGTTGCTGTTGCTGCTCCGCGATAACGCGCAGACTGGCTCCTGTCAGAACAAACACCGCGGTTTTGATACCCGCAGCAGATTTTCGCTGCACCTGCTCCGACAGTGCGCTGAGTGTGAGGGTGTGAATAGGCATCTGTACCACGGCAGTCACCACACGGTCCAACGTCGCGCACGAGTGCACGGGATCGTCGGTGTTACCACACTTGTAGAGGAGAGACAAGACGGCCGGCAACTCAGCCTGAGTGAAGGAGGGCTGGACTGCTGCGGCGGCAGCGAAAACAGCTGCCGAGGACGCTGGGGAGGAAAAGAGGTTCAACGCAGCACCACACCAAACTGAGGCGTCACGTTGCTTGAGGGACATCAGCAGCGACCACAATAGGTGCCGCTGCAGGCTGGCCGAAACGTGCAGCCACGACAGCAGCTGTGCACGCCGCTCATCGTGATGGTGCTGCCGATGTAAGTCACTGCCCGGCTCTCCCACACCATCGGCCAGGCGCCCAAGGCGTTGAACAAATGACCAGAGATCACCGTCTTCGCGTGCCCATGTCCCAAGAGGAGCGAGCGAAAGCAAAAACACATGCAGCAAGATGAGGCTGCCGCAGACGGCAACATGTGGGAAAGCCGCCGTCGTGTCACCGGGAGCAACACAGTAGAAGTGGAGCGACTGAGCCTCGGAGAAGTATCGGGCCAGGCCGCTGAAGAAGGCGAGGGACGGGTGATATCCTTTGTGCATCGTCGCGGTGGAGAGGACGGCGAGGGAGGCTGCAAGAGCGTACGGCAGCAATGTCTCTTGGTGCGTGGAATCACTCACGTGAGCAAAAAGTCGCAGTACGTGCTCGGCGGCGGTGTTTGTCAAGACTGTCGGCACAGCAACGAAGGTCTGCGCAGACCGGCCAGGAGCAGCGTCTTTTTCTACGCTAATCGAGACGTTAGCTGACAGGAGACGCATCATCAGCGTGACACAGTGGTGCAACACTTCTTGCTGTGCGCTTGTACGATGGCGTGACGGTGCGGCTCGGCTGAATTGGGTGTAAACACGCAGCCCGGCTGCTTGCAAGTACCCGTCCGTCGTGCGACCATCATCGCGGCCCACTCCCGCCGCCGTGAGGTGCTCGTGCTGATCGACAAGGTACGTCAGCAGCTCCGTTGCCATCGCTGCCTGCCCCGGCCAGCTGGTGCCGCCACGCAGTCCATCCCACAGCGACAAGGCTTCCTCGACACTGCCACCAACGAAATCGCCGCAACGCAGGGGACGGTACAGCGCAGCGTGCATGACACTTTTCAGGAGCCGCACCACCGCCTGCTCAAAGCGCACGTCCGCGTCGTCGTCGTCCGTGACATCTGTCTCTTGCAAAGACGCTCCTCCACCCCGCCAAGTCGAGCGCATCCACGAAGGCGTGCGAGGGAGAAGGCCGCCGACACCCCACCACTGCTTGCCGTCGCGGCTGCTGTAGCTGGTGCGTCGTTGCTGTCGGTGCTCCGCCAGGGTGGCAAACCCGAGAGCGCCACGCGCGCGGTAGAGAAGAAAAATAAGGCGCGTCACTGTTTCCACGTCACCGCGCACGGCGGCCACCTCGGCGCAGTGCACCGCCACCGACTCGTTGAAGAGGACTGCGGCTTCTGCGCAATCCGCTGCAGTGGAATGCGTGGCAGCAACAACCGCTGCAGAGGAAGAGCCGCGGGTAAGGCGGGAAAGGGCAGAGGCCTCAAGCAGCTCCAGAGCGGCCGATTTCACATCGTCCGCAGCACTGCGCAGCATGGCTGCTGCGATCGCGCCAACTACGGTGGACGAACTCGAAAGCAGCGCGTCGCCATCAGGGTCCTCTACGTGGATCCGGCGTGTCGTGGTGGCGTCGGGCGAGTCGATTCGTTCCACCACCGCCAGCTTCAACAGCGTTGACGGCTGTTGCACGTCCTCGTGGGAGGCTGCGTTGGGTTCCGCGAGCGTGTCGGAGAGCCCCAACAGCCCTACCAGCCAGGCAAGGGCTTCATCTCCCGCAGGAATGCACTCCATTGTATGCGCGATGGCGCTCGCCTTGAGGACGTAGGTTTCGTGAGGCGTAACATCCCACGGCCCGGGGTAGTGTGGGTGGGGTGCTTTGTTGAGCAAATCTACTAACACCTCCGCCACGCGCCGCGCCTCGGTGGAGAGGTTCGGTGCGGTGCGCATGTGCCGTAGAAGCTCCACAAAGTGGTGAGGGGCGGCGTGCGCGCATCTGCGGCTGGACGGTGCCGTGCCCTCATCGCTGTCGCACGGCCGGTACACCGCGTAGCATTTGGGGGACTCTACGCCCAGGCACAGTGCCGCTGCCTCGCTCAACGCAACTCGAGAGGGAGCCGCTGCGGCGGTGTGTGTGCCGAGTACGTCGGTCCATGACGGCGCCGACGCAACCTGTGCTGTGCTCGCAGAGAGTGTGACGGCGCCATTCGTTGGGGGTGTTTGACGAGCAGCGAATTTGCGGTGCGCCACGCCGTGGCGATTCAAGGATGTTGCAGTAAGTGGAGGTGGTGTATTGGGGGGCTGCTGGGAGGCGGAGGAAGTGGTGTGGGCACTGCGATGCGGTTCGTGGCACGCGCGCAGAATTACCGAAAGAGGTCGCGGCTTTAAGAACGCGCGGGCTGTTGCTGTTGCAGGGTGGCACCAACGCTGCATGATAGCGCTGATGTGGTTGCGTGTGTGTGTGTGTGTGTCAAGGACGTTCGGTGTGCAGGCTGCCTGCTTTGCTCTCTCTTCCCTCTCTCCTGCCACCTTCTCTTTTGCTCTTTCTACTGTTCTTCCTTTATTTTTCTACACACATCGTTGGCGACGGGGTCAAATTCTAAACAACGCCTTGCCTCCAACACTCACGGCCATCACCACCTTTATCACTACCTACCCATAAACAACACCGCTGCAGTAACGAGCTGTAGAGGAGGAACTGCGTGAGTTTATTTTACTCCTGCGTTGTCGACGGTACTCTGCGTTGATTGTCTTTGCCGGTACACCGACTCCTCTCCCCTCCCACACGCACAAGAAACAAAAGTAAAGGGAGGAGAACAGAGGGGAGGCACTCCAGCCGTGCACCGGACGGCGTCCACACAAACATTTAGAGAGAGAGAAACGTGCACCATTAGTGTCATCACACAGCTGGGTTTTTTTTTTTTTCTAGATCCTCGTTCGTCGCCTCGGGGTACTCGATACGTGAGTGCAGGAGGGCGGTGTCAGGCAGCAGCAGCATAGTTGAACAAGATACCCCTGAAACAAGCGGACAGTCCATTCTTGTTTGTTTAGTGTGGCTGTCGCTGTTTTACTCTTGCTCTTCGTAAGCGCATTGCTGTTGTGCTGCTCTTGCGCATTACCACGGCGTGTCCCCCCCTTTTATTTTATTTTAGTTTTTTTTTTGTGTGCTCCCTCGCTGCATTCATTTACCTATTGTTTCTCTCTCTGTATCTTCTCTGGGTTGTATCTGTTGCTTCGAACTGAAAGGCCCAAGGGGTTTACCATTCTTAGGCGGCTGTGTGATCCGATACGTAGAAGGAGCCACACACACACACACACACACACACGTATTTACCGACGTACATAGTCATTGGACGGGGGAGGCTGTCAGCCACGTGTAAAGCGATGCACAGCGTCCACAACACCTCCGCCAACACGGCGGAGGAGTACCCGGATGACGGGCACATCTTTGTGTGCGTGCGTGTGCGCGATGTTCCGCACAACGCTGCCTGTCTGACCAACAGCAGCAGCAATGCCGTGAACACAAGCAACGGCACTCGCACCTCGACTGTCGCACGCAAGTCGGCCCTGCGCGACGCACACAAGATTTGCGTGTCGGTGGTGGAGAACGTCGTCGTGATGCACGACCCGAAGGCCCTTGACGACGCCGCGACGGTCGCAAAGGACGGCAACAACGTGGTACAGATGCTAACGGATCGTGCGAACCGAACCAACGCCGGTGCGCGGCCGTCGCGTAAGACAAACGGTGGTGGCGGCAACACGCGCACCAACTCACGCCGCACCACAACTGGGGGACGGGCAGGCGCGGGTGGTGCGGGCAACTACCTCGTGCCCACCGGCACGGCGAACTACTACGAGTGCGACCACTGCATTGCGTCGATGGAGCAGTCGCAGCTGATGCAGATGCCGCTGATCCGCACGAGCGATTTCTTGCAGCCCCCAGCGTATGGTACGCAAGAAGAGGTGTACCGCCGCACCGCGATGCATGCCGTACGGGCCGCGGTGGAGGGCATCAACTCCTGCGTGTTTGCGTACGGCCAGACGGGCAGCGGCAAGACCTACACTCTCTTTGGCGACACAACAAACATCCGTCGCGATCCTGGCGTGGTGCCGCGCACTGTGGAGGACCTTTTTAGCCAGCTGGAGGCCGTCAAGAATTCCTACCGCAGCAACGAGGAGACCGACTACTCCTACAGCGTACAGCTCTCCTTCTTTGAAATCTACCAGAACGAGGTGTACTGCCTCTTCTCTCGCCAGGGGCCGCTGCACGTACAGTTCGTGCGCGACGCTGCCGGTAAGAGGGAAACGATGATCATCAACGATCTGCAGCAGCAGACCGTGATGTCGGCAGACAAGGCGTACCCGCTGATCGAGATGGGTTTGCGTCGCCGGCAGACTGCCGAGACGGGCATGAACGCACGCAGCAGCCGCAGCCACGCCATCCTGCAAGTGCGCGTCGCGCAGTACCGCACGAACAGGGACACCCGTGAGACGGTCGAGCACCAGGCGACGATTAACCTGGTCGACCTTGCCGGCAGCGAGCGTCAAAAGACGGCGAACACAGACGGAAAGAGCCGGGACGAGGGAATTCAGATCAACCAGTCGCTCGCCACACTGGCACGTGTTATTAACGACATCGCTAGTGGGGCAAAGTTTGTGAACTACCGTGACTCGCTGCTGACGATGGTGCTGAAGGACAACTTGGGAGGCAACAGCAAGACGTTCATGATCGCGAACATTTCCCCCATCGCCTTCAGCTTTTCTGAGTCGTGTGCAACGCTGACCTACGCAAAGGATGTTCGCAAGATTCGCAATCGTCCGATGGTGAACAAAACCTTCCAGACACGCGCAAACCTGCTGGAGCAGAACTCGCGGCTGAAGCGGGAGAATGAAAAGCTGAGGGAGCAGATGGAGGCGTGGGTGCGCAGCCTTCAAAACGGTTGTGGTGGTGCACTGGCGGGGTTCAACGCTGAGCAAATGCCGATGGTTCGCGCCATCCAGCAGCGCTGTGCCGCAGGCGATGAGATGGGCAGCAACAACAACAGCAACGGTGGCGCTGTCCACTCACCCGGTCACCCACAGCTGATCTCTCCACCACCTGAGCAGCAGGACAGCACAATGACAGCGTTCTCTGCGGAGCAGCTGCGTACGTTGAACGCGAAGCAGGCGGCTGCCGGCTGCAACGAGGCGTTCCTGTCCGCTACCAGTGCTGGTCTGACGGCACCGCTGCTGATATCGTCGCACCGCCGCTACACGAGTGTGGCTGGCATCGGCGGCTCCTGTGTGGAGGGTGGTGTGGTGCGTGTGACGGCCCTGGTGCGGGAGACGATGCGCTTCCCCCTGCGCAGCGTGCTGGAGCCCGTCGGCAGCGTGACGGTGGGGGACTTGTCGGACAAGGTCCCAGTCGACGCAGACGGAACCACCACAGTCGCCACGCCCGCCGACGGTGACGAGGAGGACGGGAAGAGCGACCGGAGCGCACGCCGCGCGAGTGCGTCACCGGATGCGGCTCCCACCGTCTGGCTACCCCACCACGGCGACGTCAGCGGCAACGGCAACAACAGCAGCAGCATGGCAGATCTGGGTGTGCTTTACCTTGACCGCGCTGCGCAGCGCTCATGTGAGCAGCGCTACTACGTCCACTTTGAACCCCCGACCACCGCCGACGGTGTTGCCCGGCTGATCGACGTGCAGGTGAACGGCAAGAGCATCGGTACGAAGAGTCGCCGCGAGCTGCACCACGGCGACGTCGTCTGCGCGTACTTGGAGGACAGCAAGGACACGGCGGAGGGCCTGCGTGCGCAGAGCCTCGTCTCGTTCCACTACGTCGACCTCAATGCGCTGTCTCGTAACACGAGCGGCGCGGCCTTTGGGGCGGCAACCACGCTAGGCCAGATCGCCGTCTCTGTTGACATCCCAGAAGACATGGAGAACCTTACTTTGGAGGGGATCAAGCAGCTGCAGCGCGACAACGCGAAGCTGCTCGACATGGTGCGGCAGCAGGCGGAGACCCTCGACTTCCAGTGCGCGCGCGTGAGCGTCTCGCAGGGGAGTCGGATGAACTTGATGGACGGCATCTCGCCCATCGGCAGTCCGGAGAGCATCTCACCCGACCCACGCTCCATCGAAGCGAGTCCGTCGGCGGTGTTTCCGGTGGCGGCCACCACCGCAGAGACGTTCCGTCGTCTCTCTGAGCCACACGGATTCCGCTGCGGCTCCGTCATGCCGGCCGACATGGAGGCCGATGAACTGCTGCGACGTGCTGCCGCGCAGAGTGAGTCACAGCAGCGCCTCGACAGCGCGGTGCGGGAGAACGAGAAGCTGCACCGCACGGTGGTGTCGCGTAACGCGACGCTGGAAGCGCTGGCGAAGCGGCTGGCTGAGCTGGAGGCCAGTGATGACGTGGGACAGCCGGCACGCTCATCCTCGTCTGATTCCTCTGACTCGTCGTCTGCGTCGTCTGCTGTTGCCAGTCGTAAGAGGTCTGGTTCGTCCGTCAGTTTGAGTCCCTCGGCGGACCGGGATGCCAAGGACGCCACCCTGGCCTGCCCGGGCGACAACGCGGAGGGGGAGGACGTCAGCATGACCCGCGTTTCATCCCCGTCCGCGACTCGCGAGGCCTCCCAGTCGCTGCAGAGTCACAAGAAGATGACAACGCCGGCGGCCGCAGAAGACGACGAGGACGACCCAGCGGTGGAGCCGATCGGCGACGGCAAGAAGCGTGTCGTGTATGAAAACACTGAAGGTGCGCGGGAGCGCTACGCGGCGGTGGTGCGAGAGCGGGAACAGTTCGACCACATCATCGAGCTCGAGGCGATCATTCGCGATTTGCGGGAGCGTCTTGCGGAGCTGGAAAGCCGCCTGCGCTTTGCGAAGGACGAGACGCTGGAGCAGCAGATGTTTCGCGAGCAGGCGGAGGCGGAGCGGGCGGCGCTGCTGGAGGAGCTGGCTGAGGTGCGTCGCGAGAACAGCGAGCTGCGCCGCGACAACGCCAGCCTCGAGGCGTTCCTCGCGAAGGACGAGCAGGCCCTCGCTGATGCTGCACGTGTGGCCGAGGAGGAGTTGGAGCGGCAGACGTCCCTCTTGGTCGACCGCATCAGGGCCCTCAAGGCGCTGGCCCGCATGTGGAAGCAGCGCACCATGAAGTACATCGCGATGGGCTACGGTGCCGGTGCCACCGGTGGTAATGATGCGGCGGCAGCCGCCACCGTACACCTGGATGCGATTCCGTGGAATGATTTGCGAGCAGCAGAGACGGTGGCCATCGCAAAGAGACGGCTGGGCGGCACCACCAGTACCGACGGCTCCCCCACCGACAACGCGAAGGGCGGCTGCACGGCAGAGATGGCGCAGACGGTGGAGGACTTTGAGAAGGACACCGCGGAGGACAACCTTCGCGCTCTCGAGTACGCCCTCCTCGATTTCGAGCAGGAGAACCAGCGGCTGCTGGACGAGATCCGTTGCATACAGGCGGAGCTGCAGCGTTACAAGGACCTCATCGACCGCTTGCGTGATGAGAAGGCAGGCATGGAGCAGCAACTGGCGGACGCGACGGACGCGACGGACGAGGAGCGGCGCCGCATGCAGCTGCTGCTGAACAACACCAACAACCAGCTGGCTGAGGCGGAGAACAACCTAAAGGCCACGCAGAGCCGTCTGGACGATGCGATGGCAATGTGCGACAATAACAAGCGTAAGGCTGTGAAGAGCAACGAGCTGCTGTTGGCCCAGCAGAAGCGCACCATCGAAGACCTCGAGGCTCAGCTGGGGCGTCTGCGCAACGATGTGCTGTCGAAGGATGAGGAGCTGCGCAACCTCGCTCGCTACGTCGAAGACCACGACGCGAACGGCGGCGACGGCGTCGCGAAGAGCTTCGAGCTGCGCTCCCGCATTGAGGAGCTGGTGGCCGACACCATCGACGACTACGACGCCCCCACTGGCTACTCCGTCTTCCCCGCCGGGTACGAGTTCTCGGATGAGATGGTGGCGCTCATCCGCATCTGCCTGCGCATCCTACTGGACCGGCTGAAGATGGAGCTTTACGTGCTGAACTCGCAAAGCGTGCACAAGTTTAGTTTGCTGATCCACGCTGTGAAGGCTCGCACCGAGGCACACTTTCACACTTTTATGCATCAGCTGCGTGACGCGGTGTCGCAGATGACGGGTCGCATGGTGCGGCCCGGCGGAAAGTGGGGCTTGTCGGAGGCGGATGTTCTCTCGAACCTCGTCGACCACCGCCGCCGCCAGGTAGGTGACGCGCTGAACGGGTTGCTTATCTGGTACGACCACTGGGACAGCGCCCCCAAGACGGAGCACGTCGCGTACATGGAGCTGATCCGCAACGCGGACCGTATCATGCAGATGGCCCGCATCGTGCGTCGCGAGAGTCTGTTGAATACGAACGCCACCTCCACCTCGCTGATGCCGATACCGGGCAAGAACGGGTCCAGCGAGAAGTCCCTCGTTGCGGAGGGTACCAAGAAGAAGGACAAGACGGTGAAGGACAGCTGCAAGATTCTGTCACGACTGAACTCGTCGACGCGGCAGAGCAATCTCGCCCGGGCGGTGAACCAGTTCTCTGCCACGCCGTCGCGCACCACGATTGCCGCCCGCGATGATGGCACCACGGCAGCTGCTGGGGGTGGCGTCGACAACACGCCCTTCACCCGCAGCGCGACCGTCACCGCTTTGGCGCTGTCGCAGAGCATGATTCCGTTTAGTCGTACTGCCACCGGCACGCGTGGCAGCGTGCAGCACCCCCCACCGCAGGCTGCGGGTGCGATGGTGGGGGCTGCTGCTCTTGTCACGACTCCTCCTCCTTCGGCCGCTGGTGGGGCTCACGGGGAGAGCTGCCCGCCCTTCACTCGTTGCCCGTCCGGCTTGCCGAGGCCGTCTGCCACGGTGACCCTGGCGAGCTTTGCAACGACGGCGACGGCCGCTGCCACACCAATGCGTCCGACGAAGTCGACTGCCGGGGAAGCCACCGTCGGCGCCATCGCCCACGCCACCGCCCACGCAGGAATCAACAGCAGCTGCAGTGCCACCAGCACGCCTGCCCACGCACTGTCCGCCTCACCAGCTGCGCCCACCGCCGCAGCACGGGCCAACTACTCTCGCATGGCCTCTGCGGGCGTGCTGCCCGTGTCGGATGCCGACGTGGCCTACGTGGCCACCACCGACGTCGCCGAGGCCGTCTCCATCAACTCCTACAACTTCTCCCGTCGCATGTCCGCCACACCGGCTGAGGCGGGAGAGCGCAGCGAGTTGCCAGCGTCGACGACGATGCGAAAGCCGAACCACCTCTTCTCCCGCAGCCACACGGCGACACCGCAGTCGGTGCAAGGGCAGCAGCCACCACGCCAATCAGCGCTGCGTCGTCAGACTTCTGCCGTGCCACTGAAGACGCGCATGAGCAGCAGCTACACTGGCGGTGTACCCGGTGGCCACTCGAACGTCTGCAAGGCCACAGAGGCTTTTACACGCTCCAAGACGCAGTACACCACTGCGATTCCCCCACCGGTGCCGAGTCGGCTGGTGCGCAAGAGCTCTGACCTGTCGGGTCGTGGCAGCGTTGGCAGCGTGTCGCGCAGCAGCGCCGGCTCGCCGAGCGTGCGCGGCTCCGTGCAGAACTTCACAAATCTGTCTGCGTTCTACTCCACGCCCATCGGGAGTCGTCAGCAGGGCTCAGGGTCCTCTGATCTTCGCGAGAGTCAGCGGCGGTCGAGTACGTTAAGTTACTCTAGCGGTGGTGCGAAGCCGCCGGCTGCTACTGCTGGTGGAACCAGCTCCTTCTACAACCCAGCAGTGATCCAGTCGCTGCGGGAGCGCAGCACAAGTGACGCCAACCGCACTGGCCCAGGCACCAAGAAGGCAGCGGACAGCACCAAGCTGACAAGCAGCAGCAAGAAGAAGCTGAGCACAACGGGTGAGGTGGCATCTGCAAAGACGTTAGTCCGTACGAGCAGCGGTGTTCCAAGTAGCAAGAAGAAGCCGCTGGTGACGCGAACTTCAACCGAGGCGGGTGCAGCGGGGACGCCGTCGTCGACGTTCCACAAGACGCACGCAGAGCAGCGGCTCAACAACAGCGACAGCGGCAGCAGCGCCGTGAAGGGTCGTGTGTCGATGGAGAACGTGCCGGTCAGCACAGCGAGTGCGCCACATGTGCCGAAACTGAATTTGGCGGGAGTGGCGGGCAACTGCTAAATGCGTAGGGTCCGCTGTTTGCCTTCTGAGCTCCTTGTGCTTTTTTTTTGTAGCGTGTAGCACCGCCACATGCCGCTTTAGGCCTCTCTTTTTCTTTGTTTGTCATTTTTGTTTTGTTTTGTTAGATGGACTCGCATACGCACACACAGAAAGAGAAAGGCGATAATCTGTATTCCCATACACTCCTTCCTGTAGATGTACTCTCACATTATTTTGAACTCTTTTTTTTTGCTTTGACTTGTCGCTGCTGCTTCCATGTCCACGCGTAGCTGAGCCACTCTCCCCACTGAACTTCTTTCACTCCGGCAAGCTTTGATGGTACGTCGCGTTAGTGGAGGGGGGGGGGAGAGAGGCATGCTGCATGGAAGGCAGAATACGCAAAGTTGCAACGGCAGAAAAAAAAAAGTGGGTAGGCGAGGGCAGACACAACGTTAGAATTCACCCGCCCTCCTCCTCCACCCCACACATATATATCCCCCCCCCAACAACGTTTTCCTCTTCATTTTTATATTGCTCGTTGTACCTTTAGATCCCTCTGTTGGCTTTCGTTTTCTTGTTTTGTTTTCGTGTAATGCCCCTTAGACCCTTTTCCTGTTTTTTTTTTTGAGGTTTTGCACCCTCGCCTTATTATTGTTATTACTCAACAGCGTCACTTACACACACACGCACACGCCCACGCGCACGCATAAACTCACATGTACGGTACGTCTTCGTTTCGCTGGCGTGTTGTTTTTCTTTCTTCTTCCGAACGGCGGCAATAGCAGCATTCCATGAGGTGTGCCCACCTTTTGTTTTTTCGAGTTGGGCTTTTTTTTGCTTTCATTGGTGCTTCCTCCCACGCGTGATAGAGTGCAGCGATACAACACACAGAGATCTACACAACCGTGCGCGTGTGCATGGCTGTGGCGGTGGTGAGGGCGGAGGAACGTGGTTATCATAGTCTGACGGTAGTTGTTTGTTTCACCCCTGATCTCCTCATGCGCAGCCTCAACCGCTTTCGCTGTTCTCTTTTCGGGTTTGCTTTCCAGATGTTTCTTCTTCATTTTTCCTGCCCTTTTCTTTGCTCGAGATGTGGTGCTGGTCACACTTCATGTCGACACGTCATGCTAGAAAAGAAAAAAAAAAGAGAATGCGCAGCAGTGGGGGAACAAGGATGAAACTTATGGACAATCACGGAGGCACACCTGTGCAACAACCACCATTTTCTTCCTCAGCCCTTCAAAAAAAGAAGAAGAAAAGAAAATGTGGACGAAGGAGAGTGCAGACTGCCTCGCAAAGCACTTTTACTTTCTCTCTCGACTTTTTTTTTTGAAATGCTTGGAGAATGCTGACAGTGCTTTGATTCTGGTTGTTGTGTCTTCTCTGGTCAGTACGCCAGCGTCTCGGTACTTCTCTTAGAGCGTGTGTGTGGGATGCGTGCACGCGTGTAGGGGTATTGCTCCTCGAGACGGCACACATACACAACTATTCCTTATATATCTTTCCCTTAAAACATATATTATATAGTTCTCCTCTTTTTAAAATTGTATTCCTTATTGTTTGAGCTCTTTTTTTCTTTCTTGTGTTTTCTTTTTGTTTCTTCGCTTCTTTGTTTGTTTGTTGTGCGGATGTGTGCGTGTGTGTCTGTTTATGTAGCAGAAAAGCCACATGTGTGTTTCCCTCGGCGGTCTGTGCATCTGTCACAGTGTACCTCGTGTTGTTTATTTCTGTCACGCAGAAACACGCAAAAACAAAGGAAAACAAATAAAAGAGATTGAAACAAGAAGGCACTGCAAACGGATGCCGCATGCACACGCAATAAAAAGGGAATGGGCAAACATCAGCGGGAGCCGAGTCACGTATTGCAAACCACTGCTTTGTCTGCTTCTTGGCGGCGCAGCCTTTTCTTCGTGTCAGCGTATTTGAATTCGCAGCTGACCTTTGTCAGCACAGAAGTGTGTCGTCTTCTCGCTCTCCTTTCATCTTCCTGTCTCTCTCTCTCAGAGTCACAAAAAAAAAAAAATGAGATGCAATTGGGTAGAGGTGCGGTGCGTGTAGTTGGACCCTGCCTCAACGGGTGCCCTTTGTAGAGCACTTACGAGGCGTCTTCCCCCCCTCACCCATTCATTGTCTTCCGATCGTCGTGCTTATCTGCCTCACGTCTTTTACTTCTTCTTATCCCCCTTTTTTTTTGTGCTTTGGGGTTCCCCCTCCGGTTCCGTGTACCACACGCACACACACGCTTCCACACATCACCACTATTCGTTTGGCTGTCTACCGTGCTGCCCTTCTCGCTGCTGCTACGCTGTCCGCAGTTGCATCGTATCGCAACTCTCTTTTTCTCCCCTTCTCTCCTCTTGCAGTCAGGCTATAGCTGTAGCTCCACGCAAAGATGGTGAAGGTCAAGAGCCACTCTATCCTGCACATTCCGGAGGGCGTCACCGTGGAGGTGAAGGGCCGCAAGGTCACCGTTACCGGCAAGCGTGGCACCCTCCAGAAGGATCTCACCCACCTGCAGCTGGACTTCCGCGTGGACAAGAAAAACCGCACCTTCACGGCGCTCCGCTGGTTCGGCTCCAAGAACGCGATTGCGTGCCTGAACACGGCCAAGGCCCACATCAGCAACATGATCACTGGCGTGACGAAGGGCTACCGCTTCAAGGTTCGCTGTGCTTACGCGCACTTCCCGATCAACGTGTCCGTCGATGGCCAGAACATCGAGGTCCGCAACTTTCTCGGTGAGAAGCGCGTGCGCCGCCAGCTGGTGCCGAACACCGTGTCCGTGACCCAGACTGACCCGGCCAAGGTCAAGGATGAGATCATCTTCGAAGGCAACGACCTGGAGCAGGTGTCCCGCGAGGCTGCCCTGCTGCACCAGATGTGCCTGGTCAAGAACAAGGATATCCGTAAGTTCCTGGATGGTATCTATGTTCAGACCAAGACCAACATCGAGGTCGAGGAATAAGTCGCAGGCACGTGTGCGGGAGAGTTTGTGAGAGAAAGAAAAACAGGGCGGGAGGGGTGGGAGAGGTGAGGGGACCAGTGGGGGAGGGGGCGGCGGGACGGAAGAGCGAGATCACCCCGGGAGTCTCTCTCTGAGGTTCACCTCCCCCCTCCCCCACCCTCTCCCACCATCCGTTCTGTTCGATTACGTGTCACCTTCGCCTTTTTTATCCTTTTTTTTTTGTTGAAACCAACTTTTTTTTTGCTGTCTTTGCGTTGTTTCAGCGTCTGCGTGCACGAGAAGAGGCGCCGCTTGTTTTTTTTTTTTGTTTGTGTTGGCTCTTCCTCTTCCTCCTCCTCCTGCCCTCTGTGATGTGTGAGAGAGGGGACGGAAGCCGCTGAGGAAAACAAACGCAACAACGGCATGAGTCTCAGCACGCCATCACTGGATGTGCACGCCGATCACACAATACGCAATAAAAAAAGGCAAAAGAACAGAAAAAAAAAACAGCGAACAAACTAAACAACAACACACAAAAATAACAACAAGAAAAAGTGTCTGAGCTGCTCGCTCATTCTTTTTTTCTGTTGTTACTCGTGTGTATGTGCATGTCTGCCCGTACATGTGTTCCCACGCCCTGAGCCTTAAAGGCTTGCGGGAGCTCCGTGCACCTTCATTCCGCGTTTTTGACACACCAGTGCAGCGACGTCTTGGCGCATGCGGCGCTTCCCTCTTTTTTTTTTGTTTGGCTGTGCGTGTTTGTGCCTGTGAGCGTGGACGTTGCACTCGCTGCCAACTCTGGGTGTCGACCCATCAGGCGATCCGCTCCAACACAGTTGATCTGATGCCAAAAAAAAAAAAGAGGGAGAGATGGTTGATGAGCTGCGCTGCGAATAGAATGGAATGCCGGTGTGCATACGATCTCTCTCTCTCTCCCTGTCATACCTGTTCAACGATCTCAACGTGTCCCCCACTCTCTCCATTGCCTTTCTTCTGCATCATTCTCATTCTCCCTCTCTTTCTCTGCGTGTTTTTTTTTTTCTCTGCTTCTTTTTGCTTTTTACTGTGTGTACGTCTGTATGAATTCAAACAAACAAACTGAACCGCAGAAGATCGTCGAATCAATGGCGCCGAAGAGGAAGAAGACCGCCAATGTCGCGCATGTCCGGCTGCGACGGCTGTGGAAGTGCTAGAACTTCGCTTTGAGGCCCTTATACGTGGCCTGCCGAACTGGTCTTGCGGCTTTGGCGCTGTGGTCGGGTGGAGCAGCAAGAGGAGTTACTTCACCTCCGTTGGTAGCAACCGTGCCTTCCGGCTACTAGAAGAACACCAAGAACTAGTCGACGTGTGCGTGCGTGAATGCTTACCGCCTCAATCCGACGACCGGTGGGGTGGCTAGAAGCAGGTCGTGCTAAGGGAACCGCACCGCTGCTCGGTGGCTTCCCCAAGCGGAAGTAAGCGAGCGCGCTTCCACACACGCGCGCGAAGGTCGAAACAGCGGGTCGCCAGACCGGCCGCGTCCGCGGGCTCGAATGCCCCGCGCGCAAGACTGGCAACCGCAAGCAGTACAGCATGCTGA
>OESO01000035.1:2210071-2270215 GCA_900240985.1 Crithidia bombi | reverse complement strand
TGATCGCCGAGGGGCAGCTGGGAGGCTCTTCGTCTGGTCTGGGACGGATAGAGCGATGAGCTTTTTTTTGGAGGGGGGGGAGGGTGTGGTTCGAGTCCGGCAGCTAATGCTACGTGAACGCTGCTGTCCTTCGACGCAACTGATGCCGTAACATTCGCTGATTTTCTTTTTCCTTTGTCATTTCTGTCAATTAAACTACACAGCAAGAGTCAAAAAGTGTTGCAGCGCAAAACACACGCACACACGCACACACACGCACACGCTCCTTTGTCTTCAAACTTGCTGTTGAAAGGGAATGCCCTGGCATTGACACCGGAAGGACACTCACCTTTTCCTTTGGAGACATAGCGTGTATCATTATCTTCCGTTGGTTTCTCCCGAATCGTTTCTGTGTTCTGCAGCGTGTGTGTGGGGGGGGGGTGAGGGGCATCATGCACACATACATGGACACACTCTTTTTCATTTCGGGAGGCGTCGTGCAGACTCAAAAAAAAGGGGGAAAACGGAAGGGAAAGCAGCATAATCGCTATGTCAGCGGCTCCTCTCACGGGGTGGTGCCATGCCCATTTCCCTTGTCTTCCTCCCCGCTCCTTCTCTCTCTACATAATGTGCGTGACGGTCCCGCACAAGTACCGCCGCGTGTGTGCACTCGTCTCAAAACAGTTAGTGCTACCCATCGCCCCTTTCTTCTTGACGTTTTTCTTTATTTCTTGCACGTACACGCCCATACGAGTGCACATTTGACTTGTGAAGAGGAAGAAAAAAAAATCAGCACACCGTACACACATTACTCATCACCACTCTACAAGGGATTGCACGTGCACAGCTTACTTTTCGCAGGGACGGCCCTTCATCGCTTTCCGTCACCATTGTGTGCTTCCACGGCGCTCAGAAGAAAAGAAGGGAAGAAAAACAGCAACAGAAGGCCGAGTTGAACGGCAACGCTTTGTGCGCACGTATTCTCCTTTTCTCTTCTTTTGCGTGAATAAGCCACATACAGTTTGCCCACCTGACTTCTTGTTTTTTTTCTTTTTTAGTATCTGTTCGTGCGTGCTTCTCTCTGTTGTGTTGCGGTACACGCTCTGTACAACAACATTGCCGGTGTTTATTTTCTTTTTCTTGTTCTTGCGGCGTAGGCACGGGGACCAGCACAAACAGAAGAGAGCAACATACTAACACACACATACAAACAAGCACAAACACGCTTGTGCGTGTGTGCGTCTTTACTAACACACAAACACGCACACACATATACCTAAGCTGATCCGTCATCAAATCTGTCGTTTTTTACTCTTTTCCTCCGTTGTTGCTTTCTTTGTTGTACTTTCTTTCATTTGGCATTTTTTGTGCACAGTTTTTTTCTCATTGGGACTGTTGTGACCCTTGCACGTGCTGCGTTTCTCCTATTCTTGCTCTTCAGGCTGCTGCTGCTCGAATTGAGTACATCGCTTTTGGACCAATTGTTCAACAGATAACAAGAGAGAATTAGCTAATCTCTGTATTTATCGAAAAAACAGTCTTTTTAAAAAGAGAAGAACAAACAAATCTGCAGCCACACACGTACACAAAGCAACAAAGAAAGAAAGAAAGCAGCGAAGTGTGAGAAAACAGAAGCGTTGTGCTGTAGAGAAAAAACGCTAAGCGACACACACACACACACACACACACACACACACACTCACCTCTCGTTTCTGTCTCACTGTGTCTCTCAGTGGGTGTCACTGTGGAGTGTTTGATTTTTTTCTTCCTCTTCTTTTTGCTTGTCTTCGTTGATTCACCGGGCATCGCTCGATTTTTTTGTTTTTCTTATTGAACATAAAATAGAATTCTCAGTAGCTGCGGAGGCTATTAGTGATGGCGAGTCGCTACGAGCGCCAGGAGAAGATTGGAGAGGGCACGTATGGCGTGGTTTACAAGGCCCGTGACACGTCTACCGCCGCTACGGTTGCTCTCAAGCGCATCCGCCTTGACTCCGAGGAGGAAGGCGTGCCGTGCACCGCCATTCGCGAGATCTCGCTGCTGAAAGAGCTGCGGCACGAGAACATCGTCAAGCTGCTCGATGTGTGTCACAGCGAGCACCGTTTGACGATCGTGTTTGAGTACCTCGACTTGGATTTGAAAAAATACCTCGATCGCGAAAATGGTAACTTGGATGCGGCGACGATTCAGCACTTTATGCGCGACCTGCTGCGCGGTGTGGCGTTTTGTCACCAACGCAGCGTCCTTCACCGTGACTTGAAGCCGCAGAACTTGCTGATCTCGCGCGAGAAGGAGCTGAAGTTGGGCGACTTTGGTCTGGGTCGCTCCTTCGCGATCCCGGTGCGTAAGTTCACGAACGAGGTGGTCACGCTGTGGTACCGCCCGCCTGACGTGCTGCTCGGCTCGATGCAGTACGGCCCTCCGGTTGATGTGTGGTCCGTGGGGTGCATCTTCTCTGAGATGGCCACTGGCACCCCGCTCTTTGCCGGCAAGAATGATGCCGATCAGCTGATGCGTATTTTTCGCTTCCTTGGCACGCCGAATAACCAGGTATGGCCCTCCATGAACCAGTATCCGAATTCGAACAACATGCTGTCGCAGCCGGAGTTTCTGCAGAACTTCGAGCCGGAGTGGAGTAATGTACTGGGCACCGTGCCGGGCTACGAGAAGCTCGGCCCGGCCGGTGTAGACCTGCTGGAGAAGCTGCTGCGCTACGAGCCGTCGGAGCGGATCACCGCGGCGGATGCATTGAACCACCCCTACTTCAGCCTGCAGTTTTAAAACCAGACGTGTGTGTGAGCGTGTGCGAGGGTGAGGGAGAAGCAGAGAGATGGAAGGAAAGGCGACGGCAGCGACGGCGGGAAGCAAACAAAAGAGCCTGCCGTTGTTTGCGGAACCATCACCCGCCCAGTGGGCTGTGCCCTTCCAACGCCACGCCCTGGGTCAAAACGAAAAGAGAGAAGTCAAAAGCAAAACAACAACAACAAAAACAAACAAGGATGAACAAGACTCATTGGGTGGCGTCGATGGGTGCTGCTGTCAGAAGAGGTGCCTGCTGTGAGCTTCCTTCCTCTTTTTTTTTTCTTTCTTCGGCGGTGCGTTGTGAGTTTTGGTGTTCTTCTTCACAGCC
This sequence comes from Crithidia bombi, assembly GCA_900240985.1. Lineage (NCBI taxonomy): Eukaryota > Euglenozoa > Kinetoplastea > Trypanosomatida > Trypanosomatidae > Crithidia > Crithidia bombi. The sequence continues at coordinate 2,267,106 of OESO01000035.1, read as the reverse complement.
TTCACGGTGTCGTCGTGTTCTTCGTTCCGCTCCGGTATTTTCGTTCACTCGCTTTGTTCTGCGTTGCACTCCCCTCTCTCCCCACCGCACCTCTCTGCACGCGGTACATACACGCACGCGCGTATAGTCGTCCAGTGACAGCGACAACTTTTTTCTCGCTGCTGTTTGTCGTTGTTGCTGGTGCGGCTTCTCAGATGGTGGTAGCGTCCGGTGGCGTGAGCGTGTATTGCGCGCCAGGTGTAGTGGTGAGACGGGCTTTGTTGCTGTACTCAAAATAATAATAAAAAGAAGAAAACACTAATAATGAAAACATGCGATGATGCAATGAGCGGAGTGATGGGTGGGGTGACGGTGCAGACGATGTTTTTTTTCTTTTTTTTTTAAACAGCTATTGCGCGCTTATGCGCGCGCGTGTGTATGTGTATGCGTTTGTTTGTGATGACGATGTGGGTTTCTTGCGATCTTGCTTTGTGGCTTGTGGTTTGTCTTGGTATTTTATTTATTGCCTGAGAAAGCGTGGTGCATTCTATTGTGCGCTCTACGCATCCATACACAGACACAGACACACAGACATAAATACAAACGAGAAAAAGGAAAGCGAGACGACTTGCGGCTTGCCTCACCATGCGGACCACTGCAGCCGTGCCTCTGCGTCAGTAGAAAGTCGCTCGCATACCTTTTGTTTGTTTTGCTTGGGTTGCCCGTCACGCGTGGCGCACCGTTGTCGCCCGTGTGCATGTTATAGAGGGGCATGCCTCCCGCATGCTGATTCCATCCCGGCGAGGAGGACTCTGAGTCGCGCCGCTGCGCGCTCAGCGAAAAACAAAACACGTAACCAAAGCATGCAGACTGTGCGACAACACACACCAGCCGTACAACGATGGAAGAGAAGAAACGCATGTCACCAACTCGAGAGATCTTCTGCTTTTTATCCGAAGGTTACATGCTGTGTGCACACCCCAAATCTGTCTTCACTACTGTTGCTCCTCTACTCCTTCGTTTTTCTCTTACTTGCGTGGCGTTTCTTATCAACTCGTGCTTTGACCCACCCCATTCCAATTCTTCCATTCTTTCCTGCTTGTTGTTGTAGTTCTTCACTATTTGTTCCACAAAGAGCGCCGACGAAGTGACTCCCCATAGCAACGTGACTGCTTCTCTGTCGTCTCCCACTAGATAGACAACACCATCTTTGTTTTTATTCTGCGTGCGTGTGTGTGTTTATGTGTGTGTGTGCTTCTTCCCTCCCTTGCCGGCTGCACAAAGATCAACACAGGTGGAAAGAACAGAGAAAAAACAACAACAACAATATCAACAACCAATACGCACTGTGAGAAATAAAGATGTCTGCCGCCGTAGTGAAGCGTCCGGCCGGTGGTGCTGCCGTCCGCAAAGGCAACGAGAGCAAGAAGGATAGCAACACGCAGGCGGACGTGCGCCTCAGCAACATTACTTCCGCGAAGGCTGTCGCGGACTGCATTCGCACCTCGCTTGGCCCGCGTGGCATGGATAAGATGATCATCGACCCGAAGGGCGAGACCATCATCAGCAACGACGGCGCCACGATCCTCTCTCGCCTGCAGGTAACGCACCCGTGCGCGAAGATGCTGGTGGACCTCTCCAAGGCGCAGGACATCGAAGCTGGTGACGGCACCACCTCCGTTGCCGTCCTGTGCGGTGCGCTTCTGCGTGCCGTGGAGGACCTCTTGAACAAGGGCATTCACCCAACCCAAATCTCAGAGAGCTTCAACGAGTGCGCCAAGCTGGCGGAGAAGGTGCTGGAGGACATGAGCATTAAGATCGACATCAACGACCGCGATACGCTGATCAAGGCGGCCATCACCTCGCTGAACTCGAAGGTGATCTCGCAGAACAGCGACCTGCTGGCGCCGATGGCAGTTGATGCGGTGCGCAAGATCATCCGCAGCAACGGCGATGTCGATCTGCGCGACATTCGCATCACGTCCGCCCTGGGTGGCACGATCGAGGAGACGGAGCTGATCCAGGATGGCATGGTGTTTAAGCAGAAGGCGTCGCGCGTGGCCGGCGGTCCGGTCCGCATTCAGGACGCCACCATCGCCCTCATTCAATTCCAGCTGTCTCCGCCGAAGACGGATATGGAGAGCACTGTGACGATCACCGACTACACGCAGATGGACCGCGCGCTGAAGGAGGAACGCAAGTACTTGCTGGGTCTGTGCAAGGCGATCAAGGACGCCGGCGTGAACGTGTTGCTGGTGCAGAAGTCGGTGCTGCGCGACGCCGTGACGGCGCAGTCGCTTGACTTTTTGGCCAAGATGAAGATCATGGTGGTGACTGACATCGAGCGCAGTGACATCGACTTCATCACCAAGACGCTGGGCTGCATGCCGGTGGCGAATCTGGAGAACCTGACAAAGGACAAGTTCGGCCACGCGAAGTCGGTGGTGGAGGAGAGCACGTCGGGCGGGAAGGTGATCAAGATTCTCGGCGTGCAGACGCCGCCGCCGTCGACGCTGAACCACGAGCTCTTTGGCAAGACCGTCTGCTTCTTCCTGCGCGGCAGCAACGCGCTGATGCTGGAGGAGGCCGAGCGTGCGTTGCACGACTCCCTGTGTGTTATCCGCTCCATCGTGAAGAAGCGTGCCATCATGCCTGGCGGCGCGGCGGGCGAGATTGAGGTGTGCATGCGGCTCGGCAAGTACGCGCGCGAGCGGGCGGAGGGGATTCAGACGTTCTGCATGCGCAGCTACGCGGATGCATTTGAGATAATCCCGTACACGCTGGCGGAGAACGCGGGCCTGCAGCCGATTTCGATTGTCACGGAGCTGCGCAACGCCCACGCCTCGGGCAACGTAAACAGCGGCGTGAATGTACGCAAGGGCTGCGTGACGGACATGGTGGAGGAGAACGTGGTGCAGCCCCTGCTTGTGGGCACCTCGGCTGTGCGCCTCGCGTCGGAGGCCGTGATGATGATCTTGAAGATCGATGACATCATCATGACTCGCATTTAAACGCAGTGGGTAGCACACACCTTCATACATTTCCTTCTCTTTCTCTCTCTTCGTGGCTGCTGTGTGCGTCACAGCATAGATCTGTTGGTGGCTTGACGAGACTCGGTGGCTGAGAGCTTTGACGTGTGTGTGTGGCCTTATATGTTTAATCTGATTATGAGTTTTTTTTTGTTTATTGGTTTGAGTGGGGCGTTACGTTGGAAAGTCAGAGCAGGCGTTCCTTCTCTGTGTGGATGAAAGGGAGGAAGGGTTGCGTGCGTGTGTGTGTGCTGTTGTTTTAGAGGTGCCCACGATTTCCTCCTCTATTTCGGTTGTTTGCTTTTCTGTCTAAAACGTGCACGCAACACAAGGCGATGGTGAGAGTCTTTTATTTTTGTTTCTCTCCCTCTCCCTCTGCACGTGTGTGTGTGTGTCTGTGCGAGTGTAACTAATTTGATAGAAAGGAAGAGAATGACAGAAAAAAATGAACGGAAAAAAGAACTAAAAAGCTCTGCACCGTTGTGCTGGGACGGCCTGCACACACACATGCACGCCCTCGTCGTGAAGAGGAGAGCATAGAACGAGAGGAAATCCTCTGCATGGCGGAAGTCCATGGCGTAATCAGCCGTGATCATGATCGCTGTGTGCGTCCGTGGAAGACGAAAAGAAAAGGCAAGAGGCAAAGCGGGTGTCACACGTTCCGCCTTCCCCCTCGTCCCCTCGCTCAGTGTCACGAGACGCAGTGGCACGCGTGGCTGCCCTGCCACGCAGCAGACGACAGTCGCTGGTGGCTCCATCGCCGCCTCTTCTTCCTTGCACCCTCCCAGCTTCAGCGTCGCTTCTCCTCTTCGGTTTTTTTTTTTTCTTCTGGTGTCGCGCGTCGCTTCCGCTCTTCCCCTCCTCTCTTGCGCCAAGGCGGGCTTGGGGGGGGGGAAAGGAGGTATTCTCTAGGGGGCGGCCCACCGCTTTTTATAAACATGAGCAAGGGTCGACCAGGGGTGTTTGCCGTTGGTCCAGTGGTCTAGTGGCATGATTCTCCCTTAGGGTGGGAGAGGTCCCGGGTTCAATTCCCGGCTGGACCCATTTTCTAATGCTGGACCTGCAGCTCTTGAGTGCCTTCTCCGGATCCGTGTGTGTTCCTCCAAGCGCGGTTGGTCTAGGTGGTTATGACGTCGCTTTAACACGGCGAAGGTCTCGGGTTCGAGTCCCGAACTGCGTACTTTTCACCTTCCGCCCCGACAAAAGTAGCAGTATTCTCAGAGTATGCTGCCCCACTCTCTTTTTAAAGCTGCGTAGCATTCCTAGCTCAGTCGGTAGAGCGCACGGCTCTTAACCGTGTGGTCGTGGGTTCGATCCCCACGGAGTGCGCTTTTTTATTCGGCATGCCCAAATGCCGACCCTTTTTGGTGGTGGGCGGAAAAAAAAAGTGCGCAAAGGAGGGAGGGGAAACAGTGCCGAGGGTTTTTTTTTTTTGCGTGGCGTAGAGGCCAGCGGTTTTGAGTGGTGAAAGTGACGCTTTCTTTGCTTCGTTTCAGTGCACATCATCATTGTCTGCCTCACTACGGGGTGAAGAGGGGAGGTTACCGCGTACCGTCCTCCACGCAGGAGGCGTCACACGTAAGGGTTTTCTTTTTTTGTTCTCTTTTTTCCTGTTTTCGCTTCTCTTCTCTGCTTCACTCCTCGTCGCCGCTGGAGAGGTCGCCTGCGGTGGCCGACGACATCGCCGAGAGGGAGTCGTCATCATCGTCATCATCGTGGTCCATGTCCGTCCTTGGCTGCGCAAGGGATGCGGCGGCCCCACCGCTTCCGCTCGCCGCCGTCTGCTGCCGCTGCTGTTGCTGCTTTTGGGTGTGGGCCGTGTCATTATCTCCTTTAAACTTGCGCAGCAACGGTTCCACCTCTTGCTCGAGCAACGCCACCAGTGACTCAGTGAAGTGGGTCATGGCGCGCGTGTACGCCGCGTCGCTCAGCCATCCACGACGCTGGCCACGCTGACTGCGCTCCATCGGCACGTCCACGGCGGCCACATGGCGAACAATGTCGCTGATCACGGCGTCGTCCATGGCGTCGACGAGCTGATAGGGCAGCACCAGCAGGCCTTCCCGAATGGCGCGGCACTGCAGCTCCAGCAGCGTTGACCGGTGCTCGTGACCACGTTCTGTTTTGTAGGCGACACGCCGCACCCGATCACGCTCGAGCAGCAGGCGCAGCACGTTCTCCGTCAGCGGCGAACGCGACACGTCGCGCAGGCGGACGCCGATGTCGGAGCGGCGATGCAGGCGCACCGCCACGCGCTCGTACATAGCGCTGCGGGAGTTCGCGTAGGGGTCATAATCCAGCCGCAACCGCAGACGGTTGAACGGGCCACTCCGGATCACGTAGGTGAAGCAGTTCATCACCTGCTTGTTGCGGTAGGTGCGCGGGCACAGGCCGGACTGCAGCATCGCATCCATCAGATCCTGCACGATCCACGCCGGCCGTTCTGCGAGGAGGCGCACCATGAGACGAACCTCGGGTGGGTCGTCCTCTCCGCTGCCGTCCAGCGAGCTTGGCAGGCTGCGCAGGAAATCGTCATGCGCCGGCAGCCGCGAGGGCAGCCCCGCCACCGTTTCTTCGGGGCCTACGCTGATGGTCGGTAGCACGCCCAGTTCCCACTGCGCCGATGGTGAGAAGGTGGTGGCGGCGGCTGCGTCGCCGTGATCGTTAGCGACCACTGACGTGTTCGCCTCTTTTCCGGGCTCATAGCGGACTTCGAAGGCCGCCTTTGCAGAGAGGAGGTGCGCCGGAGGAAAGAAGTCAGCGCCGCACAGCGACGGCGACGCGCGCAGCTGCTCGGGGGTAAAGAGGGCAAAGGTGAAGTCGGCGGGCCGCGCCAGCTCCACCTCCCGCGACACCACGCCGAGCACTTCCGCAACAAGCGTCGGCGACGCAGCAACATCGCCACCGCCGCCGCTGCAGCTGCTGCTGCTTTTTACGGAGGTGACGGGCAGAGCTGATGAAGAAAGATTGTCGGCCTCCTTCACCGCTGCCGTGAGGGTTCCGCCATTGCCGTCTGTTTCGCTTTCCACGAGCTCTTCGCGCAGGACGGCGTTGGTTACGGGGTCGCGGTAGCGCCGGATGTGTCGCGTGCGTCGCACCTGAACTAACAAGTCATTGCGGTAATACCCATGCAGCAGGACCTGCGGTTGAATAGAGGGAAACACATCCAGCCGTCGTCGTTTTGTTTCGCTGGGTGCGGAACTCGTCGTGCTTCCGCACCACGCTGCGCTGTTAGCCATGCGGTGCTGCGGCGAAGTTCCGCCGCGAGTGCCGTCCTGCTGCGTTTCTTTTTCTGACATCGACGGTTGCCCCTCCGCCTCCCAGCTGGTGCTCCGCCACACAGTGAAGATGGGGTCGGTGCAGTAGTCGCGGCGGTGACGGGTTAGCAAGCGCACCTCCGACGCCGGTGCGCTGCTCTCGCCGTCGCTGCCACGGCCGCTGCCGGTGCTGGCGCTGTGATTGCTGCGACTCTCGTTGTCGTCATCAACATCATCGTCGTTGTCGCCGTCGCTGCTGCTATTGTTATTTGAAAAAACCTCCGGCGGCTTGGTGGCACCTTCGTTACCTGCGCTTAGGTGTGGCGGTGGTGCGTCACGACCACCACTCCGCTTTGCAAAGACGTCGCGTGGCTGCATGCTCGTACGCTGCGGAGCGGCATACTGCACACACTCCGCCACGGAGGGAGGAGGCAGAAAAGCTTCGACAGCGCTCTTGCTCTCCGCAGGGAGTGCGCACGCGGCTGTGGCGTCGCGGGCAGCCGTGCGGACCACGGTTGGGACGAGGGTGAAGGGCAGCTCCACAGAGATGAAGCTGCGGAATGGCGGCACTGTTCTCGGCCGCGGTGGTGTTGATGGCGGATTCATAGTGGCACACAGGAAAAGGAGAGGGGGTTAAGAAAAGGGAACTCTATATGTGCGGTCCACCAGCATCAATGAAGGCCGGCAGAGCTGACGGGAGCAGTGGAGTTTGCTGCGGCGAAAAAAGATGGAGGGAAAACGAGAGAAGAAGAAGATGATGATGATGATGATGATGTGTGTGCGTGTGTGTGTGTGTGTACGTGTGCACAGGGACCCCTTCTGTTACAAGCATGAGAAGAAGCTCAAAAGAGGCTGCGCAAGAGGAAAGAAACAACAGTAACAATAAAAAGAGGCAATCGTGCGCCCGGACAGCCCCTGCAGCCATGCAATGTGCGACCTCGACGTGGCCCACCTTTCACGGGTGTCGTCTTCAGGAAGAGCCGCGCGCAAAGGCAACGACACAGCACCGAAATGGAATTACGTCCCGTTGCTGCTGGCGGCGAAGGAGGAGGGAGAGTGTGTGTCCGTTCTTCTTTCCTTTGTTGTTGTTTTGCGATATGCAAAGAGGAAAAGGCTATATACAACGGTCACAAGCAAAGAAACAAACAACAAAGCACAGCACAACACACTTGCCCAAAAGAGCGGCCAGAGAAGAACAAAACAAACAAAACACAAAGTCTGAAAAAAAAAAAAGCGGAAGAGAGTCAAGAAAGCCGCTGATGCAGTTGCACTCGCCCCCCTTTCCCTCCCCAAAGAAGGGTGAGGTGCGGGATGAGGGTGGCATACAACGTGACGGGGAGCGTGCATGTGTGGTCGGGGCCTCAGCGAGAGACCAGAAAAAAAAACAACCCCAAATCTAAAGTACATGATGGAAAAGAAAAAAGAAGTGGTGAGAGGGGGTGGGGGCGGACGGATCACCGCCCCAACGATATCGTCAACGATCTCCAAATAGAGTAATAATAATAAAAGCAAAACACGTCTGCCAAAAAAGGAGGAAAACAACAACAACAAAAAAGAAACAAAAGAGACGTCTTACTGTGTTACCAGCCACGCTGCCGACACAGCAGCTACTGCATCGCCGTCTTCTTTCGACGCTGATAGCTGCGGAAGGCATCCTGAATAACAATTGCGGCTTCTTGCCGAGAACGCGCGTCGTGTTCTTCTTGCCGTCGCAGCCGCAGCCGCGCTGCCGTACGCTGCGCCTCCACCCGCCGCCAGAAGCACTGCAACACAATCGCGGCGTGATCCAGCACGTCCTGCACGAGTACCCGTTCCTGCCGCTCCGCCTCAATTGCTGACCGGTACAACGGCCACCCACGGCGCACGATCCACCCGCGTATGTGACTCTGCAGTAGCGTCGCCGCGGCCTGCCGCCGCTGGTTCTCCTTAATGCGACTCACATCACGGTGGTGGCGCCAGTAGTCCTGCAGGAGACGAGCAGCGCGCTCCTGCTGATGGGCGTCGTGTGCCGCAGCAACAACACGACGGGCGTGATGACAGCGGTACAGCCGCTGAATGCGCGACGCCGCGTCGTGTCGCCTCGCCGCCTCGTGCTTCCGACGCAACGCCGCCTCGCGCTGCTGGTGAGTGGAGTGGAGCCAGAAGAGCTCCCGTACCACCTCGCTTGGGTCTGCGCTCTCCAAGTAATCAGCATGGCTCGCCTGTACGCGGTCGAATTCGGCTTGCTGCAGCTCCGCGAGCACCTGCCGGGCTTTTGCGGAGCGGTAGGCACATTGGATTGTGAGGGCGGCACGCTGCTGCCGGGCAAGCAGCTCGGCTGCACGGCGCTGCTCCTCGCGGGCCTGCGCGCGAAGCCCGCGGGTGTAGTAGCGCTCGTAGTGGCCCCGGAAGAGTGCCTGAATCTTCGTGGCGGCCTCGTGGCGAGTAAGGAAGCGACGCCGGTCCTCCTCGGTGAGCTGGTTGATCAGCTGCTGTCTCAGCAGGTGCCTCGCTGCTACACCCGACTCGCGCTGCCGCAGGAAGGCGTTGATGAGCGTCGCGTGCCGCTCCCACTGGATGGCGTAGTACACCTCCAGCGCAGCTTCCTCGCGACGCCGCTGACGCAGGCAGGCGAACTCGCGCTGTGCCAGCTGCATGCGCCACCACGACTGCAGGAGGACCACCGCCACCAGCCGCCGCCGCGTCTCTTGTCGCAGACGTGCCACACGACGGCCTGCCTGTATCTTGCGCCAGAAGCACTGCAGCGTCAGCGCGGCACGGTTGTCTTTGCCGCGCTCGACAATCCGCTGAGCCAGAGTTTCGCGCAGCTGCTGCCGGGCCTGCCGCACCCGCCAGGCTTGCTGAATAACGGAGGCGGCGGCCGACAGCGCCTGCCACACCGCCCGCTCCTCCTGCACGACCTTCCGCGTCACGTAACCGCGCCACTGCGACTGGATCATCACGGCAGCCTCGGCACGGCGCAGGCGGCGCATCTTCTTGTGGTGCTCCGCTCTGTAGTACGCGTCCATCTCTTTCACACGCCGGCCATACAGGTAGCCGCGCACCGCCTGCTGAATGCGACGGGCAGCGGCGTCCTCCTGCTGCTGCCGCCGCACCAACCGACGCTCGGCCAGCTCCACACGAGCGCGGTAGACATGGTATGCACGCGCAATCACGTTAGCAGCGGCCACCTCGCGCCGCATCGACTCCACCTTGTCTTTCGCAGCGGCACAGCGCCACGCACGCTGAATAACCCGCGCTGCAGCCACGTGCCGCGCCGTCTCTCTTTCCTGCAGTGCCACCTCATACGCGGCTCGTCGCTCCAGTGCCATCTCACTTCGCGCCGCGAAGCCGCGACCCACACGTTGCCACAGCCGCGCCACGGCGTCATTCCGCTCGAACGTGGCCCGCACGCTCGCCACGAGGTGGCCGCTTACACAGGCGTTTGCGCATGCCTGCATTACTGTAATGGCGCGTGCCTGCAGCCGCTGCAGCTGCTGCCGCCGCAGCAGCTCCGCGTGGTAGGCTGCAAACTCGCGCGCCTTCGCGCTCTGCCAACACGCCCGCACCCACCGCTGCAGTCGAGTAGCGGCACGCATGCGCTGCTGCTCTGCCCGCCAGGCCAAAAAGGCCCGTCGCTGCGTTCGCATGCGGTACCACCGCTGAATGCGCGTGGCGTGGCGGACATCGCGGTCGTACTCAGCCTGCAGGCGGTCCCGCCGCACCCGCGCCACGTGGCAGCGCCACAAACACTGGATCCGTGTTGCAGCGCTGTGCCGCTGCACCTCGCGCATGTGCAGAAGGGCCTGCAATGCACGTTGCTGTCCGTAGTAGGCGGAGCAGATGGCTCGGCAGGCACTCTGAAGCACGACCAGCTTGGCCTGCATCGCGGCGGAGCGCACCTCCTGTTCACGGCGGTACACGCGGTAGTACGCGTACCACGCCCGTGTCAGGTACCCTCGCACCACTGCCTGTATCCGAACGACAGAGCGAATACGGCGCTGGCCCACCTGGTAGGCATCCAGCTCCGCTCGCTTTGCCTTGTAGGTCAGGTACGCTTGCTGGATGCGGCGAGCCGCGACCTTCTCGCGGAAGCGGCGCTGCTCGTCTTCACGCCGGTTTGCCTCTGCCTGCGCGGCCAGCAACGCCGCCCGCTGCGCACAGAACGCGCGGTAGCCTCGCTGAATCGTGCGAGCGGCATGGTGCAGCCGTGACTGACCCGCGCGGTATTCCCGGCGGATCTGCAGACGGCGCAGGAACTGTCGCACGTGTGCCTGCAGCACTCGACACGCGGCTTCCTGCCGGGCAGACTCCTCTGCGTGAAGGCGCGCCTGCTCGGCTGCCACGCGCGCGTGCTCCGCCCGGGATTTTACTAGAAACTGCCGGACCGCACGTTGCAGGCACACCGCGGCGCTCATCAGCGTCGACACCCACTCACGGGCCAGCACGCCACGCCACACACGCTGGATCTGCACAGCTGCGCGGCGGCACCGCTCCACCTCCGTCTTCTCCTTCTCGCTCAAAAGTTGCTGATACACCTTTTCCGCGAGTGCGGCGTCCAACGCCGCAGCTTCGCGCTGCTGGCGGCGGTCAATGCTCTTCTGTCGTTTGGATCGCGTGTGGAGTTGTTGCTGTTGTTGCTTCGGCTGCTTGGGTCGTCCAATTTCATTTGTCAGCGTGGCGTTGCTGTTGGAGGTGGTGGAGGCGGCAGCTGCTGCGCCGGCCGCTGCACGATCACGTACTCCACGCACACCTCTTGCGCTGCCACTGCTATTCGTGCCGTCACCGCCGTGTGTTCCAGCAGCGGTACTGCGCGCTGATGCGGCTCGCCCCAACCCGTCCATCGCGGTAGCGGCTGATGTGCGTCCGCCCCGGCTTCCATCGTTGGGCAGCGGCAGGGGGTTGCCAAAGGTGCGACGACTGAACGTGTTCACAGAGGCAGGTGCTGCCGCAGTCGTTGTCGCTGCGTGAAACCCACCACTGTTCCTCCCGCTGCCGTTGCTTTTCGGGCTAAATCGTGGGGGTGTCGGACGGGCAAAGGAGGAGGGAGGGGCGGTGGCAGTGAAGTTTGTGTCTCCGCTATGAGCGAAGATGGCGGCAGGGGGCATCGGTGGTGGCGTAGTGGTGGTGGGTGAGAAGGAGTAGGTTGCTGATGTGGCAGCACCCGTTCCAGCTGACAGGGGGGCCAGCACCGCCGGGGGTGCGGCGGCGGCAAACGGCGAGCTCCACGCATTGCTCGTCGTGAAGGACGACATCGGCGGGTAATGCTGCGACGGGCGCGATGCCGACGACGACGAGACTGGGTAGGTGCTGGTCACGCTGCTCAGACGGCGTTCACTGGGGAGGGGTGCTGCTGTGTGGGGGTGGCTCGATCCGGCCGGTGGACACCCGCCTCGCGTGTGGGCAAGCGGCGGCGGCGGAGACGGAAACACCGACGACGACGACAACGATGGTGGTCGTGGAAGTCGTTGGGTGGGGCCTGCAGCACTGCCCGCTGGCACGGCGGCAATGCGGGGCAGCGACTGAGCTGGCTGGCGCGCTGGCGATCCTTTCGACGGAGGCCGCGGTGGGAGCCGCGAGACTGGCGGCGGTGCTGCAACAGCATCCCCGCCGCGCGCGGCGATCTGCCCTGACTTCTGCGATGGTGGTGTGGACTGCTCCTCCGCAGCAACACCGCTGTTTCCTCTCGTTCCATAGGTATCCTTGTGCTGTTGCTGCTGATGGGGATCACGCAAGGCGCGCATGACAGCCTCGATGCCGCTGCTGCTGCACGACGCCGGGACGAGGTGGTAGGCGTGACTGACCTGCACCGCCTGCTCAAAGGCCCACTTCGGACCGTCACCGCCGGGTTTTCTGCGGTGGCTGCTGTGACCGCTATCGGAGGCATCGCGCCGCTCCAGCGACACACCGAGGTTATAATAAGCCACGACGAGCATCGTGGCGACGCGGGCCGCCTCTGTGTTCTGCATCGAGGACGGCGTATCGTCCCCTTCCGCTAGGCCACCGCCATCATCGGCCTGTGGCTTTTGCGAAGCTGCTGTGATGGCATAGCAAGAGCGTCCGCTGGCTACTGCTTCCTGCAGCGCCTGCTGCAGCAACGGCACCACCCGCTCACACGCCTGCACCGCCTCTGCGTGTCGGCCCATCGCGTTCAACGCAGTACACAAATTTAAGTAGGCGGAGGCGAGGTTGGCGTCGTTGTCAGCGACGGCGACGGCGTCGGTGCTCGTTCTGCTGTCGCTGATCTTTGCCGATAGTGTGGCGGTGCGGATGGCCATGCGGAACGTTGCTACCGCTGCTCCCAGCTGACCGCGGCGCTGCTCCAGACATCCGAGGTGATTCAGCGTCGAGGCACGCAGACGCAGGCGCAGCTGCTGGTCATGCGGGGTGTCGCGGAAGCACGCACGCAGCGCTGCGGCAGTAGCGGTGGTGGTAGTCGCAGCAACAGAGGAGTCGCCTGCCACTCCACCAGCGCTAACACCCTCATCGACCGCCAAGTCCAGCGCATCACCGGCATCGCTGCGCTTGAGTTCTGCGTGCGAGTCCTGTGCAGTGAACAACGTGCTTTGCTGCGACTGCTTCTGCAGCACGCGCCGCCACCACCACCGATCGCAGCTGCTTGACGTCGGCGCTGCCCCCTCGCCGCTCAGGTGCAGCGCTGTACGAAGGTCGCTGACGTCGTCATCGTCGCCGTCCGTGAGGAACATCGCGTGGTTGAGAAAGAACGCGGCGCTGTCGAGCTGGTCGTGTCGCAGTGCCTCCACGGTGTAGCTGTTGCAGCGACACACCACCTCTTGTGCCTGCTGACCAATCTCGAGCGGCAGCATCACCTCTCCGTTCTCGGTGAGGGCGACCATACCATTTTTCGTAGTGTCGTCGCTGTGTTTTGTGCTGTGCAGCGCGGCGGCCGTGGTGGTGGCAGGTTTCTTGCGTTGTTGTTGTTTTTGCTGCTGCTGCTGCTGCTGGCGGGTTATGAGTGCCGCTTCAACGGTGGCCGCGTTCGCCTGTCGCAGCAGCAGCGCTGACTCGGCACTACGTACGCACTCGGCGTAGTTTCCTTGTTCCTCGAAGGCATCCGCCATGCGCTGCAGAAACGCAATGTTGGAGAGAACCGCCTCAGGACTGTTGTGGCTGCCGTTGTCGTGGTCAGAGGAAGAGGTCGTGGCACGCGGCGGTGTCTTCCAGTGCGTCACGGCCCCGTTGCCCATCCGTGGGATGGACTGCATCGTGTTGATTTCAGCCACACCTATTAACACTTTATGCATGCGCATGGAAAAGTGGGTGAAGGCAGTACACACGTATGTTTGTGTGTGCGTGTGTGTGTGTGCGGGGTAGCCAGAAAAACGAGGAATGAGCAAAGGAAGGAGAGGAGGGCGGGTATTCGGCAGATGTACAAAGGACATAAAAAAAAAAAAACAAGCGAATCAACTACGGCGACAAAAAAAAAAGACACGGCGTGTCAGCCAACAACGACGTGAATATTGCGGCGTAAATGCATTATGCATGCACGTTGGAGTATAAAGTACGCTTCGCGCACGACGGCCAATGCCCCGCGGAAACAAAAAAAGCTGTGGGACTCGTACAACACACGTCTCTTTCATACACACTGTTTGTATCAGCACATATGCACATGTGCACACATGAGCAAGTGCTTTCTCATCCTTGCACTGCGTACAATAGGATTAGGGGAAGGGAAGCACGCAAAAACAACAAAAAAAATCTCCAGGCAAACACACACACACACACAGAGAAAGAGGAAAAAAAGGCAGGTCACTACTTCTTTCTCAGCATCTCCATCTCATCATCGCTGTCGCTGTCGCTGCCGCTCTCCGGATCCTCTTCTTCCCGTGCTGTGCAACCTGCGCTAGACACCGCGGTGGTACCTGCGGCCGTGGAGTTCACCTTGGCTTTCAACAGCGCGAGCATCTCGTCTTCCTCGTCGTCGTCGCTCTCTCTGTCCTCTTCATGACTGCTTCCACTGCCGCGACCTACGGCCGCCGTCCCCACCGCAAGCGTCATGCCACCAGCCGCCCCATTCGCGGTGGCCACCACGTCATTTTCTTTCACCGTCACCCTTTCGTCAGCAAGACGGTGAACACCGCCACCCTCGGCGTCCTCCTGAACTTCCCCACGAAGACCCACGTCGTACTGCAGCCAGCTCTTGCCGTGGCCCACCGCCAACACCGCTGTGGACGTGACAAAGCGACTGGACAGCGGCAGCAGCGCCGGGCGGCAGTGATCGTACAACGGCATGCCAGCATCGAGAGCGCGCACGCACAGCCCCGTATCGGCGTCCCAGACGCGCAGGGTGTGGTCGAGCGACGTGGTCACGAGTCCCAGTGGCAACACCGATGCATCGGCGCTGGGTGAGAGGAGTGGGTTGGCATAGAAGCTGACTGACGTGACGGCGTCGTCGTGGCCCAACAGCTGAAACGGTGCTGCACCGCTGACGGCGTCGTTGTGCGGCCCCACCCCCGCCTTCGTCAGCTGACGCGCATCATAGAGGTGTACGACGCCATCCGCACCACCCGAGGCAAACCGCACCCCACAAGGGGACCACGCCACACACAGCGCTGAGCGCAGGTGTCCGCCGACGCGCCCCCCCGTGTGGAAGGCGAGCTGCCCGCTGCGGGTGTCCCACGCCACAACGCGACCGCCCGCGTCGCACGTCGTCAACAGCGACCCATCTGGGTGAAACGCAACCCCCAGCACGGCCCCTGCCGTCTCGTAGCCGTCCTGTGTGAAGAGGTGCTGAAGCGGCGTCGTGGTCGAATCTCCTGCTGCTGCTGCTCCGACACCGCCGCCGTTGACAACGCTGCGCACATCCCACACGTGCACGACACCGCTACTGTGCGTGGCGGCCAGCAGCGCACCAGTTGGATCGACGGCGACCTGCTGGAGACCACCCACAGGGGAGGAGGGAGACGCAGCAGAAGTGGCGGCGGCGTCGCTGACGCACGCCACCGTCAGCGGTTGCAGCGAGGGCGAGGGAAAGGAAGGCGGCCGTGTGTGCGCTTGACGTGCGTGGACGTGTCTCGCTCGACTCTCCGCTTCTACCTCTTTTTCCTCCTTCTCCGCGTCGTGGTGATGCTGATGCTCCATCCCTGCGATCCTCCACACTCGCACCTCGTTCTGAAACATGCTCACGGTGAACGCAAAGCACTGCTCTGCCGCCACCGCCTTTGTCGTTGTTGTCTCTGCTGCGCTAGAGGGCACTGAGGAAGGGTAAATCTCAATGGACTTCACGCGACCCCAGCTGTGCCCCTGAGGGTAGGTGGAATGGCTACACAGCGGGGTGCACTGCTCCGCGTCCCAGAGGGTGAGCAGGCCATCCACCGACCCCGTCAGCACACACGAAAGTGGCACAGCAGCCACGTTGTTGTCATCGTCGTCGTCGACTGCGGCCGCTGCTGCTGGCAACGACGTGGAGGCAACAACAGCACGAGCTGATGAAGCGAGAGGCGGCAGTGCAGCACACGACTGAAAAGGGAGACAGAGGGCCCCCCCTGCCACACCCCCTCCCTCCACCGCACCGCTCTGCACTCGGACGTTGCGGACGGACTTGACAAGATGCAGGCGCTGCAGCGTCGCGGCCTGCGCAGCGGCATGATCGCGCAGCATCACGTCTGTTGGCATGGTGAAGGTTTTCTTCAACTTGCCGACACGCATTCGCGCGCGTTGCGTTGAGTGCGGTAGTATGTGCTGCACGCGCACCTGCACCAACTCCACCGATGCGGTGCTCTGCGTACTCTTGAGACGTGGCGATGGTGCCACACGCACATACATATCATGGGAGGCCATCTCAACAAAGACGCATAAAACGATCAAGACAGCCTTTTTTTTTATGTGTGTAGGTAAACACGTTTAGAGTTAGCCTTTTAGTTTTGTTTGCGTTATCGCGACAGCGGTGGTGGCAACACACGAAAAATCACGCTATGGGAGAAAAGGATGCTTGGGCCTGCGAGGCGTGTGCCTTCGTGTGTTCTTCAACACCCCACAGTCGTGTGTTTGCTGGTTCAGTGTGTGCTTTCTCCACTACACGGCGACACACATGTAAAAGCTATTGAAGGAAGGAGGAGGGAGAAGGGGAGGGGGGCGGGGGGAAGGTTGCAGAACAACCATAACGTGCCTTGCAGTGTAGGAGAAAAGTCCTCCAACCATCACAGCACAACGCTGCGATGGAGAGACGGGGGGGGGGGCATTTTCATCGTATCCGCTGCGACTTACCAGCACAGACACGAGACCTCTCGTAGGCACAACACGCACACACACAAAAACACACGGGCTTTTCTTTCAGAGCGACAACAACGAGGAGTAAAAAAGAAACAAGCAACAACAACAACGGGACAGCTTCTCCACGAAAGCGCACAGTTGCAGGCAATACACGCTGCACATGGCCTTTTTCGTTCTTTTATTCTGCAACAGAAGCGCTTCCGCCCGATGGACATTGCATGGACTGGACAGTGCGGCGTACGTATCGCAATTCGAGATGCGAGCGCAGGGCAAAACACACACACACATACACGTGAAGGGATGATAGCAGCAACGAAGCTAACGTAACGAGAGTGGAAATAAGGATGGAGGTGAGTTTGTCGAGTCAATGGAAGGAGGGAAGGCGAAGCGAGGTGCGCCGATGCACCGCTGCCGTTTAAGGGGAATCGAAACACCCCACCATCAACATCTCCCTAAAAAACCCCCACAATAACACTGATACTACGGCGCATGTGTAGTCGTCACGAGACTCCAGTATTCGTCGTACTGCGAGCCGCTCACATCGCCTGCCATATTTGCCAGCACCAGCAGCACTACCCAGATCTGCAGCAGTGCGATATACCCCATCAGTATGACGCGCCACACCCACCGCGCCTGCGAGAGCACACGACCAAGACGGATCGCTGCAACGTCCATCGCGGACACCACTGCGACAAACCCACGGCCCACCACCCCGTACTGCCGAGTGAGTCGCACCATCGCTGCATTGCGCTTCAGTGCGTCGTGGGCGCTGATGGTGACACCACTGCCACCTCTACCACTCGCCGAAAGCATGGGGACATTGTCTGTGAAGGCACCTGCAGCTCCGACAGCTCCGCCGACGGGACGAAGGCGATGACCACCACCAACACTCGCACCGCTGTCACCCCATGGCCCATTGTACTCGCTTGCCGACACGCCGGGCGAGCGAAAACCGGCGGCCACCTCCACCTGGGCGTCGTCGAACTGCCGCGCGAGTTCATTGTAGCGCCCCTTCAGCTCTGCCACCTCGCGCTGAGCTGAGTCCAAGAGAGTTTGCTTGTTACTAATCTGTAACATCAGCATCTGCTGCCGTTGCTTCGCTTCACGCAGTTCGCGCTGCAGCTGCACGACATCGCCGCCGCTCGCGGTGGCCTCGTCGTCGTTGGGCGTGTCGTCAGATGTGCCTCCCCCTGCAGGTGGTTGTGGAGGGTAGGGTTTCTGCTGCTGTACTTGCAGTTCACGCAGTGCCCGTCTCGTATCGGCATGCGCGGCGACCTCGCCTTCCAGCGACTCCTGTGCTGAGTGCAGCTCCAGCTGCAACTCATCCACCTGCGCCCGGGCCTGCCGACACGTGCCTTGCACCCGCTGCGTCTCCGCCGCTGCTTTAGCGGCATCCTCGTGTAGTCGGTCCACCTCCGCCAACAGTGTCGTGTGCTCCGCCTGTAGAAGCTCCAGTCGTTGGCGCATCTCCCGTGCCTCCGCGAGCTCTGCTTGTAGAGGCTGCCCGGATGCGGTCGTAGCTGCCTCTGCGGTTGACGTGCTCGCTGTGTGGGCCCGTCGTAGCTCCTGCTGTGCTTCCTCCAGAAGCCGCTGCGAGGTCTCCTTGTAGGTAGCGAGCGCGCGCTCGGCTTCCCGTTGCGCTGTGCGACATGAGCGGATCTCCTGCTCTGCCGTCCAGAGTGCGTCTCGCGCAGCACCGCATTGTGCTTTATATGTGGCTGCCTCCTGCTGCCAGCGTGCCTTGTCTGCCTCCAGCGCAGTGCAGCGCGCCTGCAGTCGCTCCACTGCGCTGTTGTGAGCAGCACTCGAGGACGGTGAAGGGGCCGGCACAGCTGCTGCTGCAGTTGCGGTGGCCGATGATGCACCCCCTACGGAAGAGGAAGAAAGTGGGTACACTGTGAGGTCCAGAGGGCCACCAACGCCGTGCGCAGCGCGTGCGGAGTGATTTTCTTCTTCTGCAGCAAGCGAGGAACGGAAGGATGGCAGCTTTGTAGGAAGAGAGAGGGGCATCGTAGGAGCCCTGGTGTATGAGTCTGCAAAAGGGATGCTTTGCGGCGGTGCGGGGCTGTGCAGCGAGGGGGATGCTGAGGCCCGCACAAGTGGTGTGGAGGGGGTGACTGCGCCGCCATCGTCATCGCCGTTGTTGTTGTTGTTCACTCCGGTAGCGAAGCGGCTTGGCACCGGGAGAGACGTACTGCCGTGATAGGTAGAGGAGGCGGCACTGCTCGGTCCGCTGCTCCACCGCCGCTGATGATGCTCTTGTTGCTGCTGTTCGAGCTGCTGTCGTTGCTTTTGCTGTTGCTGCTGAATGGCACGCACAAGCTCTTCCTCATCAGCCGCATCGGCCATCTCTTCCGTCTTTTTATCGATGGCTTCGAGAAAGGCACTGACGCGGTTGAACATGTGCAGCAACAAGACGCAACGGAGGGGGAGGGGGGAGGGATTGGGGTGGGGAATTAGATGTGTGAAGAGGGAGAGAGGTATGCGGGTATAAAGGGGGTGGGGTTGAGGGAAGAAGGGGGATCAGCACAACGCCCTAATGACGACCTGAACCACCTGAGACGACTCAATAGAGTTCTTTTCTTCTCCCCTTTCAAATTATTGTTTGCTTTGCGGAGCGTTACTCACCCCCCTTTTTTCCGATGGTATCTCCTGAACGTATGCAACAACAACAAAAACAGACTGCTGCTGCTGCTGCTGCTGGTGGTGGTGGTGGTGCGTTGTTACCGTTCGTGTTTTGCTATGTGTGTCTGTGAGTGTGTGTATATACGCGTACACTGTGCTTGTCACACAGACGTGCAAGTGTGCAGTACCTGTGTGAGTGTGAGTGTGTATCGTCGTGCCCGGGTGGTTTAAGTAGGAAAATACAAAAAGAAAGAAATAAGAGATTTAAAAAAAGGCGGACGCATAGAGTCCACATGCAACATAAAACACACGAGCGGTTAGCGTGTCGCTTTCAAATGTCCTTTTTTCCATCACTTACGTTGATTTCCGTCGTTCTTCTGAGAGGGGTGGTACGTCTGCATTGGAGGGGAGGGGGTTGGTGAGGGCTGTGTTGGGTGAGAGTGAGGAGGCGCTTTCTCCGCGACGGAGGCCGCAGCGCCACACGACACCCCCCCTTTCTCACCTGCTTCCTTTCTTGCTGTTGCGCCAGTATTATTGCTATTGCAGATACATTTTTTCTTACCACTTTCTCCCACCACGGAGATGCTGTTTGCCCTAGCGACGCAAACCTCCGCTTGACAGGCCGCAAGCGCTGCTGATTCAATCTTATTTCCCTTTGTAGTAAAAACAGCAACAGAGACAAACAAACAAAGCTGTTGCTGTTCTTGTCTCTTGACAGACCAATCCACCAGCGTCACAGGATACACGCACATACACTTGTGCGCGGAGAAGGAGAGAGACAAAGGGGAGGGGTAGAAATAAAGAAGATAAAAAAAAGAGAAATGACAGCTCCCGAAGCACAACATAAGGATAAGAACAACCAGAAAAAAAATAATAATAAAAAACAGCAAAAACACACACGAGGAAATAAAAAAAGAGTGCCCATAAGAACAATAAAAAAGAAACGTGTGGTACGAGACACAACATCTGAAAACAATGCAGAAACACACAAACGACAACAGCAGGATACAAAGAGGCAAAGACGACTACAGAGAGAGAGATACGAATAAGAATAAGATTATAGAAACAAACAAACAAGAAACACGTTGACTTAACATGATGGAAACACAAAGAACCACAACGGGAGAGGGGGTGGGATGACGGGGTAGGAATGGGAATCTATCGCAACACACACACACTGCCAGTAAGAAAGGACAGAGGGGAAAAACAAACAGAAAAAACAGCGGATCTGCTTTTAATGATGTCTGTGCGTGTAGATGTGTGTGTGTGTGTGTGAGCGTTATCCGCATTCCGCCCGGCACGGGTTCTCTCGCTACGGCCTCCCTCCTTTCTCCCACACATCTTCCTCAATTTCTTTCTCACTTGTCTTTCGCTCAGTGTTGGGGGTCATGCAAGGGGGGGGGGGGGCAGAGCATCCCGCACACACAAGAAAAGGCAAAAAAGAGCTTAAGGACAGCCACGCGTATCTATGTATAAAGAGTGGAGCACAAAAACCTCGTTGACGTTGTCACGAGCAGCGCAGCTCGAAGACTGGAGCAAAAATCTAGGCATGTCCCTGTTTTCGTGCCTCTCACACACACATATTGTGAAAGAGGGTGGACGAGGAGGGGAAATAGAGCAATTAGTATTTATGTACTCGAGGAGAGAGGGAGGGAGATTAGAACTTCAAATAGTATCAAAACCGGCTCATAGGACAGAAAAACCAGCAAGAGAGAGAGGGAGAGAGAAAGGAAGCCAAAAAGAAAAAAAAAGTGGAAGGAGAGAGAAGAAAAAAAAAATCCAAGAAGAACCGAAGCACGCGATGACGCCACGATGACGGTGGGGCAGATCGGTCCTCCCAACCTACAGGAGAAAGAAAAAAAGAAGAAGCAGAAGTGGTATGTGAGAGGAGAACAAACAAAGAAACAAACAAACAAACAACAAAAACGTAGACAACCCTTGTGAAGGTTCGTGACGGAAGCACGAGTGATCAGCGTACTTGCTAAAAAAGCAGAAAAGTAAAAAAAAACCAAGGAGAATGGAGAAAACTGAAACCAGTGCACGAAGGAAGTGTCATCGATTACCGTTGAAAAAACAGCAACAACAACAAAAACAAAACAAAACAAACACACACACACACAGGTAAACAAAGGAGAAAGCAAAAGTAGAAGATGAAAGAGGAGGAGCTGGAGTTCCCTATGTGTGTGCGTGGCGTAGAGGCCTTCCGGTTCTTCTAAGCCCGTGGCACAGTCCTCCTCCCCCTCTCCCTCCCCTTTTGTTCTCTCTTACACTTGTTCGCTTGTCTTATGCATCTCTTTTTGTTTTTCGCTTCTGACGTGCCTTTGTGTTTTTCACGCTCTTCTCTTTTTTTTTTGCGCGTTTTGCATGTCTGGTGAATCCACCGCCTCCTTTGCCGCGAAGGAAAACACCAGCCGAAAAAAAAAAGAAGAAGCACAGAAGACGCAAAGAAGAAACCGGAAAGCCCCCGAAAAAAAGAAACAGAACGTCGCAGAGACTACCAGACCTGCTTGCCATCAAGGAGCGGGCATGCTCCACTCTTGAAAGAAGCATCATTTGCGTGCTCATTCTCTTTTTTTTTTCTTCATCTCCACACCCCTGCGCGCCCGCCTTTGTTCCTTCCACGTTCTCTCTGTTAGATTTGCATCCACCAGCTCGCTTGCAGGCAACGACGCACACAATTTAAATATGCTCCCCGGAACACACATACACACCGTCCAGTGGAGAAAAAAAAAGTGCCTTTGGAACCACCACAACAAAAGGGGAAAAAAAGCGTGCATGCCATGCCGTTCACCCCGCAGCGGCGTCCCACACACACCCACGCACACACAGAAAAAGAACTCAACACAACAATAACAACAGTAGCAACAACAACCTGCGCGCAAAAACTGCCGCATGCCGGGAAAGAGAGAAAAGACCCAGTTAAATGTGCAAACACCCAACAGTCCCCTCCAAAAATATACGAGATATGGAAGAGACGCATCAGCTCACCAGAACAACAACAACACAAACACACATTCACACAAAAGTGTTCAAAGATAGTGTCGCCGCTCTTCAGGAGAAGAGGGGAAACAGAGATTATTGTTGTTCGTTTCGGTTTGGTTTGAGGGGAATAAGGAAGGAAACAACACTACCACCACCAGCAGTGACAACAACATGAAAAAAAGAAAAAGAAAACAGAGGTCAAGCCCAGCAAAATCAAAATGCAAGAGAGAAATTAATGACAAGGCCATCAAAGGCGACATCCTTTTCTGAATTAGCATGGCAGAGTAGCTCTTCCTTCACAAGAGAACATTAACAACAACAAAGAACAGCAACAACAACGACGAGCAGATACACTCCGAGAGAGAGTGTGTGTGTGTGTGTAGGCAGAGGCGACTGCAATGCCAGGTGAATTCTCACTATCGTTTTCAGTTCTCTTGTCCTGCAGTGCCTCCTGTTTGTGCTTTTTATTATTATTCTCCTTTTTTTTTTGCTTCCTGTGATGTGGTGTGTAAGGAGTGTTCTATAGAGCGCAGTACCCCGCTTTCCGATAACGGGCATGCAGCGCCTCTTCGTCCAGCTGATCCCCCTCGTCCTGGTCATCGTCATTTGTGTTGTCCTGCGTGTGGCGGTGACCCATCATCTCCTCCTCCTCTTCCTCATCATCGGCCAGAAGCCCACGTCGCAGCTCCGCGTCCACGCCGTCTTCGTGGTCCAGGTGCGCGTGTGCGGCGGTGCTGTTGTTCACGTACGCCTGCAGCTGTCGGTTGCTGATACTGCTGGTGTTGATGATACCCGCCTCGCCACGGGTGCGATGCTCCTGCGCCAGCATGTCCGCCTCACACTGCAGCTGGTTCGCCTCCCGCAGCGCGGCGGCTTCGCTGACGATGTTGGCGCGTTGTCGCTGCAGCGCGCCTTCGACAACGTGACGTGCGGCAGCGAGTCGATTAACGGCATCCGCGTACCGCACCGAGGCCGGCTCCACTAGCGGGGAGTTGCTACTAGGGTCGGGTGCGGCGCCGTCCTGCGAAGTGCGACACGGGCCGCTGGGGACGTCCGAAAAAATGAAGTCGGGGGAGCTGCTTGAACCCAACGCCGGATTCCGCTGCTGCTGCTCCTGTTGCTGGCTGGTAGCATCGGAGCGCGATGGGTGGCACAGAGGACTCGGAAATGGCCCGGCGCTGCATAGCACCTCGTGTATCAAGTGCATCTGCGCGAGGACGTTGTCGTAGGCTGTTTGAATTGCCTCCACGCAGCCACCAAGCCGCTGCAGGTCGATCTCCACCTCACAGCAACGAGTTGCTTTGCTGCGTGTGGTGGCCGCGGCTGCCGCCGCAGCGGTCGGCGATTCAGTGAGCTGCTGCAGGTGGTGCTGTCCACCTGGCTTCGACGGGGTCCCTTCGCGGCCTCCGCTTGAGCTGAGGCGGACGTCGAGGCCATCGAAGTAGCCGAGCTTCTCACTCACGGCAATGCGCACGGCCTCCTTTACAATACTCTGCTCCATCAGCGGGTCGTTGAGGTCAGAGAGGAGGTCGAGGTTCAGCACAATATCAAGCGACCCCTTCACCTCCACGTGGACGGTGGTTGGGGAGGAGGAGCTCGGGTTGCGTGGGAAGGCGTTCATTTTTTTTTGTTTGTTTGCGTTTTTTCTTTTCTTCGATTTCTGGGTGTAGGTGGGTTTGTGGCCGTAATCCGCGATAGGAGTGCGATGCAAACAGAAGCGGACAGCGAAGAACAGGTGAGCGTGAGAGGGTTCGAGGGGCTTCAAACGCAGGGGAAGGCCGACTGACACGCACGAAACGCACTGACGACAAGGTTACAGCGAATGCAGAGAGGGGGTGGGGGGAGGGAGCGAAAACCAATAACCGCACACAGCGAAGAGAGAAAAAGGTGGTGATTCACGAGCAGCTGAGTGCAGGCGTGTGTGTGCCCGGTGGTACGCCGCACTTTTGTACAAGGGAGGAGAGTCACAAAAGGGTGGACTAAAAGGAGAGACGAAATGACGTGCGCGCTCCACGTCGTCTTTGCGCTGGGAAACAAAACCGAGATATGATAATAATAAACTAATAAAAACAACAACGAAGAGGGTTTTAGAAGACGTGTGGATCTTTTCTGGAACAATGACGGGTCGTAAAAGAAAAACAGTTGATGAGAGTGAGAGACAGGGAGCCGAGGAACAGCCTGAAGCAGATCACTCACAAGACCAGGAGAGGCGAAAGAAGAAAAGTAGAGGGAAGGAGCAGTGAAGGGCGAGTGAAGCAATGGTATTCGCCTCCTTCCCCTCCCCAACCACGCATTACACAACAGAGAAGATGCGCATTTTGGGTAGAACGCACGACTGACTTGCGTGAAGTTCGTGCGTAAGAGTGTGTGTGTGTGGGGAAGCACTCGCGCACACAAGCACACATGCAAGGGGAGCTGCTGCTCCTCCCCCCCATCAAAGAAGCGTTGACGGTGCCATCGAGGAGGCTTCTCACTGCTGCTCAAGTAACCTCAAAAAAGAACCACCACATGCATGAGGCACCATCAAGAAGGAGTGGCTGCGCAACGTGAGCTTCACGGAATGGAGAACAAAAGAGACAACCGCAAACAAATAAACAAATATACAAAAAAAAACACACACACATTTCACTATGCAGCGGTACAAAGCACAACAAGAAAGATCGAAAAGAAAAAGAAGAAAGAGAAAGCCCAGCGGCTTCGTATGCCGTTGTGCGATCTTGTTTTCGTCAACTGCGGTCTGTCGTGCTAGTATGTGGGAACAGAAGGCAAAACCCTAAAACGGTGTTGTACAAGTCTATATATGCGTGCTTGTGTATTGTAAAAAGGAGGCGACTATTCCTCGCCAAGCATCTCCATCACACGACGGCCATGGTAGCGAAACACTTGTCCATGCCGCGACTCATGCGATGCCACATCGCGTTGCAGCTGCACTGTCAGCCGCTTCAGCTCATCAGCGAGGCGGTCGTACACCGGCACCGACTCCGCCGTCATCGTCACCGTCGTGCTCTGCGCAGGGCTGCCCTCACCCATTTCCTCCTTCACCTCTTGCGGTGGTCGCTGCCCTTGCAGTTTCGACGCGGACGGTGCATTCACGCTGACCGACGACAGAGCCGGTGCGGTCTTGCGAAGCGACCGCAGCTGCCGGGCAACGTAATTGCGTCGCGTCAGTGCCTCTAACAGTGGAAGCTGTGCCTCTAGCCGCTGCAGCTCGTTTTTCCACACCCGCTGCTGCTCCAAAGGTGCGTCGCCGCTCAGGGACTCGATCTGATCCAGAAAAGCGTGACGGTCGTCCAACGGCACTTCAAGCACGTCCCACAGCTGCTGCAGGCGGTGCAAATCCATTTCCTGCTGCACCCGCTGTGGACTCTGCCCATCCACCACACAATACGACGACGTCAAAGGTTCTGCCTGCTCGACGAGGTCAACCGGAGCCGCAGGGGAGATGGGGAGAGGGCTCGCGTATGGATGCGGCGTGTGCGAGGTGATGGGGGTTGAGAGACCTTTGCACGCATACGACAGTAGTGCATTTTCGCTTGTAGGGGAGTTTCGACGAGATGGGGAGAAGGTGGAGGCGGCGGCTGATGCTGCTGCGGATGTCATCCACGAAGATGGTTGTTGCTGTGGTACTGTCGACGAAAAGGCTGGTGGGTTTAGCTGTGGTTGGTTAACCTGTTCTGCATCGTACGGGTGCTTCGGACGGGACATCCGTATCGTCTCTGACAGGAAGTGCTGCTCCGCTGCCTCCAGCGATCTGCGCGCCACCTCTTCCCGTTCCTCCTGCAGCTGCGCTATCGCGTCCTCCAGGACGTGGTGATACTCCTGATCCAACGCGCGGTACGCAGCGGCCTGCTGTTCCGCGTGCGTCACCTGCAGCTGCGACAACTGCATCGTCAGCGACTTCACTGCGTCCTCTGCCGTTGCTCGCTCTGACCGCTCCGCCTCCAACAGACGTTTCCATTCGGCCTGCTGTTCCTCAAAGACACTTTTGAGCCTTTCACAGGCGTCATTGTGTGCAGCGCGCAGCTTCGTTGCTTGCGCCGCCAACGCTGTCTCGTGCTGCTGCTGCAGACATGCGAGTTGCTCTTGCTGACGGCGCTGCTGCTCGAGCTGCGCCGCCTCCTGCGCCTCTACGCGATCGGCAAGCTGCTTGTGCTGCTCCTGTGTGAAGGCGGTATAGGCGGACTCCATCTTGGTCTGAATGCGCGCCGCTTCTCGCTGAACTTGTTCATACAAGGAGGCCTGTAGTGCCGCGTACGACTGATTCCGTTCCTCCAGCGCCGCTCGCAGGTCCGCCATGCTGCGCTCGTACTCCTGCCGCAGTTGCAGTTGCTGTTCTTCACGAATACGCTGTGCCTGTGCGTGCATGTCAGCTTCACTCCGTAGAAGCTGCGCCGCCTGTGCGTCACACCGCTTCTGCAGTTCGTCTAGCTCGCGCAGGTAGGTCTGCTCTGCCGCGCGCTGCGTCGCCTTCATCAGCGAGTCCCGCGCGTGCTGTGCGTCGTCCAGTTGCTGACGAGTTTGCCGAAGCGATTCCTCGGCGGCGGCGCGTTGCTCGGCGAGGCGCTGGGCGTGTGCAGCACGCAGGGCCGACAGCTCCTCCTCGTGCGACTTCCGTACCTTCGCGAGGTGGGCGTCGTGCTCGCTGCTGCGCTTCGCAAGCTCTGCGCGGAACTGCGTCGCCTGCTCCTGCAAACGCTCGTCATTGTCGCGCCGCAGCGCTGCCATTTCTTTCTCATGCTTCGCGTGCAGCTCCGCCAAGTACTCCGCCGTCTGCAGCTCCTGGTTGTGGATCATGGCAACGTACATCTCACGCAGCTCATTCGCCATCCTCGCACGGCTTTCCTCCGTCATGGTAAGAACTTCAGCGGCGCGCTGCGCTACGCTGTCGATGTCCGCTGCAGCCGCCGTGGTGGTGCTTGTCCGCTGTCGCAGCGCGGCTTCCCACTCTTCCTTTGCATGAGCGAGCACACCATGCAAGCGCTCAGCGGCTGCCTTTTCGTAGGAGTCGAGCGAGGCGGCACGCTCGGCTGCCCACGCCGTCTCGCGGGCACGCATCTCCCGTTCTAGCTGTTCGGCGTGTCCTTCCTGTTCGTCGCGCAGCATCTGCAGCTGTTGATCGTAGTAGCGACGCAGCAGGTCGACTTCTCGTCGGTGGAAGGCGTGCACGGCCTCCAACTCTAACCTGCGCGCCTCCTGCCACACCGCGCAGCGCTGCTGCGCTTCCTCTTCCATCAGCTGCATCCACTGCTGCTGTGCGCCGTGCAGCTGTGCGGTGAACGCTGCTTCCTTTTCTCGCTGAAGGGAGGCCCGTAGAGCGTGCGTGCTTGTCAGCTGCTGCTTCGCAAGTGCATCCTGCGCTGCCTGCACTCGTGCCTCTCTCTCGTCTAACAGCCGCTGCTGCGCTGCCGCTTCTGCGGCCATGTGCTGCAACAGTGTTTGTCGCAACTCCTCCAATTCGCCTGCGCGTCGGCGCTGCCATGCCGCCTCAGCCTCCGACAGCTTCCTCTCACGCTCCGCGATGGCGTCTTCACGCAGCTCCACGCGGGCCGCGCCGTCTGCCATCAGCCGGCTTCGTTCACATTCAAACTCCCTCTTCAGCTGCTCCAGCAACTGCTGCGCCGCTCGCTTTTCTGCGAGCACCGCCTCTTGCAGTTCGCGTTGATGGGCCTCACGCTGGGCGGCGCACCGAGCCTCGGCGGCGTTCTCCCGTTCCTTCACTTCGTCCAGAAGGGATTGACGCAGACGGCGGTGCTGCGCTGCCGCGACGTCGCGCTCTTCTGCGTGTCGTTGCTGCTCGTGCTTTAGACGGGATGACCACAAGGCTGTAACGTTATCTACTGCTTCTTGCACCGCCACGGTGTGTTGATGCTGCGCGAGACGAAGTTCCTCTTCCAACTCCGCAACGCGCTGTAGCGCGTGCCGCGAGGTGACAACACCTGCTGACGCCTCTCCTTCCGTACCTGCTGCTGCTGCTCGTGTTTTGTACTTCTCAAGGGCAGCGGCGTAGCCCGCGTCGAGCTCCTGCAGCTGCGCAGCAAAGCGTTCCTCTGCTGTCCGTTTCGTGCTTAGCAGCTCTGCCACGTGCGCAGACGCCTCCTCCTGACGTTGGGTGCGCAGCAGGAGAAGCTCCCGCCACATGGACTCCTTCTCATCTTCGACACGCCGCAGCGCTGACCGTAAGGTGTCGTTTGCTGCATCAGCCCGCGTGGCGTCGTCGTTGTGCTGCTGGGCAAGCATCTCACGCAGGTCAGACAGTGCAGCTTCGTGCTGTGCAACGTGCGACGCTTCCCGCGCGTTATGTGTGGCCTGCAGCTCGTGAATGGAGTCTTCGTGCGTGCGAAGGAGCTTCACCAGTGCAGCGCTGTGTTTCTCCTGCTCCGCTTCTAATTTCTTCTGCCACCGCGCCTCTACCTGAGCTTCCATGGCATGCTGCTGCACCGCAACAGCTTCCTGCGCGTGCGCCTCCGCCTCTCGTGCCCGCTGCTCTGCTGCTTGCTTCGCTGCGACGGCACGACTCACTTCTTTGTGCAGCTGCTGGATGATGCCAGCGTACTCCTGCTGAAGGTGTTGCACGTATTCTGCGGCCTCCTTCGCCGCCGTGGCGTACTCAGCGGCAAGTCGCTCGTACGAATCCATGTAGTCGCGGCTCACCTCTGCCTGTCTCTGGGTGTGTTCCTTCAGCAGGTTCTCGCGGAGCTCGGTTATGTCGCGCATCGCAGCGTGCAGTGTCTCCAACTGGTGCCGCTGCGCCTCCCGCGCAGCCGCCTCGCCTGCGGCCGTCATGCGTGCGTGCTCCTCCTTCAGAAACCGTAACCACTGCTGCTCGCGCCGCGCGGCTTGCTCATCCATCAGCCGACGGCGCTCCTCCATGTCTTGCTCGACGATCGCGCGGTACTCTGCCTTGAAGGATTCAACCTGGTCCTGTACGGCGGTCGCCACCGTCTGAAACTGCTGCGCCTCCGCCTCCACCGATTTCTGCGCGGTCGCAACCATGTGCTGTCGCATGGCGCTCTCGAGAGCGTCGCGCTGTTGCGCACAGGAGGCCTCCAGACGACTCAGCAGCGACGCTACACATGCGGCTCGCGTCTGCTCCAGCTCCGCCGCACTACGCTGCCACTCCTGCGAAATACGCTGCACGACCGCCTCCAGCTCCCCTGCGCGTTCAGCGTCGCGACGATGAAGCATCGCCTCGTAATCGGTGAGAAGCTGCATGGCCTGCGTCACCACATCGTCGTCCGTCTGCCGCTGCTCCGCCTCTGCGCGAAGTTGCCGTGTGCGCTGCTGCAGGTGCGCTCGCTTTTCATAATTATAGAGACGCTGCAGCTCTTCCAGCTTCTGACGGGTCTGACGTAGCTCTTCCACAACGACGTTGTTGGTCGGGACAGGCTGCTGGGGCTGTGGTGTTGCAGTGTTGCTGGGTCCATCGTGGGGTGCGGGAGACATATTCACCCACGCCGTCACGTGACGGTCGTGAGGAGGTGGCGTCGACGCTGACGGTCGTGGAGTTCTCGAAGGAGAAGAGGGAATGCGTGGTGGACCGGCGTACGCGCTGGGGGGTGAGACAGACGTCTCCGTGAGGGTGGAGGAGGGGGAGGCTGTCGCTGCGGTTTCCGGTGGGGAGGCGCTGCGTTGCCGCAGCTGCATTGCCGCTTGAAGTTGTGGTGAGAAAAGACGAGGATGGGGTGAGGAGGACGGGGACTCTGTGGTAACAGCTGCCTCCCTACCTTGTTGTTGCTGCTGTTGCTTCAAGCTCACTTCGAGGCCGCGGGAACGTGCTGCCGCGGCTGAGGCCGCCGCGAGACGAGCGTTGGCGTGCTGGATGCGTGCCACAACATCCACCGGTGGCGCGGCAAGCGGGGTTGCCATCGGTGGTGGCTGACGCAGCGGTGGGGGCTGCGAAAGCGACATGCTTTGCTGACTGTCCAAACACAAAGAGAGAGAAAAGAGGTTCTTGAAAGGACCAGCGAGCTGTAAGTCTATTTAAATTCTATATTTCGTTTCCGTTTAGAGTCTTTGTGCATGTAGGTAATCTATCGTCTATATATATATATATATGTATGCATGTACCCGAGTATGATTTGACAATGACGGCGCTGCTAGTTGCCGTGTGAGCAACGATGTGCGTGTTGAGTGGTGCTCAGCCGCCTGGGGAGTCTTTAAGCATTCCTGTCTAAGCCATCCATCAACAACGGACAGCAGTGGGGCATTAAGGAAGCATAAACGGGGAGAATTAAAAGAAACCGATAACAACAATACAAATCACTCAGTCACCAGATGGAGAAGACAAAGAGAGAGAGGAGTTGCGCGGTGCTCCTCTTCGAAGCCGCCGCGGACGCCGTCAGTGCGAGGCTTCCTTTTCCATCCTTCCTTTGACCCTCTTCGAACGCTGTGGTCGCAGAGTAACGACACCAAACATCTGGTGGTGGAGAAACAAACGCACCTCAGTGCAGTACTTGCCCCCCCCCCCCCACCACACACCCAGAGACGTCGTGTATCTGAAAAGGGAAAGCGTGTGTGGAAGAGGGCGGGAGGTGGTGGGGGATAGCTTTGCGCAAGCGAGAACTGCGTCTCTCCCCCTTTGTATTTCGTTCTCTGCTCCACGGTCCTTGAGCAAAGAACGCCGCACCGCACACGTCACACTTAACAGAAGGAAGGAAAAAAAAACACGATTACCGCAACTCTCCGAAAAAGATAGAAAATACTAATACAAAAAAAAACTGTCGAAAAGAACGTTCTTGAAAGATGGGATGAGAAGGGGGAGTGAAACAAACAACATAAAATACAAACACACAGACACATACATACACACACAAACACACAGACACACATGCAACCCACTTTTTGCGTGTATGCATCTGTGATAGATATCTATACAATGAGAGCAATAGTGATGCGTCATGGGATCTGCACGTGCTGCGGGACACATTTTTTTTTTTCATTGGCGCTTTACAGAAAAAATGGTATCTTAGGTTTAGCGAAAGAAAAAAAACGAAAACAAAAATAAAGTACCCCACGCGAAGAAGAGAGCTGCACAACAGCGCGTGTGATGGAAAAAAAAGGAATATGGAGTTATCGGTTAGTAAAGCTGGTCGCGTTCGATGTTTTTTTTCTGTTGTTACTGTTGTTGTGCCGTTCATACACAGATACACTCACACACACACCCGTATACACGTACGTACACAAACAAACAAAAAGGAGAGGGCGAGCAGGCAACGCAAACAACAACAACAACAAAAAGAAGCGTCTGTCAAAGGCGCTGTGAGTGTGCTTTTGCTTTTGCTTGTATGCGTCTTCGATATTGTGGACCAAACACACCCATACAGAAAAAAAAAGAGCCATCCTCGCCTGTTTTCAATTCTCATTACGATTTCCTGTGTTGTCTATATATAGAGATTTGTAGTTCAATGCTCTTCACGCATCGGCTCGGAGAAACCAGCGCGGTCAGCGGCTTTCGCGGTGCCCTCCCCTTGCCCTGCCTCCGCCTCAGCCTGCACCTTCTTGCGGATCACCTTGCCATCGATATCGATGTCGTCGGAGATCTTCGCCGCCGGCAGCATCAGCGTCAGCGGGAAGATGAGCAGCGGACAGGCGAAGTGGCCCACGAGAATAAGGTAGGGCACGTTCTTGAAGTCACACACGTTGTTCACCGTGTCCGCCACGACCGGCCAGCCGAGCTCAATCACAAGCGCGCCCACGGAGTTCGACAGAGCAGCGCCGAAGTTGCCGAGGCTGGACATGACGGCCATGACCATGCACTCCGTACCGCGCGGCAGCAGACGCGACAGCAGCAACACGATGGGCATGTAGGAAAGGTAGTAGCACGTCTGGTAGACGATTTGATCACCGAGGATGTACATGGCACGATCGGGGATGCCAATCGCCACGTTCCAGCGCTTCACGATGATGAGGTCGAAGATAGAAGCAACAATCTGTACAATGGTGGCGAATACCATCGTCACGCGGTAGCTCATCTTCGAAAAGACGTAGGTGAAGAGGGCGACGCCGATCAGGCCTCCCACGTTGCCGATGATGCTGCCGACAGTGGTGTAGAAGGTGTACGTGAAGTGTGGCCCGTCCGGCAGGCACGCCGCCGGTGCCATGTAGAAGCTGTCCAACGCACCGGGCAGCTGCAGGTAGAAGAGCTGCTGCAAAAAGATGTAGACATTCGCTTTGGCAATCGCGAGGGGGAGGGAGAAGAAGGCGAGCAGAATACACACCACCGACACCGCGATGGAGCAGTAGAGGAGATCGTAGCTGTCGCCGAGGACGGTGACGACCGTCATCGCAATGACGCCAGCCGTCATGATGACGCAGTACAGCACAATCCGCCAGTGGTTAGTCACCACGCGGTAATTGACCTCGATGATGCCGAGAGGCAGTCGGGTGATGTGGGGCTCCTCACGTCGCACCTGATCCACGCGGCGCTGCGATGTGGGCCTGTTTTGGTTTACGGCCTCCGTCGCCGTGGTACCACCAGCGTCAGCACCAGCACCCGCAGCAGTGGAAGGGGGAACAGCGGCAGGCGCGGTGTTGTCGAGATCATCCAGCAGTGCAGCTGCGATGGTAGGGCCGTCCACACCGAGACCCGCCTTCCCGCTCGCATTTGCTTCCTCGTCGTCATCGTCCTCATCGAGCTCCTTCGCCACCACACCACCACCACCGCTGCTGCTATGCAGTTCTGCATCGGCTGCGGGCGTTGTCAGGCCGTGCTCCTCATCCCAGCGTCTCGCCTCTACCAACGCCTGTTGGTAGTTGTTCTCGCAGTCCTCCAGACGCTCCTTCTCGTTTGACTTCTCCTGCAACCAATTTAGGCCAAAGAAGACGGCGGGCACGAGCTGGGCCACCGCGGCGATAAACATGCCGACCTGCTGCAGATTGCGGTCAGAGAGGGGGCCTTGCACGCCAGCGGAAATAATGCCGCCGATCATAATGCAGCTGTAGACGACACCCACCAGCGGCGGACCCGCACGCGGCGACTTGCGGAGGAGGCGGCTGTACTGCCCGGCAACAAGAATGATGACATTCGCGATGCTCCAGACGGTGAGAAACATGAAGGCGGCACCGGCGTCCGCCGACGACGGCGTTGCCGGCAGAAGAGCGAAGCCCAGCGCGAAGGCAAACCCAAAGAGGCAGGAGATGACGAGGTACCACCGCTTCGTGTGGTGCAGCAGCGCGAAGGTGTCGGTGAAGACGGCGGTGAAGGCCATAAGTGACCAGCCCAAACCCGCGATACCGGCCAGGCGCTGATAGCGTTTAGCTGAGATGCCAAAGCGCGAGCGAAACATGGCGTACTTAGAGTAGCTGATGAGGTTGTTCGCGAGGCCGCGTTGCATAAAGTTGCAGATGGCCAACATGCTGGGCACCTTCGGACCGAGATACTGCACACTGCGACCGTAGAAGGGGATGCGGAAGAGTGCCGGTGCGCAGCTCGCGATACCGGCCGACTCTGGATGCACGTAGTCCGCCTCATTCGACGCGACACAGGCGTGACCGTGATGATCGTTGGTGTTGTTGTTGCCGTTGTAGTGAGGACTGTCGAGTACGCTGTGAGCGGCGTCGGCGCGTGGCATGGAGGAGCAACTCGCGCTCATCGCGACTTCCGCTTCGGCGTCGATGTAGTGTTTTTTGGATCGCATGGCAACGTCTGCGTGCTGAGCAGATTTTCTTTCTTTTTCTGACGGCTCTGTTATTGTGGTCTTTGCTCAACAGACGTTGATACAAGCGGTCGGGGATTGGGCTCACGCGGCGGAGTAACGTCTGATGAAAAGACAAGCAAACAAATAACATCAGTGACAAGAAATGCGTCGAAAAGGCGAAGAATTGAGAAAGAAAGAGGGTGAAGATATATATAGGTGTGTGTGTGTGTGTGTATCGCGGCGTGCGTGATCCGCGAATGGTACCAATCTGCTAGAATGAAGGGGAGGGGGGCGAACACTTTATCGAGAGTACACCGCCCAAGCCGCTTTCGAGTGCACCCCTTTCCCTTTCCTTATGAACAGCATATCTTTCCTGGCTCTGCGTGCCTCAGTGCCGTCGGCGAATCAGACGGGGACGAAACCACCGCTGAATCAACGACTCAACGCCGCCGCCGCAGCTCCACGTGCAAAAAACAACAACAACAACAAAAAACAAAGTGTACGTAGACATCCATACGAGCAAGAAGCGGCGGGAGGGAAGGAGAAGGGAGATCCTATTTATTTTTCACCCATCTGCGCTTTTTTTCTCTTAGACTCCGATCAGTGCGGTGCGCCTTCGCAGCACTTGAGAGAACAACAACACACACACACACACACACACATGCATCTGTCTGCAGCTCCAAGGCAAGCTCCTCGAAGACGCGACTGCCGATCATCATTTTCACGGTCGGCAGCCCACGTCCAGAAAAATATATATGAGGAATCGATGTAAGACATCAACACCATCACAACCACCACAACTCAAAACAGAAAGACGAAAAAAAAGATGGAGGGAGGATAAAAGAGACGAGACAGAAAACCCCAGTGCTTCCTAGCCAAAACTTCTTGTGCGTTTTTTTTTTTGCTTTCTCAACACTGCGGAGTGGCGCAATGATAGGAGCAAAACAAAGAAACAAGAGGAGGAACGCTGGTGGGACTTCGCATATGTGTGGGTGTGGGTGGGCGGGTGCGTGTGCGGCGGCATTCCTTCGTCGCAGCGTCCAGAGCCACCCCGCCCCCTTTCTTGTTCTTTTCTTTTTGGGCTCTTGAGCGGTGTAGGGTGGCTCATACAAGAGAGATATGCTCCCTTGGCTGCCTTTGTGCGGTGAAAGGCAAAAAAAAAGCACACACACACACACACACACGTCGGAGATTAACGTGAAGGAGAACAGTGGGAAAACTGTCAGAGAATGTCGCGGGGAAGAACAAATGGGAATAGGAGTGAGTGCAAGATATGGGAGAAGGGAGGAGGGGGAGGAGAGCTTCAGTGTTGGTAAGGAGGACCAAAACCACCATCACACACACACAAAAAAAAAAGATAACGGACTAGAATTGGAAAAAAAAAGCAGCAAAAAACGAGTCGACGGAACAGAAAAATAGTATTCCACGAGAGAGGGAGAAAAAAAAAGCGATACAAAAAACAACACAGAAAACAACAACAACAAAAAAAACAGAATCCACATGTCGTGTTTCTCGCCGTCATGGAGTGATGTGTCGGCGCATGCCCCCCCCCCCCTTCTTCATCCAGCAGCAGCCTTATGCATACACATAGTTGCCCCCCTTCACTTACACTTACAAAACAAACCTGTGCACATCTGAATCCCCGCAGGAGGCGCCGCACAGCCAGTGAGATGGTATCAGCGAAACGCGATCACAGCCACTTCACCAACCACAGCGATAGAAGGAGGCAGAAATAAAAAGAAAAAAAAACTGGGGCTCGACGGATGATCAAAATAAACACGGTAGAACACGGCGGTACACAAACACACACACACACACACAAGCGGGGAGTGTCTCCACAGCCAGATATATATATATTGCGCAGATTTACGTAGACATGCGCTGAAGCGCACACACACTTGTGTTTCCACACCCTCAGAGCGCCAAAAAAAAAAGAAGAAGCAAAATGTGACATACGGGGGCTACGTCCCACCTGAGCGGGAATCTTTGTTAGCGCTGACAAACAGAGGAAGAGGAAGGATGAAGCTGAAGGTGAGGAGGGGGATGGGAGGGAGAAACACAATAGTATTCTCATCACTAAAACACACAAACACACATGTACAAAACGACACAGCTCATGTCCGATCGTAGAGACCGGATACGAAGACCACCGTGAAGAAGGGGGAGAACGGGAGGTGAAGAAGAAAAATAAACAACACAGAAACCAAAAGATCTGTAAAAGAAGAAAGTTATTGAAAATCACTAACAGGACTTTTTTTGGGGTGGGTCAATGAGGAAAACTAAATACAAACTAAATAATAATAATAAAACAAGCGAACACACAAATGAGTGTTGAGATGAGACTTCCCGGCTCTCAATGTCTGTGTAGTGCGCACACGCGGCTAAAAAGGGAGAGCGGCAGCAACAAAACGAAGAGAAAGGAGAAAACAACAACAAAAAAAACAAACAAACAAAAAAGACGAGCAACGCGCTTGACTGGCGTTCCGTTGCCGTCTGAAACTCATGCATGGCAGCAAACCGCTAAAAAAAAAGCGTAAGGAGAAATAATAATAAAAAGCAAACTAAAAATGCAAACCTCGAAAACAAATGTCAAACAACAACGACGGTAACAACAGCGAAGGCTGCTGTATATCAATAAATAAAACGGATAACAAGGAATGAGTCAAGATCAAAAAAAAAAAAACAGTTGCAAAAATCGACCACAAGATGCAGAAATCCGAAAGAAGGGCAACAAAAGGAAGGAGGTGTGGATGAATGCTTGCGGCGCTACTACTAGTGCAGAGAAAACCCATGAGAAAGTGAATGGACACAAAAAACAACAACACAAGGCTGAAAAAGAAGTCACGCAGATCACACACACGAACAATCAGACGAGAAAGAAAAGAGCAGAAAAACACAGTGAGTCACAACGAACAACAGCGACAGAAGCACATTCGTGAAGAGACAATGTAATGAACCACCACCTTCACAGCAAAAGCAAAAAAAACTACTGTTTCTGAGGCGGAAGCGGTGAAGACGATGGCATATTCTTGTCGCCTAGCTCTTTTTTTTCTCTTTTTTTTGCTTCATTCTCATCTTAGTCTGTGATGGTGCATTTTGGGATGATAAGCTGGAAACACACATTGGGATGGTACGTAAAGCGAATACAAAAAAGCAACTACAGATGAGAAAAGGGTTGAGAGCGAGACAGAAAAAAGAGAACGAGCACGATCTTGCACCTAAGGAGGGAGGAAAGGGGGGGGGGGATCTTCACAGCGAACAAAGACATGAGCAACATCACTCACATACACACACACACACACACACAGAAATGGACTAGAAAGATAAGGAGAACAACAACGAAGGCAAAGCGGCTGTCCAGCAGAACACAACGAAGACAAAATAAAGAGAACACACACACACACACACACACGAAGAACATTGGGAAAACACAACAATACAACAAGCATAACATGCCAAGTAAGTAGCTGACAGAAAGAAAAATGCACATATAAATGCACACAAGTTCCCGTCTCGCAGAGGCTTCATAGCCTCGCTCGTACTAGTCCGCTTCGCCAGAGAGGAAGCGGCAGAGAAAAAGACGAGGGTACCTCGTTTAACCCTCATGGCCGAGGATGCAGTGCTGTGAGAGAGAGGAGGTTCAACAGCACGCACGGCAGAAACCACCACTTTACGTAAAGCAGAACACTAACATTGCAAAACAAAAGAAAAAAAGAGAGAAACAAAAGAACAGCTGATTAGAAGAGAAACAACAACATAAAAAGAGAGAAGAGGCCACTAGAAGGTCGGGAAACTCTACACACACACAAAAAAAAAAAAACGAACAGATGTGCATTGATGTGCCTGAGTGAGTGCACGCATGCGAGGTCAACAACACACGCTCAGGCGTGAGGCTGAAACTCTGAGGAAGATAAGAAGAGAACAGACAGTGAAGCGAAAAAAAGGGAATAAAACAACAAGGAATGTCGTGACGGCACTAGCTCGTGGAAGGTTTGAGAGCAAAGCAAAACAGCAACAACACAAAAAGCACGCCGTGGTAAAGTACCACTCGTGGGAGGCGTTGACCCACAACCTTATGGGAGAAGAGAGGCGATACCAACCAACCAGCAAACACACACACACAAAACAAAAGGACTGACACAAGCACGCGACCAACAAAAAGCGAGTTTGAGTACATACCTCCTCTTCGTTCTCCGCCCAGCTCCCTTTTTTCCCCCTCTTCTACTTAACACCAAAAAGAGAGGGAGAGGGGGAGCTGTACATCATTGGCAAAACAAATGAGATGCAGGGGTCAGAACACAAGTTAATTAAAACAACAACAACAACAACAACAGCAAAAAAAAGCGCACGTTTACGCTCAAGACGGTGAAAAAAAAAAAAACAGAAAAATCAAGAGCCAAAAAACACACTGTTCCAAAAAATACATCATTGAAAACAAACGAGCGGATTGAAAAACGGGTAGTACAACCACCTCACATGTATCGAATAGAGTGAAGGGGAAACCCTCCACTGACCTTGCTAGATGTAGAGGCACCCTCTTCCTTCCACGAGGACGCCGTGGCTGACGCCCCTCGCTGCAGCGAGCTGTCCCGCAGGCTCGAGAGACACAGCGTTCCCGGGCTCACGCTAAACCCGCGATCGGTCACTGTTGTGACGGCCCGGACAAGTCGGGCGAAATCCTCCAGGCGGCACTCACAGGTAAGTTGCTCTTCTGACGTGGTAGGCAAGCCAGCACTGCGCACGCCACGCTGCACGTCATTCGATGTGATGTCGACCATGCCCAGCCGAGCGTAGAGACCCTCTGAAATGCAGCGAGGCAGCGGCACCGTACAGGAGGAGGAAATGTTCGCGTAGTTCAGGGTGGTCGTGGTGCTGCTGGACGTGCCGGCCGGCTCAGACGGGGCCAGGGAATCGGAGGACAACACGTTGCACATCCCTCGTGCTGCTGCGGCTGCTGTTGCGGAGGTGTCTGCTGCACCAGCGGCGTCATCGTCGACCATCATGCCAAAAAAAGCAATGCGGATGGCCTCGGCAGAGTAGCGGCCTTGGATCTTATACGCCATGCGCGCCATGAGTGTGTCGAAGGGCACGGCAGGCGCCGCCGTCGTTGCAGCAGCAGCAGCAGCAGCCTCTGCCCCTGCTCCTGCCTCGTCGTCCCCCTCCGTCAGGCCCATCTTTGCGGGTGGCGGGGTGGGAATGAAGGTGGAGGAGGCGAGGTAGGCGCCTGCAACAGATGTCGGTGCTGCTGTGGTGGTGGTGGGGGTGTCGGTGCTCTCCGTTCCTTCGGCTCTGCGGTGGTCGAGCGACGTGGCCACCGGGAGCACATAGTCGGTGCCCCAGTGTCGCGCCACTGCTCTGTCCGCAGAATCATCACCGTTGTTCACCGGGTGTTGTGTGGCAGCTGTTGCTGCAGTTGCATTGGCCGCCGCTGCCGCCATCCCACTCGAGGTGCTGATTCGCAGCTTACATGCGCTGTCCGTCATCACACCTGTGATCGTGTTGCCCCACGCCGGTGGACTCGTCGTCGCACTCGTGCCACTGCCGTGTACACCATCACGAGGCCATCGACTCAGCCCACTGCCCAACGTACGCGTTGACAGACTGGGCGTCACTGCTGCTGCCCCACCACTTCCACCCTCCGTAATGGTGGTGGTGGTGGCAGGGACCATTGCAGCCAAGTACCGCGCGCACGGCTGTAGCTCATCGAACAAGTCCAGCAGCGCCGCCGCGTCGGAGAACGGGAAGGCGACGCTCTCCATCACGGTGGCAAACTCGTCGAAGGTGATCATGGGGCACTCGATGCCGCCACCAAAGCACTCCTCCTTCGCCAGTCGAAATTCCGTAATGAACTCCTGCAGATCCACCGAGTTGGTGCTAAAAAGCGAGCTGACGTCGCTTGGTGTCGCATCGCCCTTCTCCTGCCCCGGAAGGCTGCCAGCAAATGAGCTCTGATGCACTGCAGGACGCGACGAGTGGCCCGCCAGGCCCACCCCACTGCTTACGCTGTGCAACGGCACACTGCCACCACCTGCCGTGTGGAAGCTGGATCGCTGCAGGTAAAAGGGGGAGCCGGGCTTGCCGCCACCGCCACCACCATTACCACTGCTGCGTAGGTGAGCTGTTGCTGTGGGACTCCCTGCGCTGCTAAGTCGGGTGGCAAGGGACGTCGTCGGTGCCGATGGCGGAGGTGCACGACCAGCCCGGCCGTTGTTGTTGTTGTTGCCACCGCCACCGCTGCTGATTGCACCTTCTTCAGTGGCATCAGCACTGATGGTGTGTGTTGGTGCTGTCATGGCAAATACGCTCGTATGATGCGTGCTGCCGCTGTTGCTGCTGTTGCTGCGACGACGGCTGTTGTTGTTGATGGTGTTGGCGTCGGCTGTGCTTCCCGCGATGGTGATGGTGGATGTCTGTGCTAGTGGGTTGCTGGCGAGGCCGGCACCGCTGCCGCTGTCAAGACTGGAATGGAGGTGGACCGCGCGAGGCGTGACGAGACGACCAGGGCGACTCAACGGCGGTCGCAACTGCTGCTGCAGTGCTGACTGTTGTTGTGATGGTGGTGGAGGGACGGCGTCGGATGCCAGCGGTACAGCTGGGAGAGGAGCAGTGACGCCGTTATCGCCGTTGCCACCGCGACTGCACGTCGTTGCTGGTGGGACTGTCGTCGCTGCAGGGGAGGGTACTGGCACCTCCTCCATTTCTGCGCCGACACTCGTGGAGGGACAGTGGGGAATTCCTTTGTTGTCGTTCTCTGGCTGGGCGGTGCGTGAGGGCTGCGGCAGGGCTTCCACGTTCAGGTGGGCGAGGTAGTGCAGCGGGTCGTCCGGCTGCACGGTAAGGACGTGCTGATACAGGTGATCCACCAGCGTCCGCACACGCGGGTTCTCGCGCAGGTACGCGTCGCCGGCGGCGGTCACTGTCTCCGTCTCCGTCTCCGGAGAGGCAGTCGTGCGGGTGCGGTGGAGACTGGCGCTGCCGCTGTTGTGGTTGGGGTCGCCCGTCGTGCGTCTCGACGCTGAGGTAAGCGAGGCCATGGAGGACGGCGGTGGCGGCGGGGATGGGATGGGCAGCAGCTCCGTGTGCACGTCCCTCGCCTCAGGCGTAATCGTCGCCCCACCACTGCTTCGGTTTGCGCCTTGATTTCCAACGGCGGCGGTAGGTGGCTTCCTCTCCCCACGGTCGCTGACGACGCTGTTGCTGTTGCTGTCGTGGATCGAGCTGTGGTGTCGTGTGTCATCGACGGTACTGTCGGTGCCAGCAGTGAGGCAGCACCGACGTGCCGGCGAGGTGATGAAGAGGGCGTTGACGTCTGGCTGCGACGCCATGCGGGCTGGCGAGGTCAGCACGCAAGAGGATGACGAGGGGACTGAGGTGAGTTTGCTTGGCAGCAACATTGCAGGGAGGCGGCTGGTGGAGCATCCTCCGCTGCTGCGATGGTTGTGGGTGCGTGGCAGCGATATGCCGTCTACCACCACCGCATCACCACCACCACTACCACCACAGCCTCCTTCGCCACCCATCACCACCGTCTCTCGCTGGTGGCCCTCCGACGCTGAGGAGGAGAAAGCCTCCCTGCTTACGCTTCGACGCCGTGTGGACGGCGCTATGCTGTTGCTGCTCACCCGCGCAACCCCCTCCAAGTTGCTCTGTGAGGAGTTGCAGGGGCAGCTGCGATTCATGCGTGCGGGTGAGAGCTGCGCGGTGGGGGTGGTATTCGTTACCGGCAACGCTGGCATGCGTGGCACGTCAGACATGCCGCCGCCGCCGCTGCTGCTGTTGGTGCCACCGTGCTGTGGGTGACCACTGGAGGGAGGAGACGTTTGCACCGAGCTGCAGGTGGCCCCTTGCGCGGAAGGTAGTGCGGCGGAGAGCGCGTGTGGGGTGAGCGGTGCCACGCTGCGTGACGATCTGCACCGCATAACGGTGGGCGACGGCAGCGCTGACGAGCTCGCCGGTGACGCGGACCGCGTTGGTGCGGTGTTGCTCGAGGCGGAGGGAGAGGGAAGCGGAGTGTCGCGCGTCAAAACTGACGGGAGAGACCGCTGCGTTGCTGCGCGGGTGCGCGTTTGCATCGACGAGCCACAAGGAAGGCGACAAACCGAATACAGAAAAAAAAAGACGTGAGAGCCCTTCCTTCTCGTGATGACAGAGACAACGTAGATCGCAACAGGTCACTTCCTTGCTGAGCGAGGCGGGGGATGACTTGGTGATCTCGAACACTTCCGAGACGCCGACCAAGCAAGCAAAAAAAAAACAAAACAAAACAAAGCAAAAACAGGTGCACCGCAAATGGCGAGCGAACGAGGTACTCAATCCTGACACAATGGAGAAGAGGAAGGACGAACAGCAACCCGGCAACCTCGCGACTGCACCAACCACCGCAAGGGGAGTACCCACAACGAAAGAGGCAGAACAAAAAAAGCGAACAAAAGGAAATAAAACAATGAGAACGAAAGAGGAGAATGCGATGCACGAGAAAGACAAGAGAGAGAGAGCGAAAAATAAAAAAAGCCAAGAGCAAAACGAAGATATAACTATGAACTTGCGTGTGTGCGTGTGTAGATCATGAGTTGCCACTGATGAAGGGAGAGGTGTTTACGCGATACACGAGCGACCACCGTACGAAGAAAAGAAAGAAAGAAAAAACTCTACTCACCTCCTTCCAATACACAATCACCACCGCAACTTCTCTGTTTTCGTCCGTGTAAGGTAAAGAACGCGCAAAAAGGTCAACAGAAAAGCTGGAGAAGCTAAGAAAGAAAGAAAAACAAGAGTAGCAGCTGTTTCCAACAACACTTCCAACAACAACCACAAAAAAAGGGGCTTGTCGTACTCGTGAATGCTGCAGATCAGATAGAATGAAAGAGAGAGAAAAAACTCTGCCGTGGTGAGGGGATAACAACACTAATAGCAGCAGAAGAGCTCGAAGTGCGGGGCACGTTGTATTGGTTCTTCTGCTTGTCTGATTCTCTCGTGTGAGAATGGTGGATGAAAGAAACAAAAATAAAAGAAGGAAACAGAGAACAAAAAACAACAACAACAACAGAAAGTGCGGTGGCGCCTCTATGTCTTCCTTTTTTTTGTACGCTCCCACTGGGTGGTGCTTTCTTTTTTTTTGACTCACATCAACTGATCATGAATGAGAGGAAAACACAAGATGAGGAAAAGAGTGGGAAGAGGGAGAGAGATGGAGCGGAGAACTACGAAAGACAACAAAAAAAGCAAGCTACTTGGCCATCTAGTTTTAAACACCGTAGCTTTATAGAAGTGTACACATTTCTCTTAAAGGGAGAAAGGAGGACATTCCCCGCATGCGGTTTTTTTTTTTCAGGGTGTGAGATATGGGTGAAGGTGGGTGCCCTGGTTTCTTTGGATTTAAACGCCACTGCTCTTTTGTGTGCTCAACTGCACGGGGAAAACCACGACCACCCTGTGATACCTCCACTCTCCCTCCACGTCTCGCTCTGCTTGGCGTATCAACTACGATGCTGATCAAGGTGCGAATGACCTCTCATGAAGGAGAAAGGGTCGGGAAAAATGGGAGCTTCTATCCTTTTCCTTTGTTTTTCCTTTGCGTGCTTCTTCGTTGTTTTAAATTCTGTGTTTATATATAAATATATGTCAAAAGAAGTAAACAACTTTTATAATGAGAAACGAGCACCACGAGCTGACCAGAACTGTAGTAAAACAAAGAAAAAAAACAATGACTATATATATATATATATCAGTGTGCATAGGAGAAGGAGCTTTTTCTTTTAAAAGTGTTTCCATGCGGTTTTATTGCCAGCGTGAGACTTGCGTGCGTGACACACCACCTTTCTTTTCCTCTCATCTTGTGTGTGTTGCTGTGCCGTCAGAACACTGAAATGCAACCTGTCGAAGAACTAACAACAACAAAAAAGAAAAAGCCCCCAAACTCAACACGCTCACGAAGAGGCAATTGAGCCCTGACACTCCCCGCACTAACAAACTAGAAAAAGAAGAAACAAACAGCAAAACAAAACAAAATGATGTGTAAGGAGTGTGGTGCAGGGCGGAAAGACACTACTCCTCTGGCGGAGACAGTTGACAATCCGTATACGTATATATATATATATAAACACACACACACACGTGTAGGAGGGCATGATGCGCACTCCTCAGAAAAATCAAGATGAGCAAAAATAAAAGAAAAGAAAGAAAGAGCGGCAAAAAGCTCTCCGATTATTCGTTTTCTTTCGAGGAGGGGGGAGGGGGATTTTTGCTCGCCTTTCAGGTTATACGAAGAAGAAGTAGTGTTGCTTTGCTCGCTTTGTGGGAACTCCTCCACACACACAGACATACACGAGAAAAAAAAAGGACATCAAAAATGATAAAAAAACTCAGCAGCAGCTGGATGCCTCGGTGGCCAGATGCGTACCCAACGCGCCCCTGCTGTAGTCATTGACACCAAACGAGGTTGAGCACTGGGAACGAGTCTGTGAAGCAAGTCAACCGCCGCCGTGGTATCATTCCACCTCAAGAACATCAGCGATGGTCGCGACAGGTTCGTCGTACTGGGCGGTGACATCACTGCGTTTCAGGGCTCTACAGCCAACCTGAGGAAGGGAGGAGAAACGATAATAATAATAAGAATGAAAGGCAACGCGCAGCGGCATTAAGGCTGAAAAAAAAAAACCGAAACAACAACCCCGAGGCTCGAACAAATAGGCAACAACAACAAAAAAGCAAGAACAACAAACAAACAAAGTGTAAATATATATACATATATACATACATATATATACGTCTTTGTGTTTGTTGTTGCTGCTATTGATGCCTTTGCAGACGAGGCGTAGAGAAGGGGAGAGGAAAACCAAAAACCAAAAAATACCAGCGAAACAAGAAAGAGAGCCATAATACTAATAAAATGTCTGGAAAAGGAAGAGCGAGAAAAAAATGCTAAGATCCACACTGGGAGAGAAATTACGGAGTACAGAAAAACAGAAACAAAAACAACAACAAAAAAGAGCATCAATGGATGATTGGGCAAAGCAGCTGGTCAACAACAAAAAAAGCAAGCTAACAAAAAAGAAGAGCTGACACTTTCGTTGTAAGCAACACACACACACACACACACACATACATGTACACACATATATATATATATA
Organism: Crithidia bombi; assembly: GCA_900240985.1. NCBI lineage: Eukaryota > Euglenozoa > Kinetoplastea > Trypanosomatida > Trypanosomatidae > Crithidia > Crithidia bombi. Next base: position 2,222,257 of record OESO01000035.1, on the reverse strand, counting down.
TAATTGTGAAGTGCACCATATAGAAGAGGAAACTGTAGTTATAGTAAAAAAAAAGGAATGCGTAGTCATTACAGGACAACGAGGAGACGTGTGGTACGGGTGACGCTCTCTTCGACTCACCCAAAAAGTGAGGAGGAAGGGAGGGGGCGGGGGGAATGGCGAAAGAGAAGCTGGAGATGAAGTTTGGGGGTGAAGCAAGCCTGATGTCCTTTCTCCCACCTTCCCCCCTCTTCCTATCTGTTCTACCACAAACAGGGGTGAGCGAAAAACAAAAATGGTAGACGCCTCCGCCTTGAAAGTGAAAACAGAACGAGAGAGAGGGAGATGTACCGACACCAAACAAGCAAAATACAACTACATATACAAGAAACCGATGTCTCCATTCTTGCTGACGCCAAGAGGAGGAGAGACAAGAGAAAAAAGGTAAGTAACGGTAGTCATTACGACGGAGGTGGAGAGACACAGGCGTACTGGGTGGAAGAAGGAGGAGAAAGAGATGTGGATCAATGCGGGGGGGGGGGGAGGAGGCGTAGTCCGAGCAGCGATGAACAGTCAGGAAAAAAAATCACGGAGAAAGGCGGAAGACGGAAGAAGATAAAATAAAAGAAACCAGACTAGTGAGGCCACATGAGAGTGGAGTATGGTAGAGAAACACATAACGCATGCTCAATTGCGGAAAATGCCAGCGACCCCCCCCCAAAAAAAAACAAACAAACACAAAAACAAATAAGCAAAAATGAAGACCAGAAGGGAGCACCCTTAAGGAAAGGACGTAAAAAGGAATAAATGGGGGAAAAAAGCAGGCTGTGTGTGTATTGTGTGCGGCTACGTGACGAAGTGTAAGAGAGGAAAAAAGACAAGTGTATAAAACAAACACATAAGGAGTGAACAGACCCCTCAGCGTCAGTGCCACGCGACTTTCCATCACGGCCAGAACCGGAGCAAGGAATAAAAAAGAGCAAGACATGAGTGAAATGAAAAACGCGGGAGTTCCGTCCCCTCCTACTTCTTCTTGTATGTGTATGTGTGTGTTAGTCGTGTTGTGGAATCCCTATGCCCTCCTTATCTTTCCCTTTGTTACTCTCTGCCCCCTCCTATTTTTCATCTTTTGAGAGGACCATAGAGGTGTATTACCATGAAATGCAGCGGCAACAACACCCGAAGCCACGTTTGAGAAAAAAAAAAGTAGTAGCAGTAGCAGTACTAAAGTGAATACGACAGCGAGAAAAGCAAAACTCCAAAAGGACAAGCGCTACGACTCATACTTTTTTTTGTTTTTGGATGCGTGTTTGAATTTGATACAGGGCCATCATGAGTCCCTCTACCTTCTTTATTTCTTTTTGCCGGTCTCTCTCTTTCAACGGCTTCATTCCGTGATGAACACGGAGCGTGGGAGGTGCACAGTGGTCGAAACAGCAGCTGAACAACAATACACACGCACACATATATATATGTATATATATGTATTATTATGCGGCCTGCGGGAAGGGAAATGCCTACCGAGATGGGGAGAGAAATAAACAACGACAAGGCGACACACACACACACACACACACACACACACAAACTATACACAGAAACACTACAAGGCAAACAAGCGCAGACGGAAGAATAAGTAGTGCACAAATAGGAGCATCAGGAAGACCCTCGCAACGGACAATGGAGTAGGCAAAGCAAACAAATAATAATAATAAAAAAACTACTAAAATAAAATGGAGCAACAAAACAAGAACGAATAAGGAGTGACGGCAGAAGCGTGAGGTGGGGAGGGGCAGCGGGAGGGGGGAGGGAAACCGAAGGAAGAAGGCAATTACGCACAGTGAGCACGAGGCGTAAGGAAATGATACACTATACCCGTATTCTCAGCTGCTACTGTGCTGAGTCGCTTTACCCCCTCAGGAATGTTCGATGCTGCGAAACGAGTCCATCCCTTGACCCAAACCAGCCTGAAGATGATAAAGAAAGAGCAACCCCACTACCAAAAACGAACAATAACAAAAAGGGGCATCTCAACAAGAAAAACAAAAAAGCAGCACCACACACATTCGACAAGAATGCACGATTGTCACATTTCTATTCCCCCGAAAAAAAAAAAAGTTGTAGAAGAAGCTAAGTAAAATACATAGATATAAGAACCACAAAGCAATGGGATGAAACAAGCAAGCATAAACAAGCAGAAAGAAAGAGCAAAATACATGCTCATTGACGGTCTTTCGTGTCGAAGTGGTTTAGGCGGACGGCAGCACCTCAGCCCACACAATTCGTCCCGTCAACGCAGCGTGGCAACGAAGAACCGTTGAAAACCAAAAGCGCCCCTACAGAGATGTTGCTATTTTAAAAAAGCGAAGGAGAAAAAAAACAAGAACCCTAAAAACAAGAGAGATAAGAAAACAGTTGTTACCTCAACAACAACAACAAAGGAATAGCAATACAAAAAGGTCACGTGCACGCACCAAAACACTAATGGAAAAACGAATAAAACTTGAGAGACTAATAAAAACTAAAAGAAAGGAATAAGCGATGCACGTGATGTTGAAAAGGAATAATTCACTGTGACAACGACGGCGGAAACCGCACTTGTCGAAGAAGAGGACCCTCAGAGAGGCCTCAGTCAAGTGCGCGCCGCTGCGATGCGACGCGACACCACACAAGTGAACAAGATATGAAGAACGAGAGGGGCCGCATTTTGCGGCGCATTGGAGACTCTTTCGGTACAAACAAAAGAGAGGATGATTTGTGTTCCCCCCTTCCTTCTCTCCGTTGCTCACACGTACAGACATGCACGCACACACCCCACACACATGCGCACGCATAAGAAAAGAAGAGGAAGGCAGAAGAACGTCAATGGGAAAGCACGAGCGGTGTTCACGCAACCATGTAAACACGAGCATGTAGACATCAAAATAACGTAGCACAGCTTAAAAAAAGAAAGTGAAAAAGAACTAAAAGAAAATGAGAAGAAATAAGAACGCTAAACAAAACGAGTTAAAAAAAGAATATATATATATATATATATGGCGAGGAGGTCGGCAGCGCTCATTTTTTTTTGCCTTTGTTACTTCTGTGTGTCGGAAAATGACGAAGTCGAGAAGACACGCGTCGCGTGCATGCGTGTGTGTGTGTGTGCGTGCGTGCTCATTTTGCGGTGCCTAATTCGGGAGCTGACCGGACAGGGAGCAGCCATGGATGTTAAAGTCCATCAGGTTTGGCAAAATCAGCCACTGGTAATCCAGCGATCCCGTGATGCCGGCGTTGTTGCTGAGGTCTAAGTACTCAATGACGATGTCCGACAAATTCACCGCTGGAACGGACGGCATCTCGCCCGTCAGCCCGCCGCCGCTGAGGTTGAGCTGCATGCCTGACTCGAGACATGTGACGCCTTGCCAGGCGCAGGGGTTCAAGCACACCCAGAGGTCACCCAGCTGCTTCGCAAAGGCAGTCCGCAACGCATTCAGTACTCGAGCGTGGCAGCGGCCTGCGCGTCGGTGTAGTACGGGATGGGTGCGTTACACGCGCCGCTGCTCGAGGAGCTGGAGGAGAGGGGCGTGCACGAGTTGGCCGTGGCGCAGTTCGCTGCGATGAGCGGGGGATCGGCTGTGTGCGTCACGTCACCCTGCAGCCACTCCTTGGGTAGACAACCGCAGAGCTTGTTCTTCTGCAGCGCCACCACCTTCATTCGTCGAAAGCCACCGTAGGAGGCGGGTACGCTGCCGGTCAGCTTGTTGGAGTTCAGCCGCAACTTCGAAAGGTTCGTCATGCCCGTCCACTCCTCCGGTAGCGTGCCAGAGAGCTCATTGCTGGACAGCGACAGTATCGAGAGGTTCTTGAGGTTGCTCCAGGACGGCGGCAAGGTGCCTTGAATGGCACTCGCGGACATGTCCAGTTCCACCAGACTCGTCATGGACCCCCACGAGGAAGGCAGGGAGCCGTAAAGGGTGTTTTGGTTGTTGATGCGCAGCGTCTCAAGCGACTTCAGCTTGCTCCAGGAGCTGGGGATGGAGCTGAGCAGCAGCGCGTAGCCGGCGTCAAAGAGCTTCAGTGACGTCATCGACGACCACTCCGAGGGCAGCTGGCCATTCACCATCGTGCCGGAAAGGATGATGTCCGTCACCTGCGAGAGGGTACCCCACGTCGCGGGCAGCGTGCCTTGAATCTCCATGTTATTCGAAAAGTCCATCTTGGTCACGACGATTAAATGGGGGTCGACGTCGGGGGTCAGCGCGGGCAACGTGCCGAAGAGGTCGCTGCTGCCCATGAGCAGCTCGATGTGGGTCGGGTAGCAGTGCACAAAGTCCCAGGCACAGAAATTCTCGCACTCCCAAGCGTCGGAGAGGCCGTAGATGCTCTCCTGCAGAAGACCAAAGAAGCGCTGCGTGTGCCTCTGCTGTTGTTCCGAGTAGTACGGTACGCGCTCGTGGCAGTCCTTCTTGCTGCTGGCTGACGACGAGGAGGACATCGATTTCACGCTGCTGCTGCTGGCGCTCGCCTCGCAAGCGTTGAGCGTCGCACAGTCCGGTGAGAGGAGGGCAGCGTTGGCACTCACCTCTACTGGCAGCGCAATCCACTGACTGGGCAAGCAACCGCAGAAAGCGTTGCCGCCCAGCGCAGCACGGGTGATGTTCGGCATGGAGCCCCACACCGCTGGGACGGAGCTGGTGAGCTGGTTCGAGTCCAGACGGAGGTACTCAAGCGTGGTCAACTTGGCCCACGACGCCGGCAGCGTGCCTGCCAGATTGTTGTTGTTTAAATACAATGTCTGCAGCGCAGGCAGCGCGCTCCAGCTCGCGGGCAGGGTGCCGGAGACTGCGGTGTTCTGGATAAAGAGATTCTCAAGACTCGTCATGCCACTCCAGGCAGGCGGCAGCGTGCCGGTAATGCGGGTGAACTTAACGGAGAGGAGCTTCAGCGACGTCAGCGTAGCCCATGAGGTGGGCAGCGTGCCGGTGATTTGGCTGTTGTGGCCGATGTCGATTAACGACACGGCGACGTGGGTTCCATTGACCCCCAATGGCATCTCCGGCAGTGAGCCGACGAGGCCGTCGCTCGGCATAATCACCTCGACGGACCGTTTGTTGGTGCAGGTGATGTACTTCCACGAGCAGAAGTTTGGGCACGACCAGTGCTGCTCGAGCTCCGGAATGGACATGGTGAAGGCGGAGAGAAAGTTCCTTGTGTGTTCCACCTGCTCCGCTGTCAACAACGTCACCGCCTCGTCGCACTCCGCATCGCTGGAGTCGCTGGGACATGCATTCGTCGTGTTACACGTAGGCGACAGCAGCTCCGGGTCGCCGTGAAAGTTCTCGGGGAGTCCGTCCGGCTTGCAGCCGCATAGTTTGTTTCCGTCGATGTTGATGCTGGTGAGGGTGCTGATGTTGGCCCACGTCTCCGGGATGGATCCGGTGAAGAGGTTGTTGTTGAAGTAGAGCGTCTTCATGCTCGGCATGGCAGACCAGCGCGACGGCAGCGTGCCGGAGAGCTGGTTCGAGTGGGCGGAGAGGTAGCCGAGTGCTGGCATATCAGCCCACGCGTAGGGCAGCGGCCCGCTGAAGGCGTTGTTATGCAGGTACAGGCCTGTGATTGACGTCAGCTCTGACCACATCGTTGGCAGCGTTCCACTGAGCGAGTTGGAGGCGAGGTCCAGCGTGGACAGGGAGGCGAGCTCTGACCACTGTCGCGGCACCGTACCAGTCAGTGAGTTCGAGGAGAGGCCGATGCTCCTCAACTTGGACAGGCGTGCCCACGAGGCCGGCAGCGTGCCTGTCAGGCTGTTGCTGCCGAGGGAGATAGTGGTGATGACCACCCGCGAGCCGTCGATGCCACGCGCCAGCTCCGGCAGGCTGCCACCCGTATTCTCGATGAGTGGCCAGTTGGACGAGCCCACGCTGATGCCGTCCTGAAGGCAGAAAACGCTATCCCAGTTGCAAAAGTTCGTGCCGGTCCAGTTCGAAGCGAGTCCTGGCATAGTATCTACAAAGGACTGCAGAAACTTGCGGGTGTGGAATTGCTGTGTTGCGGTGTAGAAGGTCACGGAGCCAGCGGCGCACGCGCAGGCGCCGCAGCAGGCGAGAAGGAGCAGGATCACCCGCCACACATCGGGGACCGCAGCTGCCCGCACACGTGGGAAAAACGACGTCATCTGGTTTCTACAAAGGTGAGCCCGTAAAGGGGGGGGGGGGAGGGGGAGGAGGGCTGAGCGTCAGTCGTCAGTTCGACAGTGCGCCGTATCAATGGCAAACAGCAATGGTAGTGGTTAGTACTAGTAAGAAAATAATAATAATAAAATGAATAGAAGTGAGACGAAAACGAGCACAAAAGAAAGGGAGAGGAGAAGCTAACAGTAAGAACACACACACACACACAGGGAGAGGGAGAGACAAAAGAATAATAATAAGAAGCGCTGATGACGCTCCTCGATAACTTCGTCGCGGAGGTGCAGGGCAGCGCGCGTACGTCAGTGACGAGGAGGAACAGGAGGGGGGTGGGGGGCTGGGAAAGGAGGAAGAGAAGTAGAAGCACACACGCACACACACACGCCGAGTGAGGGAAAAACAAGGGCGATAACACGAAAAACAAGAGAAAGGAGAGTCGCTGAGTGGAGTTGGAGTGGTGGTGGTGGTAGGGATGTAGACGACGGTAAGGGACGAAGAGGGGTAAAAATAATCTACTTATTTTTTCAGTCTGCAAGAGTGAGTGTGACGACCAAACGTCGGCGTGCGAACACCGCTCCAGCGAAAGAGGAAGAACGGGAAAAAAAATGAGTAAGGCATGTGGAAAGAAAGGAGAGCGAGGTCGAGCTGCAATTTCATTCGAGCCTACATGCCTGTGCCTGTGCTGCGTTGTGATTCCCTTCCCCTCCACCACTGGCGTCACGCAATGGCCGGGGTCCGGTTTCATCGCGATAGAAAGCTGGAAATATCCCTTAAAAACAGCCGCCCAGTGAAAGGCTCTTTGTGTTCTTAACTTTCTGCTCTCATTTCAAGAAAGAGGGGGGGGGGGGCGGGGCCGGGGGAGGCGCGACTTCTTAAAGCTCCTCCTCTTGAGCCGTGGCCTGAAGGAGAGAGAGAGAGGGAGAGCTGCGTCTTCCACGGTTTCCAACGTTTGCTTGTTCTGCTGCTTATCGCACCCCTCCTATCTCATCCAAGGAGACACAAATAAAACACACAGAGTTCCACTTTTCTTTCTACCGTTAGATTGTACTTGAGGTGTGGAACACACACACACACACACATACATACATGTAACAAATACATATAATGTGAAGAGCACCATATAGAAGAAGGGAAACTGTAGTAGAGTAAAAAAAAAGAGAATGCGTAGTCATTACAGGACAACGAGGAGACGTGTGGGAACGGGTGACGCTCTCATCGACTCAGCAAAAAGTCATGAAGGGAGAGATGATGGCGCTGACCGCATGGGCGAAAGAGAAGCTGGACAGGAACTTTATAAACATCTGCCTTCATGTCCTTTCTCCCACCTTCCCCCTCGCTCTCATATCTCGTTTCGCCACATACAGCCCCTGTAGGTGAGCGGAAACCAAATGAATGGTAGACGCGTCCGCGTGTAGTGAAGCCACGAACAAGAGAGAGGAGGTGTACAACGACATCAAACAAGTAATAATAAAAATACAGAAGAAGGAAAGTGCCGATATCTCCATTCTTCTAAACAGCGTAGGAGGAGGTGGTGACGAGAGAAAAACAACAGTAAATAGTAATAATTACAACGGAAGGAGAATAGACACAGGCTACTGGGTGGAAGAAGACAGAAAGAGATAAACGAACAATGCGACGAAAGAGGAGGCGTAGTCCTTTAGTGCAGCGATGGACAGTCAGGAAAGAAAGACGGAGAAACGAGGAAAACGGAAGAAGATGAAATAAAAGCTTCTTCACCTGCCTCTTTTGTAAGTCACATGTTTTTTGCGCATGTCGTGGAGAAACTCATTACACGCATGGTCAATTGCGGAAAATGCAGCGGACACGAAAACGAAGAGACAAAAAAAAATAAAACAGGACAGCAAACACACAACGAAGCAAAATAGAAAGCGAAGGAGCCTCCTTAAGTAAAAGGACTATAAAACAGAAAAAAAGCGTAGGAAAAAACAGGTACTGTAGTGTGTGTTGTGTGCGGCTACGACGAAGGTAAAGAGAGGAAAAAAGACCAAGTTATAAACCATACACTAAGGAGTGGAACAGACCCCTCAGCGTCAGTGCCCACGCGACTCTCCATCACGGCCAAGAACCGGAGCAAGTGAAGTTGAAAAAGAAGCAGACATGAGTGAAATGAAAAACGCGGGAGTTCCGTCCCCCTACTTCTTCTTGTATGTCTATGTGTGTGTTAGTCCCGTCGTTGTGGAATCCCTATGCCCTCCTTAGTCTTTCCCTTGTTACTCTCTGCCCACTCCTATTTTTCATCTTTTGAGAGGACCATAGAGGTGGTATTACCATGCAATGCAGCGGCAACAACACCCGAAGCCCGTTTGGGAAAAAAAAAAAAAGTAGTAGCAGTAGCAGTACTAAAGTGAATACGACAGCGAGAAAAGCAAAAATCCACAAGGACAAGCGCTAACGACTCAGACTCTTTTCTTGTTTTTGGATGCGTGTTTGAATTTGATACAGGGCCCATCATGGTCCCCTCTACCTTCTTTATTTCTTTTTGCCGGTCTTCTCTCTTTCAACCGGCTTCAATTCCGTGATGAACACGGAGCGTGGGAGGCTGCACAGTTCCGAAACAGCAGCTGAACGTCAATACCAGCACACATATAAATGTATATATATATTATTATGCGGCCTGCGGGAAGGGAAATGCCTACCGAGATGGGGGAGAGAATAACCACCGACAAGGCGACACACACACACACACACACCACACACACACCAAACTATACACGAAACACTACAAGGCAAACAAGCGCAGACGGAAGAATAAGTAGTGCACCAATAGGAGCATCAGGAAGACCCTCGCAACGGAACAATGGGAGTAGGCAAAGCAAACAAATAATAATAAAAAAACTACTAAAAATAAATGGAGCACAAAACAAGAAACGAATAAGGAGTGACGCCGCAGAACGCGTGAGGTGGGGAGGGGCAACGGAGGGGGAGGAAACCGAAGGAAGAGGCAATTACGCAGCAGTGAGCACGAGGCGTAAGGAAATGCTGCACTATACCCGTATTCTGCAGTGCTACTGTGCTGAGGCCGCTGTTACCCGCTCAGGAAGTTCGATGCTGCGAAACGAGTCGCATCCCTTGACCCAACCGAGCCTGAAGATGATTAAGTAAGAGCAACCGCATGCTACTACCAAAAACGAAACCATAAAAAAGGGGCATCTCAACAAGAGAAACACAAAAAGCAGCACCACACACATTCGACAAGAAGCACGAATTGTCACATTTCTATCCCCAAAAAAACAAAAAGTTGTAGAAGAAGCTAAGTAACATACATAGATACAGAAACCACAAGCAATGGGATGAAACCTAGCAAGCATCAACGAAGCAGAAGAAAAAAAGAGCAAAATACATGCTCATTGACGGTCCTTCGTGTCGAAGGTGGTTTAGGCGGACGGCAGCACCATCAGCCACACAATTCGTCCCGTCAACGCAGCGTGGCAACGAAGGAACCGTTGACAACCAACAAGCGGGCGTACCTACAGAGATGGTTGCTATTTTAAAAAAGCGAAGGAGAAAAAAAGACAAGAAGCCCTAAAAACAAGAGAGATGAGAAAACAGTTGTTACCGTCAACAACAACAAAGGAATAGCATACACAAAGGACACTGCACGCACACAAAACACTAATGGAAAAACGAATAAATTGTGAGGACTTGTGAAAACTAAAAGAAAGGAATGAGAGTTGCACGTGGTGTTGAAAAGGAATAAGTCACGTGACAACGAACGGACGGATGAACGTAGACTGTGTCGAGAAGAGGCGCCACTCAGAGAGGCCTACAGTCAAGTGCGCGCCGCTGCGATGGGACGCACATCACACAAGTGAACAAGATATGAAGAACGGAGAGGGGCCGCATTTTGCGGCGCATTGGAGAAACTCGTTCCTGGTACAAACAAAGTGGATGGTGCACTGTCTTCTCCCCATTTGTCTTCTTGTCCGTTGCAAGCATCGTATAGACATGTACGTAACACGTTACCACGACACAGCCGCACACACAAAGAAAACAGATCAATGCAGAAGTCAAGTCAATAGGAGGTTGCACGAAGCGAGCGTTCACGCGTGCCATGGCAAGTACATCGAGCCTCTGTCATCAATTAATGCAGTTACGAGGCTTGAAATCGCAGTGAAAAGAACAAAAACAACATGACAACAAACAACAAGCAACAACCAAAACAGTTAACAGAAGATCAAATTATCTCTCTTGTGCACACCTTTCTCTCGGCATTCATTTTTATAAACTCTTATCCAACCTACGGCCGTACACCCACTAACACTTAACGGACACAACCACCAACAATAAGTCGGCGACACATCCGGCAGCACCCACACCCGTCTCTCTCGCGTCTCCCCTCTGCGTCGTGGCGGGGTGTGTGGCGTGTGTTACTCGCTGATGGCCCTGCATGAAGCCGAATCCGCCTACGACCGGTCGACCACGCCAAACCGTGTATGGTACCCGTCAACTGCGTCCTGACGTTCTTCTGCGCTCCTCAAAGGCCTCTTTTTTCTTCTGCTCTTGTCTGTCCGCTCACCGCTTGTTCTTCCCCTTGCTTTTTTTGGTTCTTCTCATCTCTGTTGTACTTTCTGCCTGTCTTCTACCGTTTTCTTCCTTTCGGCGTTGGAACTAGCCCTGTACCCATCCGTGCGCGTTTCTTGTCTGTGTGTGGTGCTGTTTTTTGTTTTCTTGTCTGAGATGGCCCTTTTTGCGTTCTTGTTCGTTTTTGGTACTGGGGTTGACTCTGTCTTTTCCTCTTACAGGTGGTCTTGGGTCCAGGGCTGGCCCTCGTTTCGCAGCCTCGCCCCTTCGCCTGCGGGGGTAAAGCGACGTGCCCGCCCAGTGCCGCTGCGCATCCGGTCAGTGTCCTTTCCTTCCGCCTCGGTGCGTCCTGCTGCGTATTGCCCTCTCCTTCCTATCGGTTTCCCTCAAGGCCCTCGCGCTGCGCCTCCCCCCTCCCGGTTCTGCCGTTCCCTCCTTCCTTCGGTTTTGTTTTGTTGCTCCTCTTTATTTTAGTCGTCTTTTTTCCTTCCTTCTTCTTTGTTTGCTTTGCCTATCCCTTGGTCCGTTGGCGCGGTCTTCCTGCTGCTCCTAAATTCTGTCGCACTCACCTTCTTCTTCCGCGTCCTGCCGCTTGTTTGCTTGTCGGTTTCTGTGCGTATCGTTTTGTGTGTGTGTGTGTGTGTGTGTGTGTGTGTCGCTTGTCGTTGTCTTACTTTCTCGTCCCCTTCGGTCAGGCTTCTCCCTTGCCCGCCGCCGCCTAATCTCATATCTTACTCCTCTATGTGTGCGTGTGTATTGTTGTTCAGCTGCTGTTTTCGCCCCCTGTGCCCTCCCGCTCCGTGTTCCTCCGGCCTGCAGCCGTTGCCAGCGCGGCGCCGCCAACGCCTACCGCCGGTCGCCGGCCTCCTGCTGGCCTGTCTCCCCTTCCCCCCCGCCTCCCAAACCCACACCAAACGTCTGGCCGTCCGTAGCGCTTGTCCTTGTGGGCGTTTTGCTTTTCTCTGTCCGTCTTCCTTTAAGTCCTGCTCTGCTACTTCCTTTTTCTTTTTCTCCCCGTGGCTTCGGGTGTTGTTGCCCTGCATTTCCTGGTCCTCCATCCTCTTGGTCCTTCTCACAAGCTGCACCTCGGAGGGGCGGGGGCCGCGCCGTCACCCAGGGGCCAGCTCGGACGGGCATCGCGGCTTCCACCCCGCCTACCACACCCCTCCCCCTTCCAAGACGCCGTAGGCCGGGCCCGGCCTCGCCGCGTTTTCCTATTTCCCTCCCTGGTCTTGCTCTTTTTATTCCTGCTCCGGTTCTGGCCGTGCTGGCCACGTCGCGTGGCCTGCCGCTGCGCGGGTCCTGTTCCTCCTTCTGTGTTTGTTTTATAACCCGTTGTCTTTTTTCCTCTCTTAGCCCTGTCGTCCCGTCGCCGCCCCTACCCCGCCTGCTTTTTTCCCCATTTCTTCCTTTTCCGTTCCTTTCCTTAGGGTCTCCCTTCTGGTCTTCCTTTTTGCTTATTTGTTTTGTCGTTTGTGTTTTTTTTTTTTCTTTT
>OESO01000035.1:2136525-2200878 GCA_900240985.1 Crithidia bombi | reverse complement strand
ACCTGCCCGTCACTCTCTTACGCACAGCGCTTGGTATTGATGGGTATTCAGCGAGCTCGAAGAGCTCCCATTCCACAGGCCCCTTGAAGAGGTTGTTGAAACGCTACTCGGGGTCCCGGGTGACTGTGAACTACCACAAGTACCAGTTTCGCGTGGGGGCGCTTTCACATCAGCCAGCGCTGATGACAGAGCAGGAGCAAAATCTCACTGTGCCTTGGCAAATCGACTGAGAAATTGTACGACTTCGCGCACGGACGCTCCCGACGCTCCGCGGGTCTCTAAAACCTGCAACAGTTATTGCGTAAATTGCCTCTACGTGCGACGCCGAACGCGCGCATCAAACACACGGGACGACACTCCCCCCAGCCGAATAGGGTACTGAAGACCCGACTACGACTCGGTGTACTCTTCATGAAAGTACGCCATTGCCCGCGGTAGACACCGAGGCTTCGATTTGTCGCCAACCGGTAAACCCACCATCGCGATGGACCCTTTTTTTTTCTCCACTACTCAGCCACTCGGCGGCGTAAACACTTCGTGCATGACGTTTCGCAGCACAGTTCCAGCTGGACCCCGAGCCTATGGGGGACGCACCGGTTGGGTAGCGGAGTGGTTGAAGCCGCCGGTGTTCCACTACGTCACGTCGTCGTGTGGCACACAGGAAGGCGCTGTCGCTTTCGTCACGGTTCGTGGGCACGAGGTACAGCCGCAGACACCTCACGTGCTGCTGCACCGGAGCTGATCATTCGTACGCAGCCGGAGACTTTTTACGACGCTTCGCCGTCAAAGCGGCAACTTCACCCGCACCTGTCGCCGCGGTATTCGAGGGGTGTACCAAGCCTAGGAGAAGACCACAGGCCATCGTAGAGGGCCTACTACGACAGACACAGATGCGCTCCCTGCGAGCGCCGTACCTCTCCTCGTCGCCGCGAACAGACCACAACTCCTTTCCCACACGCACACGTGCTGCTCACTAACTACGGTACCGTCGAACCACCTCGACGAGGAGGTAGTCGAGGCCCGCGCGGGCCAACAGGGAGCTAAGTCTCGTCGCTCCAGTCCCTCGGACACGGCTCCACCGTGCGGTGACCGGCGAACAAGGCAGTGCATGGTCTATCCAGTCCAGCGCGTCCCCTGGCCATGCGCCTTGACACCAAAACCGGTCGCTCGTCCTAGTTCACGTCACCGCCACTAGCGGCCCCGGCCGTCTGAACCTTCTCCACGAGATGCCCGCGACGCGAACTACGAGCACCCGCGACTCGGGTTTTTCCCCGCTTCCTGTAGCTTCTAACGGAGACACCAGTCGTGCTTCTCCCCTTTAGGGAACGGCTGTCAGCAAGGGGTCACGAACGTCACATCCACCGATAGAGAAGACGGCGGCGCGGAGAACCTAGTGGGCTTTTTCAGGCAAGACTTGCCCGTGAGGACAGGTGACCGGAATCAGGGGTTGGGCTTCATGGTCTCCTGCTGAAGAGAACACGTGTCGCCTCCTGTGACGATGAGAACACTCGACCGACTACAGCGAGGTGGATGACCTACATAAGGTGCGCCGCGGAAAGTCTTTCTTACCAAACACCCACCCCCGTCTCTCCCGTGACTAGCACCGGTGCATCCTGGCACAGTACGCCGACGAACGCAGCAGCCCCCGTCTCGCGGCCAACTCCGCCTCCCGCCCCGAGCATCTTTCTGTCGACCGACACGAGTGTGGGGTAGAGCGTCCTTGCACAACTAGTCTATGGCGTACATGCACACCGAAACAGCTGCTGCTGTGTGCACCTCCCACATGTTTGTTCCACGTCGAGCAGAAGCAACGCCGAGCCAGGCATAAGCAACGTCTTATCTCAACACGACCCGGGGGGTGGTCTGAAGCGTAAACGTGGTACTCGCTCACAACGAGGTGTACGACGAGTGCTTGCGTTAGTGCAGCACGAGCTCGAGCCGCAACTGCTGCTGCCCCACCACGAGACTGCAACCCGCCATCAGCAGGCTCGGTCGCGGTGCTCGTGCACGCCGAGGCAGTAAGTGGTGACCGGTTAGGGCAACGTCTCCGCGGCGGCCACCGCAAAGAGGCGATGACCGGCGGCGGCGGAGCCACTTTCCCCAAACCCAACACGTCCCTCCCCCCCGTACGTGGCCACGGACACCTACTTACATTAAAACATACAGCAGAGGTTGCTCGCGACAATAACCGCTCCGAAGTACCCTAACCGACACCGCACTTAACGTAACCCCAGCCTAAACTCCACCGTCCGTGGAGCGACGACGAAATCGGCGTTACTAAGTTCGCTGCCTCTGGGCGGGGCACGTAGCGGAGGTTGTTGCGGGCACAGCCGACCCCGTCGACTCCCGGAGCTACGCCTCAGGGGTTCGCTCTCTGCTACCGGTTATCCAGCCGTTTACCGGAGTTTGCACCAGCAGCTCGGAAACACCAGCTTACGCGGCCCTTGTTCTACCTCCCGGAGCACCGTCCACTAAGGCCCGGCGCAGGGTGTCCGGGCCTTCGGCCAAGGCGCGTTTGTGGGGGTCCACGCCTACCAGGTGGGCACCTCCAGGAGGCCACCTAGCCACAAGCTCAAAGTGTCATTACCAGACCATTTACGGGCATTCTAAATCCCGCGCAGTCTCCCCGGGCCGAACGCCGCAACGAGGCCCCTGTCTTCATGGCCGCCAGTACGGGACGCAACCGGGCGGTTCACGCGTCACGTCCAAGACGACACCCACTCGTTTTAGCACTATTCGTGACAAGTTGAGGACCGTACGTCACGCGGATGGCGTCTACGCCGACGGCTAGGGCGCGACGCGGTCCTACACCAAACGGGTGAACGTTGCGACTCTAATTCCTGACGAACCAGAAACGCCGACACACGCTCCGACCGCGTCAGAGGCGCACTTCCGGGCTGTGACCGGAGGACGCTTCGACGGAAGAGCGAACCTCCGCAGGCAGTGCCGTCGGAGCTGGCACCACCGCTTCCAACAACTCCGGACTAAAACAGAAGAGAGTCGAAGCAAGCCTACTTGACTCCCAGGGTGTACTACCTCCCACCTGCCCGCCAGACACATACTCCGCTCCGTCCCTCGACTACTTTAGCCAGTAGGGCTACAAGTGGTCCACGTAACAAAGTCGCGTGGGCCGCCCCTCAAAGGAACATCGACTGCCCTCCTTGCTTCTTCCGGAGGAGGTATCCGCGACGTCTGAAAGACGCAGACCATGCCTCCTAAACTGGAGCAAAGTTACACTGGGTTACAGGGAGCGGGTGAATCGACGCCAGCGCAGTTTTCGCCAAGGGTCCCCTGGGCATCAATCCCCCGCTTGCCGACGCTTCGACCTCACTGCTAGCCATCCACCTGCTGCGTGTGGGTCAGATAGGTCGATGGCAGGGGACGCTTTTCTTTTTGGGGACGCTCCTACGTAGCCCGGTCTCGGTGTTACTCTCCACGGCGAGGCCATCTGTCGTTGGGTGCACAAAATGGAACTCCCTGTAAGAAAACGACATGCTGTATATAAAGATTATATATAATATATACACTAACCAGACACACACACAAATTGAGGGACCAGCCTATGTTCAAACCTCCATCATGATATCCTCTGTCTTCCTCTCGCACCTTTTCTCCTTGCCATCCACGGCCGCAGAGCGTGCGTAAGTTCGCTAGAATCGCATGAGTAAGACATTAATGTCTAGGGCGTTGTGTGTGTGTGTTTTGAGGGACCACTACGCGAGTGGGACTCCACGGCGAATGATCATACCAAGAAAGTGCAAGCACAACAGATAAGGAGTGAGGTTTGTGTTTTTTTCTTAAAGTATAGTAGAGAGACAGGGGCACCAAATAAAGAGGGGTCCGAACGAAGAAGTGTGCGGTCATAAACATAAATCTGTTCGTAACTACGACTGCCCGAAGACCGGAGTTACCGCAACAAGGGAATGTGGCGTGGAGGTGTAGGAGGGCGGGACATAGAGCGAAAGTGAATGCGTGGAGGGAACACGCGAGACAACTCGGTTGAACTTACAGTCCCCCACCCCCCCTCCGCCCTTCGGTGCTAGAGGAAAAACAATAACAACAGCATCAAAAGGATGGCAAGAAAGACAAAATAATCGCCTAGCAGATTATCCTGTAGGATGCTCTCGGAAAGTACTAGACAATTTGAGTGCTGTGGTCTAAGTAAACCCGAAAAAAAGAGAAGATATAACATACGTTAGAGGGTAACGTGTGAACACAAACTCAGAGTGAAGCGTACCTTTGTGCGAGGGTGAGTCGCGCTTAGTTTTCTAAATTCCTCGCGTTTACGTTCCCATAAGCTGTTGTTTTTCTCCGTCGCTGATATAACAGGGGATTGTGGCTTAGTGTCTAGTGTGCGCTTATCCATGTCTCTCTTACTTTCTCTGACTATCTTCTACATAGCGCTGCCATCCATAGCTCTCAAAGCCCCAAATACCACTGCACCGCGGGGCGCCGGGAAAACACGCATAAAGCCCCGTCGCATATCCGGTCAGGCACGCGAACCCTGACACTCAACGACCGCCACCGAGCTCTACGAAGATTCACGACCACGTTCGAGCAGAACGGTTTGGCGTCTTCTGGGGAAAACGTCCTCGTGAGTTCTGCACGACCGATGGCTAAAATGTGCCGCTAAACCCAGACGTAAGATACAAGACCGAAGAAGAACCGAAGCCGCCCCAATGTAACACCAGGGTCCGCACGAGAACTACGGTGGGCTACAACGTCCGCCGGCTCTATATGCCATATATACGTATCGTACATTAGATCACTCACTCTCACAGACCAGGCTGCCTCTGTGCATCCAGACGAGCAGGAAAACAAGGACTAAAAACGCCAAGGGATACGCACAAGAACTCCGGACGGCCCACAGGGACTGGTGCGGTGCGGAGAGAGCATCCCTCCCCACCGCCCCCTCTCCTTCTCCCTGCCTCCGAATTCTTGCTGACGCCCACCTCCCCAGGAACGCAGGAGTTCCGCCGCTGCCTAGGGCTAATAGCTTTCGGTAAAGAACCAAGTGAAGGTGTGTCGGGGGTGGGGTGGCGCGTAAAAAAGATAGCATCAAACTTCCAACGAGGCCGAAAGAAACGCAGTCGAAGCCAGCATAGACACCGCCGTTGCCTGTCTGAGAGCGACGTGGGTTTGCTTCACTCACCTCTATATAGAAACAGACATAGAATTATCTTTATATAAAAAAAAGGAAAAAAAGCAACAAAAGAACGAACAACCATGACAACCTATACAGCAAGAGAAAAATAGCAAAACAAACATAACATAAAAAACACAAGCCAACCGACCAGTAGCATGCTCTTCGCCCCATATCCGCCGCACCGACGCCTGCCCTTACAGAGAGCGGGGGGGAGAAAAACCGCGACGCTCCACGCCTAAGGACTACTTCCTTTGCCCCCTGTCCGCGAGGGACGACACACTACCAAACCACTCGTCGCCCACAGCCGGAGACCTTGTCCTAAACGTCAGTGTGGGCATCTTTTTCCGCCGCCACGCCCCGAACGGGCCGCCCTTTCGCTACATCCCGTATCGTACTACGTGGCGATCACTCATCCCCGCCGGGATTGGACCAACGGTCGGCCCTTTTATCTACCGTATAGAGACCGTAGTCGGCTAGCAGCATTTCTCTTGTGGCGTTCGGTGCTGGATGTTCTGCATCGCTCCAGAGAGAGCGTAGAGGAGCTACCCGGTACTGGTGGTGCCTCAAGGCGGCCCGCAGACTGTTTATGCGATGGTCCTACGGCATGATGCAGGGCGCGACCAGCCGGTACAATTACCACGAAGTGCTGCAGTCCGGCTGAAGACCTGGTACACCCTGGCATCGGGAAGCGTGCCAAGGCGCATCCAAACGCTCCCCAATTATGCGCGCGTGTACGACCTCTTCACCGACGCAACCCCCGGAGGCTGGGGAGCGGTCTGTACCGACCGCCCTACCAAAAGGACCGTCATCGCAGGCAGCCGCTGGGGAGTGGAGGCCTACAACATCAATGGGGCTGAGACGTGGGCAGTGAGTTGCGTATTCGCAGCCTTTCTGGACTTCCTCGCAGCCAGGTGCGAAGGCTCACTTGCACATCGACCACACATCAGCACTGTCTGCTGTGACGAAGGGTGCTGCGCGTAGCTACGCAATTAACGTGGAGCTGCACGACTACCTGACAGGGTTGCCCTACCACGTATCGGGGACTTATATCACCTCGGCAGACAGCCCGGCACACATCGCAGGTCGGCCATCCGCTGTACCACACAAAAAATGGGAACCGCGCGACATGGGAGCTGGGAATCAATGAAGGCAAGGAGGCGGAAGTGAGGTGAGAGAAAGCGGAACAGCTATGAGGAAGACACCAGGGATAGGCAGAGCGCCTCGCCATCAATACACGCAGCATATTTGTCAGCCTCTCGAGGCGCCAGGGGCAATGTCTGCATTCCCGCCGCCATCATTTTTTTTGGGGTTTTAAAACCACCCTTCCATCTTTTTCTGGTAGCTGTAGAAACGGGATTACTTCCACTAAAAATGGCGAAAGGGGGGACAACGAGGGATGTGAACCTCCAAATAACAATAATAAAAGGCAAGGAAACAGAGGAACACAGAAAACAAAAATGTGAGCGAAATCAGACCAGATCAAAACACTAGACGTACATAAAAGAGAAATGGGGGGGGGAGAAAAAGATGCTTTTTGAGGGTGACCACGCGCGGTCTGAGAAGGGAGGGGAGAGGGGAGGAGAGGGTTCAAGCCACACGCATTTCCTTTTCTCCGTTAGGCGAGGAAAGAAACAAAAAAAAATAAGGAGAACTAACCATAATAAATAAGAAACCGAGAAAAAAAGGAAGAAGCCGAGAACACGTAAGATGTCATGCTAAGCTACTAAGGACGAAGTCGCTACAGAACCGAGAGAGCAGCTAGTGTAGTCATCACACACTACTACGAAGCAAACGCGCACCCCCCCCAAAAAAAAACCCGGCGGAAATATAGTGTTCAAAGAGTTCATTTGCACAGATACGAAAGATCCTCTATATATTTATAGAGAGAGAGCTGAGTTCATAAAAAAAAAAAGCACTTGCACCTCACACGGACAAATGGAAAAAAAAAAAGCATTACCGCCCTCTGCAAGGAGCTAACAGGAGAGATGGACAAGACGGTAAGCACACCAGGCAAAGAAAAGGAGGTGCTAGGTGTGTAAGGCCGGGGAGGGGGAGCTTGGGGTGGTGCTGACGACGGTGTCAGCGGCGGTTCCGCTTGCTCACTTGACAGGGTTGAAGGGTCCGAAGCATTCGTAGTGGATGCGGTGGTCGCCGACGTTGTGGCTGAGCAGCTGCTCTTTGACGTTCTTCATGAAGCCGTCGGGGCCGACGAAGTAGTACTGCGTGGCGGGGTTGGCGCACAGGTCGGGGACCTTGCTGAGGTCGATGTGGCCCTGGAAGTCGTAGTCGACGCCCTGCTTGTCGGCGGGGGTGACCTCCGACAGCCAGTTGCTGATCTTGAGCTGCGGGAGAGCAACGGTTTTGATCTCCTGAACCTCCTTCGCGAATGCGCGCACGCGACTGTTGTGCGCTGCGTGAACCCAGTAGATGGGATTGGCGGCCTTGGCCGCGGCGAGGCTGCGCAGCATGCTGAGCATAGGTGTCTGGCCGACGCCGCCGGAGATGAGGGCGATGGGCGTTGCGGCGTCCTTGGGGACGTCCATGAAGAAGTCGCCGTAAGGCGGCGCGAGCTGCAGCTCGTCGCCGACGTTGACGACGTCGATCATGTAGCGCGAGACCTGGCCCTGGTCGTGGCGCTTGAGCGCGATCTCGTAGTACTGCTCGTTGGGCGGCGACACAATGGAGTATTGGCGGATCTCTTGGAAGGGCATGGACGGGTGGCGGGCGAAGATGGCGAGGTAGCGGCCGGGCACGTGCGCCACGACGGGCTTGCCATCCGCCGGCACCAGCTTGAAGCGCGTGATCACGTCGCTCACCTTCTCCTTCTCCGCCACGCGGAACGCGCGTGTCGGCCGCCACCCGCCCGTGCGGCCTTCCACCTCCGCGTAGATCTGCTCCTCGCGCGCGATGAAGATCTGCGCAAGCTGCTCGTACGCCTTACCCCACTCGTCCAGCACGTCCTGGCCGGGGTTCAGCTCCACCTCGATCGTCTTGAGCAGGTTGTAGCCCACGATCTGGTACTGCTCCGGCTTGATGTTGAAGGAGGCGTGCTTCTGCGCAATCTTCTCCACGGCGGGGCCGAGCGCGCCGAGGTCGCGCAGGTGCGTCGCGTACGCCACCACCGAGTTGAACAGCGCCTTGGGCTGCGCAAGGTCGCGCTGGTGCGCCATGTTGAAGATGTCCTTCAGCTCCGGGTTGTTGGAAAACATGCGCTTGTAGAAGGCAGCCGTTAGCTGCGGCCCCGCGGCCGCCACCGCAGGCGCCGTCGCCTCCACCACCTGGATTGTCTTCTCCGCCAGCGGCATCGTGTATGTTGTGTGTGTGCGTGAAAAGCTGGAAAGGGGTTAGGGAAACGGTAGGTTTTCTTGATAGAGTTTGCTGGTACGCGTTCAAGGGAGGCTTGTTTTACTCTATTGTGTTGGGTATCGATGGGAGTGGCGGCGTGAGGAAGGAGGGGGAGGGGGAGGAAGGGGAAGTGAGTCAGTGCGGGGTGTGGCTTTGCAGTGTGTGGGCGTACGTGGTGAGGGGAAAGTCGGTTTGCGAGGTGGTGGTAGTAGCGGGGGTGAACGGCAGTCGCGAGCGGTAAAAAGCGGGGAGATGAATGGAGGCGGTAACATTGTGAGGTTGTGGTCGTGACAGGTGTTAATGCAGAGGGCAATGGGAGGCGTAAGGTGCTGATCGTACCCCAGAAAAAACGCCTCCGGTCCTGAACATTTTCCTTTTTCTTTTTATAGGCAGTGCGGCAGTTCGCGTGGTCGATGATGTTGCGTGCTGGGTGGTTTATGTTACCATGTTTGAGTCGGTGTGCGACCAGTGATAAAAAGAAGAAGAACACACACACACACACACACACACAATAAGTCCATCACATCAGCGCTTGGCGTCTTCGCGCTCTCGTGCCCGTGATACCTTCGCTATGTCCGTCACCGCCGACGGCTCTGTCGCCACGTGCCCGGCGTGGAAGCCGATGTTTTGCCGCACGTACTGCCGCGCGCCAGCTTCGATGGCAGCAGCATCGACGTCGCCCGCGGTGAGGCCAATCGTTAGCAACCGACGCAGCTCTACTTCGAGGTTGTCGTGCGCGCACCGCAGCGCCATTCCTGTGTACCGCAGACTTGACGCGGTTTGGAGGGCCATGCGGTCCGTCTCGTCCAGCTTCGCCAGCACCCCTTCGTAGAGGGCGGAGTGAGTTTCCTCGGTTTTGGCGAGACGCAGCCGCGTCTGCAGGAGTTCGCGCTTCAGCTGTTGCACCTGACGGTCTGTGTCAGCCGAGGGAGACGCGTATCGTCGACGTGGCCGCTCATCCGCTTCGGAGGACCCGTGTGCGGGTTGTTGCGCAGGCTGCTGCAGCGGTGAAGATTCTGTCTGCGCAGACGGAGAGTGCAGTGTCGTTGCTGATGCAGTCGATGGAACAGCTGCGGTGGATGGGCTGTGCGTCGCCGAGGCGTACTTATGCTTCGTGGCACGCACATCAGAGCTACTCCGCCGGTTCGCGTGTAGCACTACCGACGGCGCGCACAGCGAGCTGCTCAAGCGGGTTCCGCAGAAGGTAAGAAGCAGACGCGAAACGAAGGCGCTGTGCTGGGTGTCGACATGCACGTACCGTCGCGTGTGGGCCACGGTAGTGATTTGGCGGCAGCGGAGCACTGAGTGTACAGACGAAGCGGCAGAGCAGAACTGCGACATGGGACGTGTGCTTAGAGGGCGTATGAAGCAGTCGAGGGTGGGGGGGCGGAGGGGGAGGGAGTTATTATGCCTTTCTTATCTGTGGACACGTGTGTGTAAGTATGTACGTGCGCGTGTTTCTGTGAGTGTAGGTGTCGTGGTCGAGATCACGTTCATCGCCTTTGCTGCGGCGTCAAGCAATTGATGAAGGGGGAAGGGAAGGTTCGATGAAGCAAATTGCGATACATCCATACACATACAAGCAAACATAACAACCGTGACAGCTATAATCTCCCAACTGTTTGAGAGGACTGGAGAGGGATTATCCTTCTTCTCAACACGGCAGGAGCGGGAGGTTAGCAGTGCACGCCTTAAACTAGTCCCCCCACCCCCGCGCACGACTCTCCCCCACGATGGGTCGTATCAACGCGACGCAACGCAAAGATTGAAAAAGATAGTGAAGAAAAGGGGAAGGGTACGTCCTTTAACCCCAAATTTTCACTCCTCTTGCACGTCCGTCACTCGTTTTGAGAGTTGAAACAGTGTCACACGTCGTTCAACTCCAGCCATGACACACCCACACACGCATACACGGAGAGAGACAGAGTCCTTCTACGTGTTCGTGGTGCACAAGAACCGACGAAACAAACCGCAGTGGTAGGGATAATAAGAGCAGTCATGACGTCCACAGCTTGATGTGCAACGCAGATAGAAAAGAGACGTAGAAAACTGCGATGTATGTAATTTTGAAGACTTGATAACGCATCAGAATAGAGAACAACCAGAAAAAAAAAGAGCTTCTATAAATGGAGTACGACGAAGTGCGTCTAAAAGATGTGCAGACGCGTCATCCCTGCCGCCTGCACACTCTCCTTGGCTTCCTCTCTCCGGTTGGATCATATGTACAAATATGGCCTGCGCATGCTTTCGCTTTTCTTTTTAAATCCCTGTGTGTTCGCGTGCGCGGTAGCTGGAGTTCAGAGTACAGCAGTAGCTGCGGGCTCCGCCACTTTGGTCACGAGGCATCATCAAACGCCCTCCATGGGGATAAGGAAACGGCGACGGCAAGGCACAACAAGTCCTTTTATTTTGACGTTGTTGCTCAACGGGCGATCCACCGCGTCGTGTAGTCACGTTCCTTCACGCGCCATCGCACGGGTCATGCACGCACAAGCAAGGTGGTGCGCACCTCGCACACACACACACACACACACCCTACACACAGGAAGATAGAAAGAGAACAGCAATGGGCGAGTAACGCTGCGCGCTTCGAGCTCCAAAACCAGCGCTTTAGTACTTGTCGTTGCTGCTATTTCGTGTGTGTGTGTGTGTGTGCGCCACGCAGCTTCACGGACATTAATGTTGGGCCTACGCAGTTGCCGGAAAACAGAGACCAAGAGAGAGAGCGTGACGAGAGAAACGCGTGGAGTGATTACATCGCTGCCGTCGTCGCGACGCTCGCCTGAAAGGTGTTCATCAGTACCTTCTCCGCCTTGGGGAACTTTGGTGGTGGCTTGAGCTGATTGTCGCTTGTCGACTCCACACGCGGTGTCTTGAAGTCTACCACCCCCACCGCCGCCGCAGACAACGGCGACTTCGTGCCCTCCTCGGTCGTGTCCCCGCCCGCCGCCTTCTCCGGCGTGGAGGCCACTGATGGCTTCGTGCACGCCACCCCCAAGTAGTTCTTCTCGATTTCCTTAATTGCCTGCTGCTGGCTTCGCATCTCCTCCAGGGAAGGGATCTGCTGCTTCATGTAGCACTCGCGGCAGGTGGCGAGGTACATGTCAGCCCCACCAATCAGCTCCTGCTGTTCCACATTGACCGTTCGACGGGTGAAGCACGCCGGCTGATCGTGACACATCATGCACACGGCCGTCAGCTTATCGACCGACTCGCAGTAAGGTACCAGTTCGCAGATTTGTCCAAAGGGCTTTCGGCGGTAGTCGCCGTCGAGGGCAGAGACCATCACGATCTTGCCGGCGTCCGCGGCCGTGTTGCAGAAATCGACCAGGTCAGAGAAAAACTGTCCCTCATCGATGGCCAGCACATCGAACTTGCGCCACTGGTCCTGCACCTCGCCTAGTCGCGAGACGGCCGCCTGCGCGCGCAGCGTCAGTTGATCGTGCGAGGCCACGTTGCTCACGTCATAGCGAGTGTCCTTGGCGTACTTGATAACGAAGCAGCTACGGCGGGCGTGAATCTCGCGTTTCACACGGCGCATCAGCTCCGTCGTCTTCCCGGCAAACATTGGACCAATCACCAACTCAATGCGTCCACGAAACATCCTTCTTGCTAATCGCTAACTGAGCAGTACAGAAGAACAGAAAACACAACGGGAAAGAAAGAGAGGGAGGAAGGGGGGGGGGAGGATGCTGTATGTACGTGAGTGTGTATAGATGCGTATACCTGTCTAGAGTTCGAGGCGATGTCGAAGTCTGCGTGCCTGCAACGTAGGGATATCTGCTTGTATGTATGCGTGTGTGTATGTTTGTGTATGGACCAGGAAGCGGCAATCAAATCCTGCGCGCTCCAATGGCAAAAAAAGGAAAACAGAAGACAGAGAAGCTAAGAAATCTATGGCGATCTATGAGAAACCAAGAAACAGCCCGCCCCAACACAAAGATTGAGTATGAAGTAAACCCTGAGGGTGTGCGTGAGCTGAATGGACAGCAGGACGGCCGAGTCTTTTTTTCTGGGGGGGGTGGGGAAGTGGGAAGGCGTAGTGGTATAGTGTGAGTGACCAATGACGAGGTGCGGGGGAGGACGGAGGGCGCTGAAATGCTGGCTGTGAGAAGGTGTTCTACGGAACACCGCGACAGGGGGTTAAGCGGCAAAGACGACGAAGACGGAAGGGAGAGAAAGGGGTGGAGATAAGAAAGAGAAATAACGAAAACAACGAGTTGGCCACCACACGTGCATGGGACAGACAGGGATGCCTCCAGCCCGGTCATGAAGGCCGCTACACACTCTCCTTCTCGCTCTCCAAGGAAGTGTCTAGCAGTTGTGAGGGGAGTGGCAAGAAGCAACAACACCTCAATGCAACGGGGCACGTCTTCAAGAAACACGTCTTCCCTCCCCCTCCCCCTCCCTCCTCCTCCTCCTCCTCCTCCACACACGCACACACGCACACATACACCACAACCACCACAGCCGCATCACAGGAATGGATGACGCTAATTCGTAAGTCTGCACTGCTTTTTTTTTTTTTACGGGCGCGCGTGCGAGTAGATTGTGCATTTCTGATGAGCTGACGTAACGGTCGAACACGCACGTTGCAGAGATATACGATAAGTAACAAAAAAAACGAGACAGCGGTGTTTCCGCTTCGATCTTTCTTTCTTTTTTGTTATTAGTTCGGAAGAGAAGTGAACACGTAGATGTACAAGAGGAGCTGATGAAGCGAGACATGTAGATCGACAGTTCTTTATCTCTATCGTGCACGGCCAGAGGCGCGGATAGGCGGGGATGCACACTAAGAGAAAAAAGAACAACAAAAGAAGCAAAGAAACGAAAAGAGTATAAGAGAGAGAGAAGGGTAACGTCTACCTGCGCAGTGCAGAAAAAGATATTGGATCTAGGGAGTGTAACAACCAGAAAAAACAATACAAACTGAGTAGCGCAGCATACAGAGAGAGAGAAATACATGCGCTAAGTCGACGTAAAAGAGAGCGAGACAAAAGCATGAGAGAATTAGAGTACAGTGAAGCACAGATAGAGACAAGCAAACTGCTATGCAGAACCTTTTCGTTGACGTGTATGCGAGTGCCAATCAGTTTGTCTGTGTGTCGCATAAAAACAACAAGAGATGAAAAACAACAAGAAATAGTAACGGGAAGTAGATCTATATAAAAAAAACAAGCGACCAGATAAGAAAAACTCCAGGAAAAACCTGTGCCCAACACACGATGATCGAGAAGTGAAGTGAAGTGTTCATCCTTCCAATCTCTAAGGAGGACTGAGGCAAACGCTCCTCAGCGTTTCAACAAGAACGCTGCCACGTGCTCGCGAGACTGCCCCCAGCGCATCCCGCTGGAAGTCTCAAACAACGGCAACGAAAATCAAGCTGAAAAAAAAAGGGGGAGGAGCACTGGTGTCCAAGAAGTCACTACCTTATGAAGTGGCAAACAAATGCTCAGAAACGCATGCGGTACGGCTTGTGGGTGGATGCTCCCGCCTCCGCTGTGTTTGTCGGCATGCATCGGTAGCCGCTTGGCATCCGCACGAAGTTGGCGTTGCCCGATGCTGCCGCTGCACTGGACGAGTTCATCGCTGCTGCTGAGGCCGCACTACTACCACCCGAGGTGCCCGCCGTCGCCGTGTTGCTGCGACGGAAAGGATTCGACTTGGTTGTCGTTGTTGTGGTCGACGACGGCGCGTGCCGCCGCGCCGCATTCACGTGCGACACGCCGGAGGTGGACGCCCCACTACCCGTCCTCCGCTGTGGCTGCTCGCGACTCCGCCGCTCCTTCTCTTGCTCCTTCTCCGCGCCTCCGCTGCTCGACGCAGCTGCTGACGTGGGGAGCAGCGCGGCACCATTGGTGTTGTCGCTGCCGTCCGTCAGTGCCGCCGCCACCGCAGTGGCTGTCGTGTTGCTGCGCGTGAAGGCGCGTGAGCTCGTCTGACGGAAGAACTCGAGGCGCGGCGCCGCGTCCACGGTAGCCTTCACACCGGAGCTGGCGGCAGCGGCAGCAACATCGACATCACGCGTCTCCGGCTTGGATGTGTGCTGCGGCGTGGAGGGGTCGTTGGTCCCTTGACTCACCCGCTCCACCAGCACCGGCGTCGAACGCGTCCGCGCAAAGGGTGAGTTGCTGAGGTGCTGCTTCACAATCCGAGAAGCGGCACCAGCACCACTGCTAGTCTGCTGATGATGCGGGTTGCAGTGATAGCTGGCGGTGCGTGTGAACGCCGCCCCACTGCCCGTGGGACCGATGTTCGTCTTCACGCCGCGGGTTGCGCTGTTACTTGCGTCGTCATTACCGCTACTGCGGGCTTGGTGGTGTTGGTTCTTGCCAGTCTCGAGTTCGTCCAGCATGGCTAAGAGCAACTCCGACAGCTGTGCAGACAGCTGGTGGTGGTCGTTTGCAGCACGCGACACCGTTGCCGCCAGCGCGCCCTTGCGGTGCCCGCTGCGACGCGTACCGCGGCCACTGTCGTTGCCTTCCATGGTGGAAGAGAAGGAAGCAGCACCACCAGCAGCAGCGGCTGCCGAAGACGACAGTCGCACTGCCATGCCCATGGAGTGCATCGTGCGCTGCAGCTTGCGCAGACACTGTTGTAGGCTTTTGTTGCTGTTCGTCAGCACAACGAGCGACTCCCGCGCCACGTCGTCCTTCTCGGCCTCTTCAGACTGCTGCTGCTGACGTGAGGGGGAGTCAGGCGAATTGGGCTGCTGCTGCTGCTGCGTGTGGGATTCTAACTGCCATTTCTTTTCCCTCTCCTCCATGCGGATTAGCTGCTTCACCAGGAGGTCGAAGTCATGCTTCTTGGCACGCAGTTCCTGCTGCGCGGACTCGAGCTCCCGCTGCATTGCAGCCTGAATGTTCGACAAGTCGTTCATGTCAGTCTCCATCTCCTTTACCTGCCGGGCGAGGGCGGTGCGATCCTCCTTAGCGGTCTTGAGTGCCTCTCGCAGCGCTGCTTCATCACCCGAGGAGGCCTTCGATAACGACGCAGCGGCTGCGGTCGCCGCCGCCAACTTCGTCTGCAACCGTTGAATCTCCCTCTCCTTCGCCTTCAGCATCTCCTCCGACTCCGCGACGCGCTCGGCAGCAGCGGCCGCCACTGCCGCCTTCAAGCCCTCCGCCGCCGCCTCCTTCTCCGCCTCCGCTGCTGCTGTCTTGGCACGCAGGGCGGACTCCAGTCGCTTTACCCGCTCACTCAACACACTCTGCGACTCGCCGGCGGCCGCCTGCGCTGCCTTCAGCTGTTCTTCTGCACAGGCGAGGCGCGAGGCTAGCTGCTCCTTCGCTACTCGCACCTCGGTGCAGCGGGTTGTCAGCTCGGTTAATGTCTGCTGCAGCTGCTCACGCTCCTGCTGCGCCTCGGCCAGTCGGCGGGACGCATGCTGCTTCTCTTCCTCGTACCGGCGCGCGGCGGCCTCAGCGGTGGTGAGTCGGATGATAAGCTGATCCACACGCCCGACGACAGACGCAGTGGCTTTGCCGCTGTCGGAGGAAGAGGAGGAGGACGAAGGGGGCACGACGACGCTGGCCACCTTTGCGTTGATCTCTTGCAGCTGACTCGCCGCCGCCTCGGGCTTCGTCTCGCTCGTGCGCTGCGACTCCGCCCGCATCGCGGCGATGGCCGCCGCGGCGCGCTGATCCGCCTCGCTGACCGCCCGCTGCGCATCAGCAGCTGCCGTGGCCTCTCGCCGTGCCGCCTCGCTGCGCATGCGTAAGTACTCCTGGACGGAGGTGCAGCTGCCACCTTCCTGCAGCTTCCGTCCCACCTCTGCCTGTGCAGCATCTGCCGTGCGCGCGTTGGCGTAATAGGCCAGCTCCACGGTGATCTGAAGGACAGCAGGTGGTATTGACGACGACGACGCCGCCCCATCGTCACTCACCACACAGCTCTTCACCTGGACGGGGATCGCACCACCAGTGCGACCGGCGTAGGCCAACGCCAACGCGTGCAGCACGCGCGTTTGCTGAGAGTCCTTCAGCACTGCAGCAGCTGCCCGCTGCGCAGACGCTGTGGCGAGGGGCACGACGAAGGAGAAAAGCGCCACACGCGGCTCGGCCTTCTCTTCCGACTGCGCCTGCAGCATTGCTTGGGTGACGCTCTCCTTAGCCTTGCTGACGTCCGCCTGGGCCTGCGCTAGCTGCTCGTTCAGCTTAGCGATCTCTTGCTGGTACGCCCGTTCCGCCGCAGCGGCAGCCTCGAGGGCGGCCTCCTTCGCCTGCTCCAACGCACGCGTCTGCGACGCGCGCACTGCCAAGGCTTTATGTGCAGCTTCCGTGTCTTGCTGTGCCGCCTGCAGCGCTTCATAGAGATCCTGCACGGTGCCGGCCGTCTCCTGCAGTGCAGCGTCGACATCCTTGTCCAATACCGCACGGTCGTTGTCACGACGCTCCAGCGACTCCTCCATCGCACGTAGCCGCCGTCGCAGTTTTGCGTTCTCCTGCTCCTTCTCCGTCAGCGTGGTCTGCAGCTCCTGCACCCGCACCGCGTAACGGTCCTTTGGTTTCTTCGACGCCACCTCTGCCTGCATCTTCTCGAGGAATGCCGCCACCTCCGGGTAGTTGTGGCTGAGCAGCAAAAAGTCGATCTCGTCCTCCTTCATACGGAAGGAGTGTCGAATGTCCAGCTCCACGCTGACCGCCTCAGCGTGGGTGCGTACCTCGACGCTCGTCAGGTACCCGTACGGGATGCGCAGCAGCGTCGACACCGACCGCAGGAAGGCGTCCTTGAAGGACTCCGCCGAGAACTCGTGCCCGTCGACGAAGCGCTGACCACCGAAGAGACGGTAGTGATGGGTGACGACAAGTCGGTCACTACTTGTCTCTCCACCGAAGCGGTGTTGTTGCTGGGACGATGGCCCAGCAGCCCCGCTGCCGCTGTGGTTACTGCCCGCTGGTGCAGAGTTGGTGCGGGTGTACCGCGCACCGCCGCCGCCACCCGTCCGCGGCGTGGCCATCGACGTGCGGGTCGTCTTCGCCTCCTCCTCGAGCGCCCAGAGCAGCTGCTCCTTGGTGCTCAGCAAGCCCCGCATCGCGGCGAGCTCATCCTCGCGACGCTGCAGGGTTTGTTCCGCCACACGTTGCTGCTGCTCGAGCTTTGCCACCGCCGCCGCCGCATCCTTCGCCTCAGCTGTGGTGGCGGTCAGACGGCGCTCGAGCTCCCGCACGCGGCGCTGCGACTCCCGCAGCTCCTTTGCTGTACCGGGCAGAAAGTACGAGCCATTGTCGTCGTTCTCATCGCCGCCGTTGTTGCGGTAATTTCGTGCCCGAGCCTTCTCTTTCCACTCTGCCACCTCCTTCTCAAGCGCCTGTATCGTCAGCGTGTGCTTCTGCTCCTTGGCGGAGACGGCTTGCAAGGATGCCTGCAGCTGCTGCACGGCGTCGCGCACGCTGTCCATCGAGGCTGCTGGGGTGACTGCAGGCGCAGCCGCGGTGGCCTTTCCTTCCTTCGTCGTTTTGCTGCTCTTCACGGAGGCGTTTTTGGCCGTGTCGCCACGCGTGTTTGCGTCGCCGCGCGAGCGCAGCAGGGCGCGGCTGGGAGCTGTCAGGTCGACCATTTCCTGCAGGAACGCGTCCATGGCGGCCGTCTTCGCCTCCATGGCTTGGTAGACGGTATCCTTGTACTTGCGCTCCTGCGCGAGCACCTTGAGCGAGGCGATGTCCATTGTGTGGGCCTCGTAGTAGTTCATGAGGGTCTGATTGTCCTCCTCCATGCAGCGGTAGTACGCCTCCAGCCTCTTCTCGTACGTTTCGGGTGAGCTGTCGGAGGCGGACATGGCGTTGGATACCGACGACGGCGTGGCTGCATTAAACACGGGCTTCGCTGACGATGACGATGACGCCGACGCGGGTGGCGGCGAGGGCAGCGGACGCGAAGTGTTGGAGATGTGCGCCGCCGCCCGCGCCGCCGCGGTGCCCGTTGAAATTGGCGCCGAGTCGTACCGCTTCAATTTTCGACTCTCCATCGTGCTGCTGTTCCCCTCCCTCCTCTCTATGGAATCTGCGAGAGACGAGGTGGGTATGTAAAGAGACCGAGTAGGTGGACGCTACGGCAGCACAGGCGGTGTGTGTGTGGTGTGGGGGGGGCCGTGACAAGGAGTGTTCTAAAAAAAAGTATGGTTATGTATAGACAACGGATTACTCTTCTAACGGAGGAAAAGAAGCGAGAAGTAGAGACAGGGAAATGAAGAAGGAAAGACAGGATGCAATTCGCAGTGAGAAGATCGCTATACGCACATACACCACGAGATAAAAAGCTGTGAGGAGCATCCACAGCAAGCGCACCAAGTCATATACGCGTGTGTACATTTCCTGGGACAGCTGTGACGCCAGCGATTCCTTCTGTTCGTCATGAAAGAGTCGTTGCGCCGTACCAGAAACACCGTGAAGTGTTTTGAAATAGTAGCGGAGCGGCAAGGGACGGCGGGACGTCGAATACTGTACACTGGGTGACATTGATCCTGACGTGTTGTTTCCCCTCCGCCACACTTTAAATTCATCCAGCAAAAAGAAAGTCAGCCCTTCCATGGGTGGCAACAAAAGCTGCTCGCCCTCGGTTCTACTACATACACCCACCCTTAACTGGCACACGCCCTCTTTTTTTGTTCGGAATTCACAACAACATAAATAAGCTCGACCCCTACAAACGCGGGGAGTACTTTCTTTCTTCCCCCTCCCCGAAAACGTTACAAAACGCATCTCTGTATCACTAATGCCGAGAGGGAAAAGGAGAGGAAGGGGGGGGGGAGTTCGGCCGCAACGTGGGAACAGCAACTAGGGGAGTCAACCGTAGCCCACAGCAAAACAGAAAAAAAAAGAACAGTAGCCCAAACAACAACAACAAAAAGCGCAGGCGTGCAACGACACCCATCACAGCATTCAACAATCACGCATACCGCAGTATCACCTCATGAGAAAACACACAACAGGAGTCAGGTAGTACAGGAGGCCTGCAAATCGTGCAGGAAATCAAACGACATAAAAAAAGAAAGGAAAGAATACAGAGGAAAAATATGAGGGAACACCAATAACACATAAAAACACAACACCAGTCCGATGCCGCGTAGCACCCTAACAAAAACAACAGCGATGGAAAGAGAAAGCAACAACAACGATGTTGGAAGAACAGAATACAAAAGTAATAATACCGAAAAGAGAAGAAGAGGAGAGAAGTGAGCGAGCGAGGGCGGGAGTGGGTGGCAGCGCGTACGAACTGATCTACACACACATACACACACACACACACACACAGAGAGAGAGAGGGAGAAAGAGAGACGTGAGTGGACCTCTCTACTTCTTCGCTGCATTAATGGCGGCGGCCAAGGCTGCGTTCTCGACCCGCTGCGCGTCCAGCTTGGAGGACACGTTCTCCAGCGCCTCCGTGCTTGGGCTATCCGCCACCACGCTCTTCCGTGGAGCCCGGTTGTGCACCGTCGCAGCCGCGGCCACCGCAACAGGGTCCTGACCCAGCTTGCGCAGCTGCTCACGCAGCTTCTCGGCACGCTTCATCTCCTTCTCCAGCGCCGCCAGCTGATGCTCCACATCCTTTTTTGTCGCCTCGGCGCGGTCGTTGCGGATGGACTCCGCCACCACTTCCAGCGGCACATCATCCTCGTCCTGCGCCTCGGCATCGACGTCTGCCGACGCAGCAGCAGCAGCACCCCTGCCGTTGTTCAGCGTCACCTCCGCCGGCTCCGTCAGAAGCTCCGCCACGGAGCGGCGGGTGCGTGCGACGCTTTCGCGCAGCTCCGCGTCATCCTCACGCATGGTGCTGCTTTGGTGTGAGTTGTGGTGTGCATCCGCGGTGGCAGCCGACGTCGCCCGGGCGCTGCTGCTGCGCCGCTGGCTCGTGTGCGGGGAGCGGCGGTTGCGGCTCTGCGAGAGGTAGTGACCCTCAGGGTAAGTGACGGCGGCTTCGTCCTCCGTGTAGGGGGCTCCGCTCTCCGGTGCGGTGAAGTTCCAGCACTGCCACGACCCATCCGCGCTGGTGGCCCACACGTTGTAGATGACGGTGCGAGTGACGGGCTGAATCGACATGTTGAAGCGCTGCTGCAACCCACCGCTGCTGCTGCTCGTGGGCGGCTGCGTCGCTTGATGCACAACATCCTTTGAAAAGCGGTTTGTGATGACGATCGTGCCGTCCTTGCTGCCGGACCAGACCGTCTCCTCCACCCGCTGCATCGTTACGACAGGCGTGCGGTGGGCAGTGATGACAGAGGTGATGGTCATGGAGTAGAGGTCCCAAACACGGATCGCTGTGTCCTCGCTGCCGACCCACAGCTCAGCCGTGTCCTCCAGCACGAGGGCGCTACGGACGCCGCGGCCCTGCCCGTCCAGCGTAGCCACGCACCCCGCATCCTTCTCAGCATTCGCGCCACAAGCGGCCTTCTTCATCGGTGAGACAGCAACAGAAGTGTCCCAGACCTTCACGGTACCGTCGTCGCTGCCAGACACGACGTAGCGACAACCACTCTCCGGGTCCTTGTACGTCGTCAGGCACCGCACGTTGTTGCGGTGGCCGTGGTACATGCGACAAAAGTGTAGATCATCCGCCTCCCACTGGTACACCTTCCAGTCAGCGCCACCGGTGTAGACAAAGCCATCTGCAGCGCACATCGCGTACACGGCAGCGGTGTGCTGCGTCGACTCCCGCAGCACCTTCTGCGTATCGTGGTCGAACACGCGGATGGCACCGTCTGAGTAGCCGGCCCACATCCGTCCACTCACATTTGCCAGCACCAGCACGACGGCGCGTCCAGTGGCCTGGATGCGACTCACCTCCATTCCACTCGGTGCCAGGCGGATCACAATCGAGCCGTCTGCCTCACCCGTCCAGACGGTTGTGTCGGGTGCGACGGCGGAGCAACGCGACTGACTCCCGAAGCGGCCCGCGACACTCACGGAGTCGCACACCGTCATGACGTTACGCTTCGACAACGCGCGTATGTTCGCCGGGGCGGTGGAAGCGGCTTCGGACTCCTGGACGGGGACGGGGTCGGCGCGACGCACGACCCTCCCTTTCTTTGGGCCTGTGGAAGCCACGTTCTCGCCGCCACTGACTTTCGCAGCGCGCGTCCTGCGGGTGACGGATGCACTGGGCGACGTCGTGGCTCGTGTGGACGGCCGCGACGCTGGGCGATCGCTGTTTGTGATAGTCGGCATGGGGGCGTGAGCGTTCAGCTTTGTGTCTTGTGCAACGGCCGTTGATACCTTTTTTTTAAAAAGAAAAGCACTTGTGTCTTCTACTCGGAGAGAGAAGCTTGACGCACTGCGATGAGTGGCAACACACACACACGTACTCTGTCAGCTGACGGAGAAGAAGAGGCGATAACTCAGCTATCCACACCCAGGGTAGCTTTTTTTTTTTGCTTTAGAGGGCTTTGTTTTCTAGAGCAGCCCAGTGCGTACTGTTTATGCTGATGTGAGTGAGTGCTTTTGTGTGTGGAGGAGCGTGCGGAAGAGAGGCGACAAGAGTGCTGTAAAGGATCAGCCAACACAATACCGCACCTCAGCACACACGGCACACGTAGAGTTCGGTAAGGAAGTAAGAGAAAGAGGAAGGAGAAGGGTGGAGGGGAGGGACAGGGATAAGAATGAGGAGGCAGACTTTGCCCACCACTGAGTCAGCAACGTAGAGCAGCTCGCTGGCGGTGACCGGGTATATATATATATATATATATGTATGTATTTTTGCACTGAGCGACGCATACTCCGCACAAACACACCTCCCTTCTTCAAAGGAATTGCAACTACCGGGAAAGAGAATTACAGCTGCATCAACACATCACCCTTCCACTAGGAAGGGGGGGGGAGACAAGGAGGCTGGGGAGCAAACCGATTGTTTGCCTTTGAGCCCCCAGCCTGCCCGCTCCCCTCCTCGCAGGACGGTGAATGCGCTGGAGGTGTACAACTTTCCTCAGCTATTTACCAAAGGGAAAGGCAACTCACATCATCGCTACCACAACAACTGAGAACAAAAAAGAAAATCAATACACAGAAGATGAGGAAGAGAGTACACACGCGTGATCAGCCGTACGCGTACACACATACACCAAGCATCCACAATAACCACTGCTACTTATAGAGGCACGTACCCCCCCCAAAAAAAAAATGAGACAATGAGAGGAGGAGTTAAGAGAGCGGAGACGTATCACAACGGATAAGGTGTGAGCTGCCCCTCCACCACTGACTTCTTCACCCTCTACCTTTTCTTTTGGTGTCGTCATCAGCGGTGAAAGTAGAAGAGAAGAGAATTCGATCGAGCACCTGTCCACCACCACCACCACAACAAAAAAGACAGCTAAAAATCCCCGCACCTACCACTCCCGATGTACTAACGCACACCAACGATGGGAAGTGAGAAACACAGCGAGAGGGGGGGGGGAGGGAGGAAGGGTTACGGTTAACTGAGGGAGGGGAAGCAATACACCCGAGTGTTCCCCCTCCCCCTTTTCCCTGCGTGATGCGTAATCACCTGTATCGAAAAACAAAATCCCTCACCCACCAAAAGAAAAGAGCAGTACAAATACAGCTCATAAAAAGAAAGAGCGAAGAAAGATAAACAACAACATCAACAACAACAACGGTGAATACAGCAGTGGGTGCCGCGTTAGTCCCACAGCACTCACATCACCCTCCGACAGTGTCTCTACCACCCTCTCCTCCTCTACTGGCTGTCCGACGTGGAGACACTTGGGACATTCTCGCTGTGGCTGCGACCTCCCTGATGATACTTGTTAATTTTGCTCAGCAGCCGCTGCGTTTCATCGCGCTGCCGTGTCAGCTGGGCCGC
The DNA here is from genome assembly GCA_900240985.1 of Crithidia bombi. Lineage (NCBI taxonomy): Eukaryota > Euglenozoa > Kinetoplastea > Trypanosomatida > Trypanosomatidae > Crithidia > Crithidia bombi. The sequence goes on along the minus strand of OESO01000035.1, from coordinate 2,177,594 downwards.
CGACTCGCCAAGGGCGGAATGCAGTTGCGCAATCACTGTTTCCGCATCCGCCAGCCGCACAGAAAGGTCTAAATTCTGTGCGGCAAGTCGGTCAACGACATCCGGGGCGTTGCTGCCCGCCTGACCCCGCGACGACGGTGCTACTGCAGCCGCAGCGGCCGCGCTATCCTTCGCAGCTGCTCCCCCGTTCCACTCATCGGCCGCCACATCAGACGTGCCGTTGTGCAGCTGCGCAGGCAGCGTGGGGCGGCCTGCGGGTGTCTCCGACTGCAGCCGCGCGTTAGCCGTGGTGTTTTGTATCTTCTGCTGCTCCGCCTCCAACGCCTTCCGCAGCGCCTCCATCGTCTCGCCCATCTTCTCCTCGCGTACGCGGGCCTCGTCGAGCGCCGCTGCGGCCTCTTCGTACATGTCGCACGCGTGCTGAAGGTCGTCCTGCGCGCGGGACAGGTCAAACTGCAACTCACCACGCGCGCGCTTGAGACGCGAAATCATCGGCTTCAGCTGGTCGTGAAGGTACTTGTCGAGCGCCTCATAATCCTCGCGCAACTGCTGCACGCTCGTGTCGTCTTCTGATGGTGGTTGTGCAGCACGGGACGCCGTGATAGAAGCCTCCTTCTGTGGTTTCCCGTCCCCAATAGCGGCATTGCTGCCTTGACGCTTTGCAGGCGTCGCGGGTGCACTGGCTACAACAGACGCCGCCGCTGTCTCCGCCGCTGTCAGACGTTGCACAAGGCGATCCTTGTCCAGCTGCAGCTCGCCGCGAGCCCGCTTCAGGCGGGAGATGAGAGGCTTCAGCTGATCGCGCAGGTAGCGCTTCAGCGCTTCGTGGTCGTCGCGTAGCTGCTGCAGTGCTTCGTTGTCCAAGCTGCCAGTGTTGTTGATCCGCTCCGTCGACGCAGACGACTGAATTGGTTGTGGGGCCCTCGCGAGCGCCGCAGGGGTTGCGGCCGCTGCCGCCGCCAGCTTCTGCCGCTCTGCCTGCAGCTGCTGCTCCACAGCCGTCATTTTCTTGGTTAGGTCGTCAACCTTCTTTTGCAGTGTGTCGTTGGTGCGTTGCAGCTCGGCACTGCGCTTCTCCGCCGCCGCCGCCTTTGCCTGCAACTGCTGCTGCTGCTGTGATTGCAGTGGTGACGATGGTGGAGGTGGTGCCGTGCTTTGTACCTGCAGCTTCCATGTGAGCTGCGCGTTTTCATCGCGGAGCTGCTCGAGTGCGGCACTCGTCTCAGCGTCCGCCCTCTTTTTCTCCGTCTCCAGCGCCGCCAGCTTCTCCTTCGCTTCCTTCAACGCCTGCTGCAGCTGCGCCACAAACCTCTGCGTGGTGGCGTCGTCGGAAACAAGCGGCGAAGTGACATCTCTGGCACGCTCCGTCGCCCCTGTCGCCGCTGCCGCTGACATTTCCTGTGCAAGTGGGACCGCGATGAGTTCGGTGGGCCGGCCGGATTCGGACCTCGTTTCCTTGCGAGCCGTGCCCTCTACCGCAGGTGGGGCGGCACTGTCGTACAGCCGCTGACCTTGAAAATCACCGCTGTCACGCAGACGCAACGCGTTCGGTGTTTGCATCAGCTGCTGCTGCTGTTGCTGCAGGTCCCGCAGCACCCTTGCGTGCTGCTCCTGCTCTTCCTGTATCTGCTGCTGCGCCTGCACCAGCGCATTGTCCCTCTCCTCCACGGCGCTCGTCAGCTGCTGGATGGTGCGCAGCTGATCTTGGAGTTTGTCCTGCAGCTTCGCATTCGCCTCCTTTAAGTGCTGCTGCTCTGCTGCAGCTGTAGTGGATGCTGGATCCTCCAGCACAAGCTGCCCGGGACGAGCCATGTTGCTGCTGCTGTAAGGCTGCTGCGGCTCCGGAGACGGCTCCACCACTCGTGCCTGCTGCGCCTCCAGTTCGTCCTGCGCGCTCTCCAGCGCCTTCTTCAGTTGTACTAGCTGCCCCTGCAGGTCAACAATGGTGGCCTCCGCCGTGTCGGGGCCGGTCTTCGACGTCGTGAAGGCGTCGTCGTGCATTTGTGTAATGCCAGGGAAGCGGTAGTCCCGCATCCGTCGCCGGAGCTCCGCAGACGGCACGGTGACGGGATGTACGACGTCCACCTCCACCGTCAGGCCGTCGTCGTCATGCACGTCGACCCGCTCGAGCTGCGTCGGCGCGACACCGAGGCCGGCGCACAAGTCCGCCGTCAGCGTGCTGTGCAACTCATAGGGCTTCTCATTCAGCAAGTATCCCCAGTGTTCACCCGTCAGATGGCGGTCGAGGGAGGTCCGGGTGATGGCGCCCTCTTTCCACTGCGACTCGTGTGGCTGGGAGAGGATCGCGGAGTAGGGCTGACGAGCAGCACGACTCCCCTGTAAGGCAGCACTGTCGCTGAGGTTGTCATCTGTCACGCTCGGCAGCTTCGTCGTGTCATCCTGTCGGACGAACTGACGGGAGGGGTCTGTTGCGTTGGTCGACGCGAGGTCAGCAACGTCGATGGCAGACGACGTCTCACGCTGACTGCCATCGCGTTGACTTTGAGTCGTAGTGCCCGCATCTTGTTGCTGTTGCCGCAGGCTGCGTAGCGCCTCGTCCAGCTGGCGGTGGGCCTCGTCCAGCTGCCGGTGAAGCTCGTCGATCTCCGCCCTCCACGCCTCCGTCTCGGCCACGGTGGGGCCGCTGCGCTGCTGCTGCGCGGCTGCTTGTGTGTTATTGTGACGCGCGGACTGCACACTGCCTAGCGGCTCAACACTCACGTCTTCGTGCGGGATACCCGCCATGGCCTCCAGCTCCGCTACCCGGTCACGCAGCCGCGCGTTTTCCTGCGCCAGCAGCTGCTGCGTCTCCACCTCCAGCTGCACCTCCAGGCGGTACTTCTCATAGTTCAATTTCGCATCCCGCTGCGCGCACTGCAGATCGCGCTGAAGGCGCTCCACGTAGTCCTGCATGCGGGCCGCGGCGGCTGTTTGCGCGGGAGAGCTGGTGGCTTCGCCAGGTGCCGGTGAGCTGCTGTTGTTGTTTGTCGACACCGTCAGCGCAGAGACGTCGGCCGCGACTGCGTCTGCGCCGCGTGGGTTGGGCGTGCTGGCTACACTGCTGTCAGCGGCGACGCCACCAACAGCCCCACCGCCCGCAGTGATCGCCTGCGCACCACCAGCACCGGCCGGGTGTCGACACACCCCCGCAGCGATGGGCACGTCGTCGAAGATGATTGGAATCGTCTCCGCATTCCAGCACTGCAGCACACCGTTCGACGCCGCCGTCCACACCTTGTAGGCAGAGGTAGGCTGCACCTTCTGCATGGCGAGAATCATGCCCTGCCCAATGCCCCAGTACGGCACGCGATCCGCCAGGTCCTGCAGCAGTGAGCGGGTCGTAATGTCCCACAGCAAGATGTGACCGTGCTTGTCGGCAGACCACACACGCGACTCCACCACCATCAAGTTCGCGATGGGTGCGGTGTGGCCGCTGCGCAGCACACTCAGACACTCCAGCGTCTGCATATCCCACACACGCACCGTCATGTCCTCGCCACCGGACCAGAGCTGATTCACGTGGGAGACGACTGCCAGGGAGAGCACTGCGCGGTCGTGTCCTGTAAAGGTGTGAATGTTGGCTGCTTCACTGTCTGAGCCGCCCGCCACGGACATGTACGGGTCCCACGCGCGTATCGTCTCATCATCGCTGCCGGAGAAAAGCACCGCACCGGTCGGCCCGTCGTAGACGCCGAAGCTGCGCACACCACCACGGTGGCCGTGCAGCGTCCGCAGCAGTTGTGGCGATCCCTCCTCGAAGCTCCACTGACACACCTTCCAGTCCGCGCCGCCGGTAAAGATGGAGTCCTCGACCTGCGTCATGGCGTGCAGGCCACCGGCGTGCCCCATCACCTCCGTCACCAGTTCCATCGTGCGGGCTTCGTAAACGTGCAGGTAGCCGTCCTGGAAACCAGCCCAGACCTGCTCCACATCCGGCACGTAGAGCAGCGAGATGCAGCACGTGCCCTCGCGACCGGGCAGGGTGCGTAACGGGGTGCCCTTCGGCAGCGCTCGCACGCAGAGCGACCCGTCGAACTCCGCGCTCCACATAATTCGGTCGTTCACAGGGATGAAGGCGCGCACGGTGGCCGTGACGGAGTACACGGGATTCACATCCGCGACGTACACCATGTCATCCGCCGGTGCCCCAGTGCGTCCACCACGGCGTGACGAGGTGCCCGGTGGCACGACAGCCAGGGCAAAACCGTTGCTGCTGTTGGGTGTGTGACGCGTGGGTGTGATGGAGCCGGGGCGCCGCGTGATGGATGGGGAGCCGTTGCGCTTGTAAAGCTGCTGGTGCGTGGGCGATTCCGCCCGTGGGGTGGAGCGGAACTGCATTTTCTTTATATATATATATATATATTTGTGTTTTCTGGTTCAATCTACGTGTGCCTTTGTACACCAAGCCGTGCAAAAACACAGCAAAGGCTAACAACAACAACAAAAAAGGTAGGCTGAAAGGTGGTTGGATATATATATAGACGTATCTACCTACAGTGGGGATGGGAACGAGGGAAGCGTTTGTGAGGTACCGTGCGGTGATTTACATGTACAAACGCCTCCGTCTCCACAAAATGCCCAGCAATGAGGGGGGGGGGAGACAAACTAAAAGCAAGAGTGGGGAATCAAAAAGGAGCAGCACAGCAATACAGAAAAACAACGACAAAAAAGCCGACGGGGAACTGCTGAACGGACACTCACCACCACAAGGTAAGGCGTCAAAAGAAAACGTGAAAACACAACCAAAAAAAAACCCACACACAAGGGAATGCGGATTGTTAACACGGTAGAGGTTATAAGACGACGACACCCAACGCAAGGCTAGACAGCAATGATGCCGACAAAAGAAAAAAAAGGAGATAGGTTATAACCAAATCGAGTAGACTGCGCTGAACGTCGCTTCGTTTCTTCGTTCCAGCACACACACTTACACGCACACTATCTCTCTCTATCGCGCCCTGGCGACTATGACTTGATTCGCTGGAACAGCTGTTTGAATTCAAACCAGTTTGTTAGCAACGAAGAGCAGTGGACGAATATTGCAGGATAGATGGAAAGATGAATGGATGAATGGAGAGCGCGGCTGACGATAGCCGTTAGGGAGCCTCTAGGGTGGACACGAGTAGTGCCACGCAGCATCGGGTACCCCCCCCCCAGAGTAAGGACGTGTGTGTAGGCATGTCCCTGCCAGTGTGCAGCAGCGTAACTGGCGCAGCCGGTGTGAGTGAGAAAGAAAGCCGTAAGCCGTGTCTTTCCTATGCGCACGCAAAGGCTGTCAGCACTATTCTGATTGTTCTTTGGTTTTGTTTGCTTGCACGAAAAATAAGCGTTGGTGACGCGCCTACACACCGCATCGTGGCTTTCGGTTATCTTTATTTCCTCCCCTGTTGCTCATTTCTCGTTTTAGGCCTTTTTCTTTGCAGTTCTGCCCGTTGCTTCAGCTTCAGTGGGATGCGTTCCCCCCCCCCTCTATACACACACACACACACACACACACACACACACACACACACAGACTCCACGGAGGAGAGAGGACGCATGAATGTGTTGGGAGATGCGGAATTCCTATAAAAGGAAGGTGGAGACACAACGCCGCGAAGCGAAGAGAAGGGGATTGCTGAGGAGAAAGAGCAAAAAGGCACAGCACCGATACACCCCACCCTCACCCACACACACGAGACTGTTTCAGGCTAACAGCAGCGGATGAATCATAAAGGGTTCCTTCTGCCTCCTCCTCTCCGCCCATCCCCCTTCCATTGATCTGGAAGGTACGGCAAACAACAAAAAAGAAGAGAAAAACTACAGAACCAAAAAAGAAAGCCTGTCCGCAAACAGAAGGAGGCAGCCGAAACGCAGAGAAGGAAGAGAACATCCATAGCGAAAAACAAAAACGTGAAGGAAGACGAGTAACACACCTGGGACGGTGCACGATACGTTGAGGAGTGCCGCGAGCACGAAAATACAAATCGTAAAGCTGTAGAGGGAGAGAGAAAAAAAAAGAAGAGGAGAGAGAGATCTATCTCGTGATAAAGCACCACCATCATCGCATCAGTAAGGAAAAAAAGGAAGTTGTGTTTACAAAAACCAGACGAATTCTCTGAGAAAACTAAAAAAAAAGAAGAGACAAACAGAGAAAGGAGGTGTATTTACTTTAAAGCGACTCCTTTCCCCTCCCTTCTCGTTCTTTATGATTGTCTTTTTTTTTATATAGTAAAATACCCAACTTGAGACGCAGCGTCGCTGCCTGCTGTAGTGATACAGACGATGAGAGAGCAACGTGCTTTTATTCACGTGTTTTTCGGCACATCTCTTTTCTTTTTTTCTGATGTACCGGTGGCGATCGCCGACACCGTTGCTGATTAGCGCCCCGCTTCTTGCCGTTGTCGTTGGGTACATGTATATTAGTTTATGTTTGCGCATGTATGTATGCATGTGTGTGTGTGCACGGCTCCCTCATGTAGTATCCGAGGGAACCAAGACGAAGCACTATGGCGCTGCCGCTGCACGCGCTGTCGTAGATACATCGAGCCCGACGCAGCACAGACAAGACACACAAATACACAAGCAAAACACGAACAACAAGAGACGAAAGAGGGAGAGAGGGAGCATCATGTGTAGCGTACTTAAAAAAAAAAAAAAAGAGACGACGAGGACAACGCGACATCGACACCTGCAACTACAAAAGAAAACAAAAAGGAGTGACGGGGAATGCGGAGAGGAGGGGGCTTTCACGACACGTCGAGAAACCACCCCGCCCTCTCTCCTCTCCACGCTTGCAGGGTTATAAAAAAGGAAAAACACAAACAAGAAGAACTGGAAAAGCTCCCGTGGTCATATGTGCAACACACACGCACACACACACACACAAGGAAAGCGCAAAAGCAGGGAACCCGGATATCGCTTTGTGTGTTTACACACGCATATATATATATATATATATACATAGAGATGTTGATTGAGATTTTCAAATATGTAGATGGAAGAGAAACGTCAGTATGTGTCTGCCTCCCTACATCACCTTGTGGTGGCTGAGGTAATCCGTAATGTCCTTTGTGATGTCCGCCTCTGCGCGGTTGGCGTCGATGCGGATCATCACCGGTGCGTAGAAGTCCACCAGTCCATCCAGCATCTCGTGGTAGCGCTTCAGACGTGGAATCAGCACCTCACGCGAGTCGTCCTCACGCTGCTGCAGCCGCTCCATCAGCGCCGTATCCTCCGCCGGCGGTGGGTTGTACTTGAGGTGGTAGATGTTACCCGTAACGGGGTCCGTGCGGCGACCCTCCACGCGTTCGATTAAGATGTCCTCCGGCGTCTCCAGCGTCAGCACGAGGCCCGGGCAGAACCCAGCCGCGTCCAGTTCCTCCGCCTGCGCGCGCGTGCGAGGAAAGCCGTCCAGAAGCCACCCGTTCAGCACCGCGTCATCCTGCGAGAGACGGTTGCGCACCATACCGATGATGAGGCTATCCGGCACCAGGTCACCCTTCGCCATGTAGTCGTCGGCCACCTTACCGAGGTGCGTGCCTTTTGTCACTTCATCGCGTAGCAGATCACCCGACGAGACGTGCACCGGCGCCTTGCCTGTTTTTTCCTTATAGTAGGTGCAGATGTGGTGGGCCTGTGTGCCTTTGCCGCTCGCCGGCGGACCAGCGAGGACGATCTGGGGCGGGAAGGCCTGCCCTGTGATGTCATGAACGTACTTGATGGGGCTCTCTGGCTTCTCCTTCAGGATGGACCGCAACAGGTACTCCATCAGCTGGGAAATGTGATGATCTTTGATGTACTTGAGTGAGTCCTCCGACAGGGCATCGTGCGAGCTCATAAACGGCATCGGCTGCTGCTGCGGCTGCTCACCTTTGTAATCATCCTGTGCGGACATAACGATGATGATCTGGAGGAGTGAGAGAAAAGCAATACTAAGCGAAAGCAATAATACGCTCTTTTTTTTTCTGTAAGATATTTCTGGACTCTTTTTTTTGTGTGTGTGTTTTTTGCAGTGATTTGCGTTGATGAAGGTATGTGACTGTATGATCTCCTTGCGAACAGACGGGTGAAGAGGTGAGACGCACGTGTGCAGGCTACGTAAACGCAGCCAACAGGAGGAAGAGGATGGGGAGGGGAGGAAGGGGGGGTTAAGGAACGACATTAACAAGTGCACGATTGGAACGCAGCGTCGTTGGAGAGGAGGCAGGCACGACGAAAGCACACACACTTAGAGAGAGAAAAAAAAAAGAAACACCGTCTCTCATGAGGTCGCACTGAAGAAGGGGGGGGGGAGGAGGCTACTGCTTAGCAGCGTTATGGAAGAGTGGTGAAGTACGTCTCCTCGACGTCATACCGTACGAGAAACTGCACAGGAGAGGGAAAGGGAGTGGGAGATGGACGGTGCTGCGCTCAGCCTCCGTTTGCCGCCTCTGCATTTCGTCAACGTCCCGTTCATCACGATTTAATTAAGGAGTGGGTAGGGAAGAAGACCCCTGAGTGCAAAATAAGAGAAAACCCAAAGCACAATTCTAGTTTACATCTTTCATAGAGACAAGGAACAAACAGAGTCCCATCATCCCTTTACATATATTTGCGGTGCTGCGTCAGCACCACAGGGATGAAATTTCTGCTTTACAATTCGTCTAACCACGACGGAGGGGCTTCAGCGCCGCCATCTGCCGCACAGGCCGCTGCCTCCAAGCCGAGTTCATCCAAAATGTCGAGTGCCGTCTTCATTGGCGGAGGGGAAAGAGGAAGAAGAGGAGAAGGTACTCTTTCATCGTACTTCGTCGACGCCGTTGCAGCGACATCCGCAGCGTCGTGTAACGGGGAGAGCTGCTCCGCAGTGAATGCCTGAACTGCTTCCTCCTCTTGCGTTGCGGTGTCGTGTACGCTATGCAGACCCAACGCCTCATTTCCAACGTCGCCCGCCACCGCCACGCTTCCAGTTGCACCGTTGTCGCTGACGTTGACCCCCTCCATCGACGGCGGTGGCAGCGCGGCGTGCGCGGGGTCGGAGCGAGAGGCGTTCGCTGAGGTATCCACGTAACTCATCACCTTCTCCGAAGCGCCACGGGAGTCGTCGCTCTGGGAAGCAAAGCTCCGCGTGGGCACATGGGACTGACATGCGCCGTGCCCGCTCACACCGAGTGCAGGCAGCACCGCCGGCGTATTCTCGGCCATTTCGTCGTTCTGCGTTTTCTCAGATGAGGCTGTGGAGTGGGTGTCGTCAGGCTTGCCATCGCCACCGCTGTTACCGTCTTCAGTCCCGTCAGCTCCATCCGGGAGCCGAGTCGAGCCGGCGTCAGCCAAAGCGCCCTCCGTCGCAGAGTGTTGGACATTCTCATCTGCCACATCGTCGAGCGCGGCGAGCAAGTCTGCCCGTATGTTCGACGGTGCCACATCAGACTCTTCCCGCTTCCCCGGCTGCGTCTCCAAAGGACTGTCGTGTGGCGCACCGCTGGCTGCATCCGCCTCGTTACCGCCACCGTGATGGTCGGTGCTGTGCACAACGGAACTTCGCGGTTGTTGCGGCGGCGGCACTGCATGGTTCAGTGACTTACGCCGGCTAAGCCGTCGGCGCTGCTCCCGACGCGCAATGGCAGCTGCAATCCGCTCGCCCAACGCGCGTTGTAGCGCCGGTGACATCAGCGTGTCCTCCACGCCCACGTAATCAACGTGCATCCACGATACCTCCTCCCAGTAGCAGGTCGACGTGGTATCACGCGCTGCACACGGCGCAATAACAGTAGCAGCAGCAGTCATGCCAATCCCGCTAGTTGCCTTCTCGCCCACCCGCTGTGCAACCTCACCCGTGTCCGCCACGTCGCGTACACACGGACGCACGCCTTCGCAGAAATGCACGAGACACTTACCAGATTGGAAGGAGAAGGGGTTGCCACGCAGCTCGAGGCGGCGCAGCGCGGGAAAGCCGGCGTCGCTCGAGGTCATCAGCCACCGTGCGAGGCGTCGAATGGCGCCGCTGTCGAGGTTATTATGGCTGAAGTCGAGGGTGTGCAGCGTGTGGCTGCACAGCTGCCACACGGGAAGCAGCGCCTGCAGTCCACGCGGCCCCACCAGGTTCGTGCTGAGAGATAAGACATGTAGCGGCTCAGCGGAATTGCTCGCGGCAAAGTAGTTGGACAAGGCTGAGTTGGGCTCCACGTGCGCTACCCGGCAGCCCTCCTCGTAGACCGACAGGAACGACGATGTCATGAAATTGTTCTTTCTTTTCGTTTGTGTGTGTGTGTGTGTGTGTGTGTAGGTGGGGGGGTTGAGAGAGAGGAGGATGTCAGAGTGCGTTGTCACGTCCACGACGCTGCATCCTTTGCGTTACGCCTCGGTGCAGAATTGAAAGCTGAGTTGTCAAGGGGAGGTGAACTCCCACCTGCGTACGTGCGTGGGCAGCGTCCAACACACACGCGAGTTACAAAAAAGAAGAAAATAGAAAGGTCGAATCATGCAGGAGGAAATAGAAGAAGACAAACAGAGGGAGATGCCCCTCTCTCCCTTGATAAGGAAGTCCACGAGAGTCAGAGGGAGTGCACTGCGTTAGTCCAACTTCCAACGTACGGCGGATCCATAGAGAAGAGCGGCATAGGGTGACATTTCAAAGGCGGCACTGGCTTTTGTCGCGTCGTTGATTATCTTTTTCTTCAAACAATACTCTGTTGAATACGCAATTCGTGCATAAATGACATCCGCTGGGAAAGGGACCCCTCCCCCCTCAACTCTAACCAGCTGAGGTGCGGTGGAGCTGCGCGCGCTTCGTCGTTCTGCCGTGCTGGCTTTCCCACTTTTTTGTTGTTTGTGTCTTTGCTTGTTTGCATACTGAAAAAGCAACGGTGTTTTACACAGAGCTCTCCCCCTGTTTTTTTTTCTCGCGCGTAACAGTTGCACGAGAGATATTGGCTCCTGTTGGCCGCCTTCAAACTGCATTACGTATTCCTCTGTTTGTTCTATTTCCACCATTCGTGTCTTTCACGTGAATAATATCAGCAAGAGAGTACAGACAGCCCAGGCTTGAGCGGCCCCGCGCTGCAAGCTGGACGGCACACTGCTACCTGAGCAAAGGAGAGAGAGGAGGGGATGGGGGGAGCGAATTAACTCCCCCTCCCCTCTCCGCCCGGACACGAAAACAAAATAGAAAATCAAAGGAGAGAACAGCCATCACAGCATCGCGACACCACCGAAAAAGAGAAAAAGGAGCAGAGAACGGCCGCCGTCACCACCGTCATCGTCATCATCACGACCTTCACGCACACATTCACACACACACAAAAAAAAATGGAGTCACACGCTTTCCCCCTCGCCACTGTCAGTCCTCGATATCACACACACACACACACACACACACACACGGGGAAGACGAAAAAGTCAGCCACGAAAAAACACAGCAAGTACCGAATCACACACATGTGCTTGTCATCAATACGCCTATTCTCTTCCCTCCCCCACTCCTTCCATTCACAAACAAGTGAATCGGCCGCAATTGGGAGTGAGGGTGTCATGAAAATCACACGCAAACAAGATCCACGCACACGACGTTCCTTCTTGCGACATCTCTGCTCACCATTGCAAGCAGTGCTCATCGCCGTAGTGATTAAAGAGAAAAAAGAGAGAGAACAAACCTGATAGAACAATAATTCAATAGCAATAGAAATACCTGCAATATCAAAGTTGGCAACGCCATCAACATCAGGAGGTGCAGACAACGATTTCTCCTTGCTGCCGCTGCTGCTGCACTCCTTCTCCCGCATCACCCCTCTCCGTACCCGATCTTCGGAGCTCAGCGGCCACAGGCTGAGTTTGCCAACGCCTCCGCTCGTGCCGCCTTCAGCCTATCACGCAGCCAGTTCATTGTTGCCTTCTCCACACCCAACTCCCGCAGCGTAACGTACATGTATGTCGCCAGACTTGGCCGCGCAGATACCAAGTGGGCATTTGCAAATGAGCTGGGACCCTGGGCAACGCTTGTGTAGATGCTGTCCTTGCCGAGATCCTCCGACGCGCCGTAAGCACTACCACCTCCACCACTGCCGCCGGACACTCCGCTCTTGTTGTTGTCCCCGTTGCCCTTGGCCTGCGCGCGTTCCTGCGGCTCCAGCATCAGGGCGTCGCTGCACAGGATACGGTCACGGTCCCACCCACACCGCTCCAACTCCTCGACCACCTCAATCACATGCTCCGACGAGTCTCGCTTCACCGTCAGCTTTGTCGGCACCTTCGGATTGATCACCTTGTCACCCAGCGCCAGCGCAACCGTGAACAGGCCGATGCCGAGGTCGAGCGGACCCGTCTTGGTGCCCATGATGACCGCAAAGTAGCAGAACCACTTCTCTGTGCCACCGAGGTCGGCGTGGAAGAGCACCTGGTAGGCGTAGAACATCTCCAACACCTTGCACAGCAGCTGATGCGCACGATCCCACCAACGGTTGTCGATGTAGTAGTACCCCAGCGCGTGAAGAACGCGACAGTTCACCGGCTCCATCGTGCCCTGCGAGGCCATGCAGCCCTCGAAGAACGCATCCGCTGCCTTCGCCACAATCTCCATCTCCGGCACGCACCCCTCGTACTGCGCCGACAGGGCCTGCAGCACGTTGTTGTCCGGGTAGGAGCCGTACGACTTAAGTACCTCGATGATGTAGTCGCCCTCCTCTGCGCTGTCAGCGATGTGCGGGTCTCGCGGCGGCGCCGGCGGCAGCGAGCGGCGGCCTTTCTTCGAGTCGTACTCGCCCCGACGACCACCTGACTTCGGTGGTGGCTGCAATGAAGTGTCGTTGATCGTCGTCTCGTCCTCCGCTTCCAGCAGATCCCACTCCCCCTCCACCACACCGAAGTTAAAGGCATTCACCGTCTCAAACGTCTTGGAATGGGTACCACCTTCAGCCGCAGCAGCCGCTGGGCCTGCGCCTTCGCTGGTGGCTGATGGAGCGTCATCCGCCACCCGACCTGGCCGGTACGCGAGGGAGGCGGTGAAGGGCAGCACCAGGTAGCTACGTGGGGTGCGGCCACGACAGTAGTGACGCAGCAGCGCGGACATGATGTAGGTGTCGCCCTGTAACGAGGTGCCCTCCACCTCGGCACGGTGCAGCACCTTCATCGCCTCCAGCAGCGACACATTCGGATCCTTTTCGATCATGTCCTCGATGCGCTGCGCAAAGTACGAGCGCTCGTCGCGTCGACGCGATGCAGCGTGGGCTGCTGCTGCTGCGGCTGATGTGTTGCTGCCGTTGGCAGCCCCGGCCGCTGTGTTTCCCGTCAGCGCCGCAACGGGTGGGCGCGGTGGGGGCGAGGGCGAGGGCGTCTGCGACTGGCTGCCCGCTGTGGCGTCGGCGTTCGCTTTATTCTTCAGCACTGTGGTGAAGTGCAGCTTCGCGTACTCCATACGTGACTGCTTGCACAGGATGCGCAGCGTCGACGCCTCAGGCGAGACGCCGTAGTCCAACATCAGGTCGTACGCGTCCAACACCGCGTTGGCGTCCGTTAAGTTGTTGAAGAGCATCGCGAAGGGCCGCGCGGAGAGGGGGATGATGCCGACGGATGAGATTTGCTCAAAGACGTCCGCCACCGCAGGACCCTTCATAAAGCGAACGTAGATGCGCTCCACCACCTCGGCGGCGGCAATGGAGAGTGGGATGGAGCGCTGCCGCATGTAGTCCACGAGTGTGGCCAGCGTGTTGACGTTGGTCGGTGGGTGCTTCAGCAGGGCGGCGTCCACGACGTACTGCGTCGACGCCTCCGTTGGGTCTATCACCGTCACATCGAGAAGGTGAATCGCGTCTGTCGTTTCCTGCAACATGGCGCGCAGGTAGTCGGAGCAGCGCTCGAAGAGCCGCTCGAAGTCGCTCACGATCTCCTCGTGGTGCTCCTGCTCCTCCGGCATCAGCCGCATCGCCGCAAGTAGCGACTGCCCCCATGCCTCCTCCACACGGTGCTCGAGTTCGAAGAGCTGATACGCGTTCGGCGACACACTCGACGGCCGTGGCAGTGCATAGTTGCCCTCCACGCCAATCATTTTACCTTGCGCCGTGGACAAGCGCCAGTGCAAAAAGTCAGGGTCGAGTACGTTCAGCGAGCTGCCCAGGGCGTCGAGTACGCGCATCTCATCACGGCACTCCAGCGCGCGCGCAGCGACCTCCTCCACCGCCGGTGACGCCATCAGCATGTCAAACTGCTGCAGCACCGTCGTGAACTCCTCCTTGCGGAAGGGTCCGCTGATGTCGCTGGCGAGCTGCTGGATATCCTTGCCGAGCGCGAGGATCGCAGGATCCACCAGCTCTTGATCCTGAGGCTTGTACGACATCGGGGGGGGGGGGGCACTCAACTTTTATTTCCCTTCTCTCTCTTCAACGCCGTTACAGCCACGCCTGGTGATATTCGTGCTTTTGTAATTGTGTTGGTGTGTGTGTGTGAGTTGTGAAGCTCCTCAGTGTTCCACTTCGCTGCTGCCTTCCCTGTTACTGGCACGTGCGGACGGGCACACGACGCCTGCACCGGTACTGGCGTGTGCGTGAGAGAGAGGAACAGCAACAACCTCCAACGAGGAGAAAGATGACGCCCCTATTAAAAATACAGAAAAAAAGAAATCAGAGTTGCTATAGACAGCACCGCACTAAAAACAAAACAACACAAAGTCCACCAGTGTGATGACGGTGTGCAGAAGAAACACAGCACCAAAAAGAGAGAGCGTGGGAGCCAGCAGCAATAGCTGGGTATCTGGTGCGTGGTCTATCGTGTGTGCGTACGTAACTGTGTTGGTTTTGGAGGATGTAAGGGTTCGAATAAAAAAAAAAAAACAGAGAAAAAACAGGAACAATCAATGAGACGTACGCTGCGTTCTCCTGTGTGCGCGTGCGCGCGCGTGGGGATGTGTATGAAAGAGAGAGTGGCAAAACGAATTGAAAAAAAAAGAAGAGAAAGCCAGACAATAAAAAAAAAGGTGTAGGCGGCACTTTATATTCTGCTTTACCCCTTTTCTATGCGTTTCGTTCGTGCGTTCGCTCACTTCCCTTATCGTCTCGTTCCTCCTTGACGCGTTTTTTTTTGTCCCAAATAACAACAATAGCAAAAAGAGGTACACGTTTTTGTTTGGTTTGCATGAAGATTCCCTTTGGTGGTGGTCATGGTGGGGTTGACGTCGTTTTCGCGAAGCAAATGTGTTCGGTTGTGTTCGTTGTGTTTGTCACACGTGAGTGGGTGCGGGATCAGATATCACCGTTGTGTGAGTGTGTGTGTGTGTGTGTGTTTCCAACATACAACGGAGAGTAAGAGGGAGGAGGGGAAGGAGATGAGGAGCCATGCACGAACAGGTGAACGCAGAAGAGCAATGAGAGACACAAAATACAAAAACAAAACAAAACGTTAAGGCAACCAAATAAACACGGAAAGACTCCTAAGCAAAAAAAAAGGCGGCGGCGTAGACAAAAAAAGAAGACAATAGGTACATTAGCAGCGCTTCGTCATCGCCAGCACGTGCTACCTGCATGCAGCAAGCGTACCCGACGACGTTGCGCTCCGTTCACGAACTCTGCTACTGCAAATAATAGCAATAAAAAAAGCTCTCCCCCTTGTCTTCCTTTTGTTGCCGAGTTCATTTTGTCCCAACGCTGCAGAAGCGGAAAGGGGGCGAGAGAGAGAGAGAGCGTGCGAAGCTTCACTGCCTTGTGTATCTCTACGCTAGTGGATGGAAAAAAGCTGTTTCTTTTTTACAGTGGAGATGTGTATGTGTGTGTGTGTGTGTGACGTCTTCGCTGGTTGTACGACATTCCCTTTCCTCTTCGAGTGGGCGTGAGGGCTATTTTGCTTTTCCTTGCTGGTGTCTTTTCTTCCCTTTGCCTTCTGTTGTCGTTGTTGTCATGTCTGCCAGCGATCGTTGTTCACCCTCGCCGAAAAGGGGTATTAATACCACTCACACATTTACTGTGTGTGTGTGTGGAAAGAAAGAAATCAACTGTTGTCGCGCAGATACGTTGTCACACCCTTCTTTTTGTCGGCAACGAAAACACCAATATAGGCAAGGGGGCCTCACCACCACCATGACAACAAAGAAACGACGCCGTCACCATCACCACATTCGGCAGCGGCCGTGCAGGCACAGGCTCTTTTTTTTTTTTGCAGCACTCTCTCAGGAAAGTCAGCGTAGTATACATGCGATATGACTCATCGTGCGTGACGAAACACTACACGAAGCTCTCGCAGGGAGGACAGGGAAAGGAGGGGAAAGGGTGCGTTGCTGACAGATGCTTCTCCGTAGGAACGCTTCGAGACAGGCAGAGTTTTTGTCGACCTCCTCTGTGGCCTTCAGCAGAAGGCCGAATTTATAGCATTGCAGCTCTTTTAAATCCATCAGTCCGACTCGTCACATTCGTTGCCGCTATAAGGATTAAGGGTTTTGAGTAGATCGTCGAAGGACACATCTCCGCTTCCGCCGTCCTCGCAACGTTGATCACTACCATTCCCATCACTCTTCAGCAAGTCCCCTTGAAGGTTCCACGCGGTCACACGCGGAGGGCCGAAAAGGGTGCCCATTGTCACACTTGCCGCTCCAACGCCTGCAGCAGCACCCGTCGTCGCACCTCTGTCCGCGCCGTCAGACATGCCGAGTAACTCACCATCCAAGGCAGCGTGTGTGCTGTACGGCATGTATCGCAGACACACACTGTTCACGCACAGCAGCTCGTGCGCAACAGAACGAAACCCAGCCGCAGCGCTTGACGAGGTCGACACGGTGGTGGTGGTAAAGTTTGCGGCAGCGGCGGAAAGAGGGGAGAGCGCGACCTCGCCAATGAACATGACGCCAAGACAGCCGTTGCAGTGGTGGCAGTGCACGAGAAACGTCATCTCGCCATTCGACGGCGCATGCTTACGGTCCGCTGCTGCTGCAGCTCCGGCAAAGGACAGTCGCTCTGCTCCTGCGCCACCACCGTGTCCCTCCAGCGCAGTCCGCAGGTGCAGGTCCACGCCGCTCACGTTCAGGCGGGAGAAAACGGCGATGCCGCGCAGGGCAGGGGTGGCCGGGATCACCTGAAAAGCCGGGCTGCACACCGGCGTGGCGCACCGCACACACGCGTAAAAGCCGCCACTGCGCTTCGCAGTGTCGCGGTGCTGCAGCGCAGAAGGCAGCGCTGAGGTCACGTCTCCCCCGCCGTTACCACCACCACCACCGGTAGCGAAGTTGAGCTGTGCACCCGATACCATTGGGGTAGGAAGGAGCTCCGCCGGCTGGGGGTAGGCCTGCGTCCAGAGATAGCTACTGTGCGGCGGCTCCAACGTGCTTCCCTCCAGCAACGACCACACGAGAGGTGGCAGCTCGTCTGCGGTGCACCACTCCGCGCGGTTCGCGTAGAAGCGTTCGTCCATGTCGTGCGGGGCTTGCGGTAACTCTGGTACGCTCACTAGCACCTTTACCCCTGTAGCTGCACTTGAAGTCACAGGCGGTGCCGCCATGCTGGGCCCTGCGCATTCTCTCGGTTCATATGTGCTTGCAGACGCGGCAGGCGCGGCAACGTTGTGTTTAGCCCGAGACAAGATACCGCTGTTGTCAGCCCTCGACGGTGACGCTGTGGTGCCCTCGACGACACCAGCAGGTGCATCCGACGTGGGTGAGAAGGTGTTGGTGGCAGCCCGCGTGGAGGTGCGAGGCAACACTGGGGCACGCGGCTTTAGTCGTCCCACTCGAGCAGAAGCCACCCCACTTCCCGCAACGACACTACCACCACCACCGCAACTGTCCTTTCCTGCAGGTGCGGCTGATGTCATGAAGTGGCCGTGATCCACGCGGCGCAGCGGACTTGCTCGTCGCGCTCCTTCGGAAGTGGACGCTCGAGCACCACTGCGGGCCGTCGAGGAGGAGGACGAGGGAGCTGCGAAGGGAGAGCCGCCACAACTCTCGCTCGCGGTACTTGCGCGGCGGCTGTGCGCGGCATCCGCCAGTGACGACTCGCCCTGTCGCACTGGTGGAAGGTGGCGCCGACCGTCGCTGTGACTGGTGTTGTTACTGTTGCAGCTGCTGCTGCCAACGTAGCCACGACTCGCACTTCTGTTTGTTAGCTGTGCGCGGTGGCCGCTCCGCTGAGAGTGGACTGGAGAGTGGTGCGACACCGGTGCGGTGTGGGCGAAGTCGGTGCCCGCCTGCTGCGACGACAAGTCCGTAGGCGGCACGTCGTGCACGCGGCTGCGTAGCCTCGGTGGGAGGGGGACGAGACGCTTGCCGGCCGCTAAATTGCGCCGCTGTGGCGGCCGCCCCTCATGTGCATCTGCTGACAGCGCCAGACGGTGAGCTGACATGACTTTTCTGGTGTATCTACACCCCTCTGTATATGTGTGTATATATATGTGTATGCGTAGACTCGTTGAGCGACACACACGCTCACGCACATGTGTGCATGAGCGTTGAGAAGAAGAAAAAAAAAGGGGGCGAGTAAGAAGAGATGAAGCCTCAAAACGACAAGTGCAGACACCGTTTCCATTGTTTTTGTTTTGCACACTTTGGGGTTTGCTCATCGATGCACATGTAGGGGGAGGGGCAAAGAGGAGTGCTGCCTCCTCCCTATGTTGCTGATTTTATCGTCGGTTCTGCTCTTTGTGTGCGTGTGTCTGTTGCCTAACTCCTCCTGCGCGTCGAGAACGGCACAGCTACCTGTCAGAGCGCAGTACGCGGCACTGTTCTCGAACGTCTTCGACAAGGTGCCTCGAACAGACACGGTCAGCGACCTCTTCCCGTGATTATCTACGGCTGCTGGCTCTCTTTGTAAGTGCGTGCCTATATATATATATATGGGTTTTGTTTTGTTTTCCGTACTGGTCCTTCCTCCACCGTGTCTTGCTGATGAGGAGGTCGTCGAAGCCGCACGAATCCAGCAAACTACCCTAGGAAAAAAAGAGAACAGTAGAAGAACAGAGGCTCTACTGTTCAGAAAAGTGCAATAAGTACGCAAAAAAGACAACAACAACAACAGCAAAAAGCACACCCACACGCGCACTCAATTAGAAGAAAACAAAAGCCGAAGAAGTCGAGAGCGCCTTGAGAAAGCCCGCGTGCCACTTTCCACGACACAATGAGGTAAAGGAGCATAATGACTTACCACCACTGCTTCCCCACGACTTCTCTCGACAGACACCGGAAGCGGCACGCCAAACAACTCCGATAATAACAGCAATAATAAAACGCAACAGCGAGTTTAAAAGAAACCTCTTCGGTGACACGAGCAGCGGTGGCTCAACGTGCATCCGCCAACGCAGAAAAGCAGCGAACGGGTAGGCAAAGGCGATCGATCAACAGCAACAACAAAAAAGAGTAGCACAGAAAAAAAAAAAACGGTTGGAAACTGAGGGCCGCGGTGAAGTAACGTGAATATCACGTGCACATTACACACACCATTCATTCAGACACACGCACGTGCGAGGGGTGGAATGGAAGACACAGGAGAGGCAAGCAGAACAGGAGTGTCCCCCTCTGCTCCTTTTCTTACCACCATCAGCGCTTCGTTGGACATATCCACGACGGTTTCTCACAGCGTCTGTGACCCACCCGCAAGGCTCGACGGTGCCTTGGTAGTGATCTTCTCCGACGAGCTCTTTCCACCCATAAAAAAGGTGAAGTACACAATGAGCAGCATGAAAGCTGCCACGCCGGCAATCATCAGCTTCCCTTGCATCGAGTTCCACCACAGCTGGTTCCGCAGATCGCGACTGTTGCGTTGGAAACCCTCCGCTTGAAACTGCAGATCATCCGTCGCCTGCACGATGTCGTCGATGCGCTGTCCACGCTGGATCACACGCTCCACATTGTCCAGTGCCATGTTCTTCACCTCATCCACCGCGAGCTTCACCTTCTTTACCTTGTCACCGGCGTCACCGGCGGCCCCGCTGCTCTGTTTTACCAGCACATCGCGTGCAGGACGGGTGAAGACGTCGACCAGCTTTGGGTTCAGCTTTGCGGGGGGTTCGACAAACATCTTCTTAAACAGCGCCGCGAGCTCGTCGAGCGTGGCGTGCCCTTCACGACGGCTGACGCCCTTCGCGCAGATTATGCCGTAGCCGAGCGCGTCGTCGGTCATGATGTGGTACGACAGCGCCACCTCCTGCGTCGGGTCGCGGTCTGCCGTCACGTTCAGAAAGGCTGAGGTGCGAAAGTGGGGTGCGCTGCAGCGACTTACTAAGTCAGCCCAGGCGGTGCCGGGGATGGTGAAGCCTTCGGTTGGTACGCCGGGTGTTTTGCTGAGCATGACGCGGTCGACGAGACGCACCACCACGGCGCCGTAGATGGCGTGCGACTCCGCCGCTGGAGACGCAGCACCGCTGGGGCTGGACATCAGAGAGAACGGAGGCCGCGAAAGGGGGAGGAATGAAAAAAACGTGAGGGAAACACACACACGCACAAGAGCAGGACAGCAGAAAGAGCGGGGGGAAGACTCCTTGTGGAGCTTTAAACCGGTGCGCCCCCCCCCAAAAAAAAAGAGCAACATCAGAGACATCAACAACATCAGCAGCAGAAGGAATAGCAAAAGTAGAGGAGAAGCGTCGAAGATGAGCGAAACGAGACATACCTGGGAGGAATCACAAAGAGAGAGAGAGATGCATCTCAGCAGGAGGAAGGGGGCGGGGTGTCTTTTGTGTGCCGATGCCCTAGGCTGAGTTGTAGGATGCACGTGATGGCGTTAGTCAGAAAGGCAAAGACGGGTGTAGCGATAATGATGATGGAAGAGGCGGAGTTTGCCCATGACGTGCACAGCAACAAAGAAGCGCGAAAACAGCAGAACAAAAACCACATAACAAAAAAAAAATTGCATTAATAATAACAGCACACCAAAGCCGCTGCAGCAGCAGAGGCTGTTTGCACCACCGCACATCGACGGCAGACGAGGCGCACTCAAACCTAATCAGTGTGCTGAGCTCACTCGTACAACAGCGGAGCCCTGCACAGCGGGCAGGTGTAGTGGCCGCTGCGGACCCAGTGAAGGATGCAAGCCTCGTGAAAGCGGTGCCCGCAATACACCTCACGGACCGTCGCGTTGTCCGCTTCATCGTCGTTGTGGTCGTGGGAGTCGGACGGCAGTGCGCAACCTGTTGAGGATTGATCCGGGGCAGGGTGAGGTGAGGTAGCTCCCACACACGCTGCTGTTTTCTCCGACTTCGTCATACCGTCTCCGTCAGCGTCTTCTTGCACCTTTGTGCTTTGCGTTGCCTGCAACACCACCTCCCCTCCCTGCGTTGCCAGTCGGAACAGCAGCTCCAGGCAGATGGCGCAATCAGATTCTTCTCTTGCAGTGGTGGCGGCACACTTTCTAGCAGGAGTCGACGCGGGTACGATGTCGAAGGTGGAGACGATGTCTTCGGCGCTGAGGGGAGGGCAGCTGCGCACCGGCCACTCCCCCTCCCCCGTTGTCGTTGTGGGAAAGAAGGGACGCATGGCGGTGGCAAAGTCAGAAAGGGGAAGGTCGTCGACGTCAACCTCCACTTGCACCCCAGAGAGCCCCGCGCCGTTACCAAAGGGCGCCGCACGTGCGTTGGGGCCGAAGATATTCTGCCATTCGTTGAAACCCGTCGTCTGCGGCCCACGTGCGCCGTCCGTCCCGCCGGCAAAGAACGAGGCCGGTGTGCCGCCAGCTGCGTGTCCCCAAAAAGCCTGAAAGGGGTTCGACTGCAGCGGTGGGGAGGCAGCAGCACCGCCGCCACTGTTTGGTGTGCTGCTGTTGTTGGTGGTACTGCTGGTAGTGGTGTTCGTGGTGGTGTTAGTGCTGTTGTTGGGCTGTTCGAGCGGATTATGTACCGGAGTGGCGGCGCCGACGTTGCCACCGAAGATGAACGTAAACATGAGCGTCGTACGTCGATGTGCTAGTGTATGTATATGTGTGGATTGGTCGGTATGCTTCCGTGTGTACGGGAGCAGAGGCGTGTGAGCGAGACAATTAAAAGGCTACAACTGCAGTGGAACACAAAGGGAGAGAAGGAAAGAGACGAAAAGCCACAAAGGTGATGAAAGGCACGAACCACAAAAACGCTAAATTCGACGACAGCAGCATCCTTCTCCAGGCAGCAGCCAGCGCAAAGCTGGCGCGCCGCTGCCGAGTCGCTCTCCGCCCACGAAGTTCCCGCGCTACTGTCCCGTTGAATTTCGCGTGTGCGGGAATACGTGCCTCGACCCACCCAGCCAGCAGGAAGGCACATGCTATATTCCTATTATTTCAAGCAGGCTTGTCCTTGAAATTCACTTTTGTTATTTGCCGTCGTCGCTCGCCCTTTTTCCCGCTTCTCTCACGTTAAGCGAACTAAAACCGAGAAGAGACAGAGACACAGAGACATGACAGCACTGCCCAACACACAACACAAAAATAAAATCGTGTGTACATCCATCAAAATAGTAATAATAAAAGAGCAAGAGAAGAAAAAAAAGATCAAAAGAAACACTGCCACAAACCACACACAAAAAAGAAGATGTGGTGTCGCATGAATGCGTGACAGCACCAGCGCTTGGAGAGGCGAGCGGTGCCAGTGTGCTGAGAACATAAATAAAAAAAAAGGAGGGCAGGCGTGTGTTGCCCTTCCCTCACTGAGACCACGTATAGAAGCAGCAACAGCAACAGGGACGCACACAAAAGTTGTTTTTTCCTAGAGATGGCCTTCGTAGAAGCAGTAAGATCAAATAATAATAATAAAACACAAAGTGAGCGTTTTAATTGGGGAACCAACAGGTTTGGATGAACTCCCATCCCCTTTTTTTTAGTGTGTGTGGGTTTTCTTGTGTTGGCGTGGATGTATGCCTTCGCGGCCTACGCGGATCTTCTTGCTCTTTCACGGAAGTCGATGAATGCAACAATAAAACACGCACACGCACACACAGGAGCAGCACCCACAACATCAGTGGCAATATAGCAGTACAAGGAAAGAAAACAAACAGAAAAAAATGTCGCCGGAAAAGCTGATGAGCAGTCTCAGATTGCAATAAAAATGTTACGAAACCTGTAAAGCAATTAAAAAGGAAAAGCACTGCTTTCACGCCGCTGCTGCAAATACTGTTGCCCTTGAAGCGCACAAACGCACACAAGCGGTAGTAGAGATACAGGGGGAGAGGGGGAGGGGGGAAGGAGGAAAAACTCTACGTGAAAAACGTGGAGGTGCACAACATCCTCTTCATGCATCTTCTCTCTTTTCTTTTGTTGGTGCGTCGTTTCGTTTGTACGTCGTGTCCTGTCAGCTATCGCACTCGTGATGATGTCAAAGGAAGAGCAGATTCGCAAAGCGCAGTGTCGGTGAATCACACACCAACTTGCGAGAGCAGCCAAACTTCACCGGAGGACACCGGAGAGAGCGGGACACACATTGCAAAGAAGGAGAGAAGGACAACAACAAAAAAAACTGTTGCACACTCTTCTCTTTTGGTGCTTCTCCGTCTCCATTCAGACAAACAACAGCCAACAACAACAACAACAACAAAAAAAAAAAAACAGCAGCAGGGAAACACAATAAAACTAACTCTTTTTGGATGAGGAGGAGGAGTATCTGCTGGTATTGTTTCAGCTGAAAAATGAAATCTCTATACGTCACTCTTTTTATTCTCATTCTCTTTTCCCTTTTATTCCTCGCCGTCGTCACAGTGGCACACGAGCAGGTTCATATATGTCACTCCAGTGTGCTGCACATGTGAAGAGCACCGCATCATCAGTGGAGTTACACTCCTGAGAACAGTGGAGGGGTTTTTGCTTCAGCGGTTGAAAACGAAGAAAGAAGGAAAGAGAAACAAGGATACAGAAGGTGGGTTGCTCCCCGCTCCTCCACGCCCCACCCCGGCATCCGACACCTTGTGAAATTCGCGGATATTCGCCAACAACAAGAACGGTGCGAGTGTCCTCTCTTACCACAGGAGTACCACGTAGAAAACAATGGCAACACCAGTAGCAACACTACGTGGAAAGCAAAGACAACTCACAGAAAAAAAAAATGAGAATGAAGTCCGAGAGACAAAGAGAAAGACCAATGACAAGATCCACGCCCGCCACGTGATCTCCCGTTCTTCGATAGGCTCCAACAACAACAAACACGTCAAGGAGAGATGAAGAAGCGTTTTTCTTTTCTCTCTTTCTTTTGTCTTTTATTTTAGAATCCGCCTTATTTTTATGTGTATGTTATCTGGCCAGTCGTTGGTGATGAGCGTTTTACGAGCTCGTTGGGTTACTTCTTTCCAGCGATGTGGTTTCGCGTGCGTCTCTCCACTTGATGGCTTCGGCTCTTTTCTCTTTGTGTTTATTATTATTGTTTTTTTGGTCATTGTTGCCTCTGTCCCTCTTTTTGTTGTGTGATGTTTGTTGTCTAGTTTTGGTGGCGGTGGTGGGTTTCTTCAAGGCACACACTCAAAAAAGAGTGCTGCACCTTGCGATGAGGCTTCCAGAGGAAAAACAAGAGACAGAAACAACAACAGGCGTAACCAACCACCAATCAGTCTTTCCTTGTGTTTTCATTTCTTGCCTTCTTTCTTTTTCAGACTTAGCTGTCGGATCTGCCACCTGCAATCACCCGCTACTGATATGATGGGTGGACACGGAGACAAGGGAGTGAGCGCAAACACAACAACAACCCGCTCGCAGTCGGCGAGGACGACAAGATAATGTCCTCTTCACTTCTATAGATATATACACATACTCACACGAACAGCTGACGCGGGGGACAGTGATAAAGCGACAAAAAAAAAGCTACTGCAGTAACACCGCTGCAATACGGCTGAGACTACACGGCTTTCGTCTTGAACACGGTAGCTTCCCTCTCTCGCCCTCCTTTCCCGCTTCCCCAACTTGACTATCGTTTGATAGATCAGCGGTCTATGGCGTCTGCAAGCTGGCCACACTCTCTTCCCAAAAAGCGGCCTCGTCCGCCAAACGCTTTTCATCGAGAGAGATAACGCTGAAGCAGGAGTTAAAGCGGCACACCACCATCTTCGCCTCCAGCGTAGACATCCGTGGATGCATACGACGCGACAGGTTCAGGTGCCGCCGCGCGAGAAGACGTTGACGCTGCTTCAGTGCAACAGCCGTGGCGGAGCCGGAGGTGTGGGTGGAGGAGGAGGAGGCAGACGCTGACACTGAATCTGTGTAACGCGCTGCGACATTCACCTTCATGAGCATTGTTGCAGCCTCCTCCGTCAGCTTCTTCTCGGGTGTAGGAAAGGACATTGCAGCGCCATTTGGGGACGACGCCGCATCGCCCTCCATCTGCAGCGCAGCGGGGACGACATCTGAAGGTGAGGAATCAGACGACATTTTTGCAAAGTGATCCAGCAAGAAAAAGAAGGGAAATACGATCTCTAAAAAAAAAACCTCCAGCCACACACACACCAAAAAAAGAAAGATTGGCAAGCCTTGGAAAGCCAACACACGCACAGACGCACACCGAAACAACAACAAAGCAGCTTAAAATGACAACAGCAACGGGAGCACGGGAGGTCGCCAAAAGAAAAAAAAAGTTTTTTTTTTAAGAGGAGCCTCGGATCGTCAATCCGCCACAGCACTGTTCAAAGGGCTACAGCAGTGTAAAACAGACAGAAAAAAGTAGGGACAGTATTCAAGTTGACAACAAACAAAAGCAACACCAAAAATGCGATGCGCAAAATCACAGCAAATGAGGCACTGAAGTGCTTTCGTTTTGTTCCTGTTTGTTCGCAATTCAAGTGAGTCTAAACTTGTGTCGGTGTGTACTGCTCGTGTGCTCACAAGTGGAGGAGGATCTTTAGCGAGAACGACAGACAAGGCTGGAATGCCCACAGGTGCGCACACTTCTTCCCAAAAGACAAGAGCCAAAACGAACACAGACACACACGCACACACAAAAGAAAAGGAATAAACGAGATAAAACAACAGATCAAAAGAAAACAGAAAAGAAAGAGTACAAATGGCAGCAACAACAACAACAAAAACTAGGTGATAATACGGGTATTTTATGTACAAGATAGAGAGATGAAAGCAGCTGAAAAAAAAAATGTTCTTTTTTTCTCTTTTCTATTTCTGCAGAAGCGGTGCTCACGCGTTATTATTATTGTTATTATTAATGTTGTTGATGAGGAGGAAAATTGTGTTTTACTGCACCCCTTTCCTTTTTTTTTAATGGTGGTGGTTTTTTTTTTTTTATAGTAGTTAACAGATTGACAAAAGAATGAGTGAGTGTTACACACACAAAAGAGAGGAAATGAAGCCTCAGGTGAAAAGATTGAGAGAATGAAAGAAAAGAAACGCAAAGAGAGTCTTGTTGTTTTCTCTTGAAGTAATCCAGGACGAAGCCGTCGACGCCGGAGGGCAGGGAGGCTCGCTAGCCGTATAGCGTACTCGTATTGGTAGATACGCGTAAAGCTATAAAGGTATATATATATATACGCACAAGAAGACAAATCTGAAGTCCGCCGCTATCAGAAAAAGAGGAATGATACAGCGCCACAAGGCAAGCGAAAAGATGAGCCCGTAGAACAGAAAAAAAAAACCCAAACAACTACTACAGCAAAAGATAAAGAGAAAATGAACGGAAGCTCGCACAGAAGAGCAGCCGACAGGGTGTTCAGCAGCGTGGCGCGTATGGAAACAAATAACGACACCCGCAGGACAGTCACACACACGAAAAAAACTCAAAGAGTAACAAAAACAGTAATTACCGGAAAGGAAAGCCCAGGTAAAAAATGCAAGCTCGTTCAGGCTGGCTGCCTGCCTCTGCTTCCGCTCCGCTGATAGTGGTGAGGTGAAGGGGGTCTAAAAAAAAAAAAACAGAAAAAAATGCTTAGGAATAATAAACAGTATCAGTAGAAGGAGCGAGCAGAGAATTGCTGCCACAGCAGCAGTAGGGTGCGTATGGGTGAGAAGTGTTGGTATGAGACGATGGTTCACACTGCACTTTGTCCCTCCCCCTCACTGCAGCTCTCCAGAAGGTCACACAGGACACCAAGCAACCACGAAGAAAAAAAAAAGGTAAGGCGTAAGGGAGAACAAAAGCCCCGCCTCCTCAAATAATAACGGTCATGCAAGGGAGCAGAAAAACACACACAGACAGAGAGAGAGGAGTGTATCCCTCCTTATTTCTTTTTCTCTTTGTTTTGGCCTCGGATACGGACGTGTGTGTTTTTGTGACGTGAGTTGAGCTTTTTTTTTTTGTGTGTGTCTCATATCCTTATCAGAATCGTTCTGATAGGGGAAGAGCAGCTGAGATGGTTAGAGAACAGGAAAAACAACAATAGGCTGAATGTACCTCTCCATACACACTGTTTATTACGGTTCCTGTGTGCGTGTGTTTTTGTGCAATACCGTGGTAGCACAAAATAGGCCGAATAGTGGCAGCAGCAATCACCACCCGGAAAAAACAACAGCAGCAGAGAAAGGGGCACAAGATGCGTTAGAAGGCTGATAAGGACAGTTGCAGTGATCACTTCCGTCACTCCTCCACCGAACGCAGAGAAGCACAACTACACGAGGCTGCAGTGCGGTGTCCGTCTGCTGCCGCCCGTTCGTTCTGTTGGGTGACGTCTCTTTTTTTCTTCTTTTCTTCTCTCACCTGGCGATGACGGCAGGCGGAGAGAGAAACAACCACACACACAAAAAAGAGAGCGACGATGTGCAGCAGTGAGCACCACCGAACAGCCCCTCACGTGGTCAACGCGCGTTTCATTCCGTTCTGCCTTTTCTTTTCTTTGCTGCTTAGTGGAGTTGCCCCCGCTCAAGGCAGACTTGAGCAAAACCACGCTAGCCGCTACCACGCTGCATTTCTTTGCACTCAAGTAAAAGGGATTCGTGGAGTCAGACCTCGTGTTTCGCAAACACGCAATCATCTCGGAGCCCTCCTTGTTTTCCTCTTTCTTTTCCTTTGGAAATAGAGACGCACCTCAAAGTGAATTGTAAGTACAACAGCAAACCCACACAGAGACGTCCACCCCTCCCAGAAAGAAAGCAAAAAGGGGGCGAGGCAAATCAGCACCGCACATCGGAAAACACACACACACACACAGACACATTACACATACATTGGCGATCACCTGCACAGCGCAGACCATCCAGATCTTTTCCGTCTGCCCTTAAGGCGTCGCACGTCATCCAGCGATGTGTGCACCGGGTCGTCACGTCAGGAGGCGCACTCTTCCTCTCATCTCTCCCTGGCGCTGCGTTTCCTTGTCTTTTCTTTCTCTGTGCTTCAGCTGCAAAACTGCCCACCATCCACCGTTAAACGTGAGTATAGCGGCAGGTGTAACGAGGCGCATCTGCAGCGCGACGTCGCCGATGCTCCCCTTACCCCCTCCCCCATACCCGCCACTTCCTTTCGGCACTTCTGAAAAGAGAAATTAATGACAACTCGAAGAGTGGGGAGGTGGGAGCACTAACGCTTTTCAAGCGTCAACCGTCACCGGCTAACCTGTCCGCAGGCGGGATTACCCTTCGGTGCTTTCTTTTCGTCCCTCCCTCCAGGACGCACGGATGATCAAGTGCATTACTGCGCAGCTGCAGCGCTGCGGCTCAACTCCTGCAGCATCGACACCAGCGCGGCATCAGCTGACGAAATCTGCTTCGCCATCACCGCGTCCCGCACAAGTTGAAGCACCTCCCTTTCCACCGTCAGGCCACCCTCGTTGCGCATCGCCGCCACCAGCGATGCTTGCACCGTCTCTACCCTCTCCTGCCTCGCCAGGGTGTCGTTGTACTGCTGCCGGCGCTGTTGCCGCAGCTTCTCTAGCGCCGCTTCCTTGTTGCTCAGCGCACTGCGTGAGTCCTGCGCCTCTGCGGTGAAGGCGGGCACGCCGTCGATGTTCAGCTTCGCGTACACCTGCGTCTCCGTGACGTTCGTTGCCTGCCCACCTGGGCCACTCGCACGCGCTGCTTCGTAGTGCACGACGCTCCGTCGGCTGTTGAGCACCAACGTGGGAGAGACAAACGGATGGGCCCCTGTGACGGTGAAGGCTGCAGACGTGGCCTCAGTGCCGGTCGTCGCACCCGTGCTGCTGCCGCTGCTGCTGCTACTTGTATTACTCACACCGGCACCGCCGGCGTTGCTGGCGAGGCGCAAGGCAAAAGCGTAGCCGTATGGCCCTGGTTTGCCCGTCCACGGCTCCGCCTCAGCCGCCGCCACCACGTGCACCTTCTCCCTCTCCCCCGGGATCGCCTCCACCACAAAGCCTGCACCCTCAAACACGTCCTTCAAAGCGGTGGCGCTCCCGCTGAAGGACACGACGGCGTCGTAGTTGGCATGCGGGACACGCGTCATGACATAGCGGCGCACCACAGCTACGTAGGCATGCGCAGCGGCCCCGTGGTCGTGCGCGGCTGCCGCCCAAGCCTCCTGCTGCCGCTGCTGATACGCGTTTTGCAGCTCCGCAAAGGCCTGCTCAGCCGCCGCCTGCCCCGCACTAGACACCACCTCCACTCCGCTGCCCGTCACTCCAGCGCTGCCAACGCCACCGCTGCTGGCAGCTGCGCTGGAGAGGCCTTCTTCCACGCGGATCGATGCGCAGAGCCGACTCACATCGCTACACGCGAGGGAGAACTGCAGTAGCGGATCGCGACGGCGCATGCGGTCCACTTTGCGTTGCAGCGACCGCAGCGAGTCTTCGGAGGCCTGCTGCTGCTGCTTCAGCGTGGCGTACGACTCGGTGCCCGGGGCAGCACTCGCCTGCGCCGCCGCCTTCAGCTTTTCCACCTCTAGCTTCAGCTGCTTGTTTGCCTGCGTGAGTTGCTTCACCGTCTTGCTGCTGTCCCGCAGCTCCATGTTCTCTGAGGTGAGGAGCATGACGTCTTGCTCCGCCTTGGCCAGCTTGCCGCGCACGCTGGCTTCACGTGTGGCGAGGTCGTCGTGTTCCTTTCGCAGCCTATCAAAGGCTGACTGCGCCGTGTGGTACCTGTCACGGTACTCGTTCTTGCGCTGTCGAATTGTGCGCAGCTCGTCGAAGAGGGCCTCGATCTCCGGACCGAGGTTCACCCGCTTCAGCTCATCCAGCGAGGGTCCTGTACGACCTTTGCGGGCAGATCCATCTGCAGCATCACCAAAGAGGTCCCGACGCGCTGCTGTGTGGGAAGTCTGCTGGTTGCTGTTGCTGCTATTAAAAGTGCTGCCAGCAGCTTCAGTCGAAGAGGACGACGGCGCTGCCGCAGCGGCAGCAACACCACCACCCTGCTGCATCTTCAGCATCTGCTCCATCATCGCGGCGTTCTTTTGTGCAAACTTGCCCAACCCCGGCACCTTGCTCATCATTTTCTGCATCTCCACGGCTTGCCGCATCAGCTGCTCTTGCTTTTCCTTCGGCTGGCTGCTAAAGAGCTGTTGGAGGACCTGCATCTGCTGGGCATTCAGGCCGGGTGGGAAGCCTGGTGGAACCTGCGCTCCCTTCTTCTGATCCCTTGCAGCGCTGCCGTTGCTGCTGCTGCTGTCAGTGGTGCTGCCTGACGTCCTCGCGGCAGCCAGCTGCTTCTTTAGGTTATCGAAGAAGTTTCGCGTGGGTCCACCGAGCACGGCAGCCGGCACGCAGCGCCGCGTAGCGCTGGCAGTGAGCAAGCACAGCTGCAGCTGCTGCTGTGACGATGTCGACGACGTGATGCGGCGCAACATTCCCTTGTATTTTCCCTATCTTCGAAGCTACTACGTCTATATTTGGATAAGATGCCGGTGGATACGACCCAAATGCGCGCAGATGCTGTGCTCACACACACGTACCCTCGCGTACATGTGCGTGTATGTGTATACACGGTGAATCCACACAAAAAAAGAAGAAGAGAAGAACAGCAGCAGCAATAATAAACTCCGAAAGCAAAAAGAGGCTCATATGTGGGAGAGTTTTATCCACATCGCACGTCTCCATTACTTCTGTACTCGTCGCTCTCAGGATGGACAAGAGAGAGAGAGAGAGACGCAGAGCAGTTACAGGGGGGAGGGCGAGTCGTCGTTCAATCCGGTTGTCGCTGCTCCCCTACTGCGACAGTTGTCCCCGCCTTGTTTCACCTCTCCTCATCCCTCGCCGGTCAGCGGAGGAGCAGGGCAGCCATTGATGGGTAGCGTGAGACCACCCCGTCGTTCTTCTCCTCGTTGTTCACAGGCAGGGGACGAGGGAAGCGAACAGACAACACCAAAGACAGGTGAAGTTAGAAAAGAGGCGAGAACAAGTTACTCTGTAAGCCAGTGCGTACGCGCAGCGGATATGTACCCCCGTCTCCTTGACGAGCCAAAAAACACAGCTGTCATCAGAACCACCATCATCACAACAACAAGTGGTACCCGAACATGTGCCCAACCCAACCTAGTGGGCCCACAATCATTTTTTTTTTTTGTACGCCATCATCTTCACGCGGACGGCGACGATGATGATGTCGAGCCGGTGGCCGTGGCTGCAGTAGCACCAGCAGCGGTATCCACATCTGACAAGTCCGTCAACAACCCCCACTCCTTCTTCGCCTCCCGCAACGTTTTCGGGTACTTTGCAGGGTCGTCGCGATGCGCTGTCCAAGACGCCAAACCCTCTGCGCTGGGCCCAACGTAGCGAGGGTCGAGGCCGACGTCGTCGCCCTCCATGCACCACACTGCCTCCGCCATCAACCGCCAGCAGTTCGTTTGGTTCGTCAGGAAAGACTGCATCGTGTAGACGGTCGTCAACAGCAAGTCACCCGCCTCGAAGGCAGACGACACAAACGGGTTCACGTCAACCACAATTGACGCGCCAGTCACTTCATCCTGGCCGACGGTCTTTCCCAGCGGCGCCAGCTCCGCCGGGTCCTCAGTGTAACACCCGTCACCGCGAATCGTATTGCTTTCCACCTCCCACTGCCCGTACGTCTTTCGCAGAGGCGCGTAGGTGTCGTGGCTGTTGCTGCTGCGCACGATGAGTGGGGTGCCCATGTGCAGCGGGGTGTCGTGCAGCGGCACCAGCGCGACAAGAGCCAGTTTTGTTCCACGGTTCATGTACACACTCGGCATGCGGAAGCCAAAGGACTCGCCAGGGGCGCCGAGGTGTAAGGTCTGTAAGGTCGTCGGTGTCACCGCCCCACCAAAAACTTGTCGGACGGTGGCCATCACACTCGTGCCGCTTACCGCGCTGCGGATGGCCTCGGTGTAGTGGATGCTGGGTGGGGGCAGCTCGCCGCCAGCCGTGGACGGATAGGGCACCCCCATCGCAAAGCCGTTCAGCGTCGCCTGTCGCGTGCGATCCTCGTCGAGGGTCCACCGGCAGGCCCGCATTTGGTTGGCCAAGTCATCCAGGCCCGCGGCGACCACCTCGCGGGGGACGGTATTCTTAAAGTAGAGGTAGCCGTCCTGGTCCAGGCGGTAGCGCAGCTTCGGTGGGTCGTAGAAGATGTCGTTGGAGGGCAGCAGAGGCAGCAGCTCCGTGCCGAGGGTGAGACGACCGCTGCCGACTGGGTAGCGCAGTCTCCCGTGCAGGAGAACACGAACACACCGCATGAGGTTACCTCAATAAGTGTGGGGAAGGGGAGGGGGGATCGTTGTGAGCGAGCTGATAAATAGTACGGAGGAGGAATAATAAAGACGACGAAGGAAGGTAGGTGCGTATGCACCCCTGTTGAGGTGCTGTACGTGTGCGTGTGAGGGTGTGAAGAAGGAGGAGGAAGGGGGGAGGGGGTAGGGGAGCCGGTACCCAACGCTGTGGAGAATCGAGCAGAGAACTCTCCGTCGTACGTTGTGGTTCTCGCCCCTTCCCTTCTTCCTGGGCGTGTGTGGGTGCGGTGCACGTCAACGCTGATCGCCTTTGTAGTGTCTGCTCAGCGCTGCCCTGAACGTGGCAGAGAAGGAGGGGGAGGGAAAGACGAGGGATGCAGAAAGCAAAATAGAATGAAGGAAAAACCTTCTCTGAGCGTTGATTGCGTAAGACAGAGAACAGCACAAAAGACAGCGCAGTGCCGTCGAACTGACACACACACACACACACACGACTAAAAGAACAGACAAAGAAAAAGAGAGAGGCGGAACGCGTCAGGTCGTGTATACATATACACGTGTGTGTGCCTTGAAGGGTTGGTGCTTCGTGCCGTCGCTGACACGTCGATCAAAGCACCGCTTCCGACAAAAAAAAAAAAGAGTTGAAGCGATGATTGACTGTGCTGCAGTGTGATGATATTAAAGAGGGAAGACAGCGAGTCACGAACAGCACCAGAGCGAAACAAGCTCCGCGGTTGTGCGAGAAACGGGAAACCCTACGCAAGACATGCCGTACACATTGCTGTGAAAGACAAAACAAAGATAACTACAATACACCACAAACGCGACAGCACGCGCGGCAGCGGACGATGAAGAAAGAAAAAAAAACAGGGGCGGAAATAAAACTCGAGGGACACCGTACGAGGAGATCCGCCACAAATTTCCCTCGCCTTTCCTCTCTCCTGGCACACACACCACAAAACGCCACCGTGAAATGGTGAAGCAGTTCGTCCCCGTCGCTCCGTCAGCAGCAGCCGCGACAGCCACGACCAAAGCCCAACCCCAGCAGCACACCACTACGTGCAGTCGATAATTGACATGAAGGTGCCGCGATACAGCTGACGGAAGTTCTGCTCATTCCCTGTGCGAATGCCGCAACGGTCTGACAGAAGCAGGATCGAGATGTCACGCGACTCGTCACGCAGAACGAGCTGCACCCCTTCGCGCAGCTCCTCAGTGAAGGAGTTTAGTAACTTACGCTCGGCATCGTACTCACGCCACTGCCGACGCACCGCACCGCTCTTTACGGCGTCGGCAGACGCGCCAAGGCAGTTCACGCACTGAAAACTGCCCTGTTCGTGCTTCCACGCCATCATTGTCCCAGGGCCTTTCGTCACACAGTCCTTCGCATCGACGGCAATGACAAAGAACACACTCGCGAAGCAATAGAGCACCGCCATCAGCACAACGGCAAAGCAGCGACGGTCGCACGCACAGCCCACACCACGCCGCAAAGGGGAGCCCGGTCGAGTCATTCCTGCCACCTCGCTTCCGTGCATTCAAACGCAGATACGCCCTCACACTCCCTCTACCGCTTGCCGCGAGCGGGTAAGAATTAAAAAAAAAAGAAGAGCTTCACGTGCAGGGGAGAACAGCAAACAAAATGCATAAACGATGAGGAGTGCGCGTGTAAAGAGGGGATTATATTTGTTGTAAGTAGAATCAAAGGAAGAGAGATGCAGAAAAGGTGGAAGAGGGGCAGGAGAGAGTCTGTTGCACAAGCGCACACGCCGCCTGCCTTGAGCACTGTAGTCAATAAAAACAAACAGAGAGGGAGAGTGGGACTGCCGTTTAGTTCATGCAGACGAAGTTGCGGTGCAGGAATTCAAGCCTGCTCTTCGGTGACTCCGTAGGTGGCTTGTCGTGAGTTGATAAAAACACCGCGTTTGTTGAGCTTTTTTTTTTCTTCACAGACCACCACCGCATCAGCACGCAGAGAGGACCACATGTACGTCACCTTTTGCCTGTAACGCTCTTCATTTCTTTCAACCTTCGACGTCACTCCCCGCGCATCCACACCATTCACCAGCTTCGTAAACCGTCGGCCCGCTTTTCGCTCGTTTCAACTTCTCTCCGTCTATTTGTTTTGCACTCTGAAAGTTGCAGCATCTTCATCACAAGCTCAGCCGTAGACACAGACACTCGCCATCCGTCTACCTATCTCTACCCGCATCCTCATTCGCCCCACCCCTTCTCCCTCCCGGCGAAATGAAGTCACGTTTGGGGATACCTCTGCCATCTCCCCTTCTTGTTTTACCTTTTTTTTTACCTCTCTTTCATTTCTCTCGGCCCGCATCTTCACCACGTAGTGCTACCGCGTATCATCCGTCCCTGCGTTGTCGTACTGAGCATGAAAGTGGACGCTTTTGTGCGAGCCGCGGGTGCCGTCCGAGCCGCTGGACGGGCGTCCACACGACGCGGTGGTAGATAGCGGGGTGGCGCCGTCAACAGTAGGGCGAGCCCCGCTGGACGGCGTTCGGGGTTGATAAACGCCTGACGTCCGCGTACTGGCCTTCTCCCCTGCTGGACACTTGCTGACATCACCATCGTCATGTAACAAGCGGCCCTGTTCATCCGCACAAAGCGATGTTGTGTTCTCTCGGTTGGCATTGTCGGCGGCCGCATCATCCACCTGACGGCTGCGGCGCCGCTGTCGCACCGCTGCCGCTTCGAGCAGCTGCGCTCCAATCAGCCGACGGAAGCTGCGCGGCATCAACACCAGCGTGGAGGTCGTGTCGTTCACCTTGCACACCCCAACCAGCTGGTGAGCCTCCTCGAACATGTTGTTCCGCAACGAGATGATGATGAACTGTGCACCGCGGGCCTGACGCAGCACGTAGTGTGCCACAATCGATACGTTGCGGAAGTCCAGCGCGGCGTCGATTTCATCCATCACGTAGATTGGGGTTGGTTTAATGTAATGCAGGGAAAAGATGAGGGCGAGGCTGGAGAGCGTCTTCTCACCGCCGGAGAGGTTGGAGATCTGCTTCCACGACTTCTTCGGTGGGCGGACAACAAAGTTCACGCCCTCAAAAGGGTCATTGACGTCCACCAGCTCCATATCTGCATCACCGCCGTGCGTCAGTAGCTGGTACACCTCCTTCAGCCGCATGCGGATGTTCTCAAAGACCGTCATGAAGGCAGTCCGTCGAGTTTCCCTCAGCGTCTGCAGCTCCCGCTCGGCCTCGTCGGAGACGCTCTTCTTGGCCTCGTAGTGCGCCTTCGCCTCGCGGTGGGCCACATCGCGCTCACGCCAAAGCGCAACGGCACGAAAGTCGATTTCACCGTGCAGGCGGCGGGTTTCTTCGCTGAGCGCCTTGGCGAGGTGCACGGAGCGGTCGTAGTCGCAGCCCACCAACTCCTCGGGTGAGAGGCGAAACGTCATCTGTCGCAGCCCCTCCCGTCGCGGTCGCTGGGAAGGGCGGCGGTGACGACGACTTCTCTCCTCTCCACTCCCGTCCTCCTCGTTTTCATTGTTGTCTTTGCTGTTGTTGTGGCGGTGTCGGTTGCGGCTGGTGCGTGCTCGCTTGCGGCGGCCAGCGTCGCTACCGCGATCTTGCGCCGAGCTGATTTCCTCCCCCCGACTTTCCTTGTCAGTGCCGCCGTCGCTGCTCTCGCTTTCGTCGTCCTCTTCGCTGCTGTTGACGTCGTTGTTGCCGAGCTGCAGCGTTTCGATGCCGTACAGCTCTGCGTTCTCGCGTATCTTCTCCTCGCAGCCTTCGATTTTCTGCTGAAACTTCGACAACTCCTGCAGCGCATCGGCAATCTTGGCCGCCTCTGTCTGACGATAGCGCTGCTCGTCGTCAAGTTGTTTCTGCGCGTTGAGGGCGGCACCGTTGATGATCGGAATGGCGGCGCGAGCCTCCTCGGCAGCGGCCTGCGCGTTCGCCAGCTGCGCCTCTGCCCCATTCAACTCCTTCACCAGCACCTCCAGCACCTCCACGCACGCCTTCACCTTCTCCTTCAAGTTATCCTGCACCTCCTCCTCTAACACCCTCAGCTGCTTCTCGTAGTCGGCGATGTCGCTGCGCTTCCGCTCTTGGGTGGCGCGGTGCTTCTGCGCGAGTCGCCGACAGGCGCGCAGGCTCCCCTCCTCCGCCTCGACCCGCTCCTGTTGCCGCGTCAGCGCGGCGCTGATTTCCTTGAACTTTGCTCCGCCAGCCTCGTCGACCTGCTGCTCCAGCGCAGCGACGTCGGCGTGATGGGCGATGCGTGATTTCTCGGCCTTCTCCAGCGCCGTCTCGCACGCTGCGATGTTGGCCTCGCACGCTGCACGCTTCGACGCCCACTCCTGCGTCGCCTGCTCCAGTTCTGACCGCAATGTCGTCACTCGCGCGGCATCGCTGTCTTGTTTGGCAATGAGCGCATTCAGCTCGTGACGCATCTTGCGCAGCTGCTCTGGTGACACCTGCGATTCCTGCTCATGCAGCTGGTGCAGCCGCACATTCAGCGCCCGCTCCTCCTCCGCGGCACTGATAAGATCCTGCTGAAGTCGCTGCAAGTCGTCTTTGATCGCCTGCTTGTCTTGCGGTGAGCGTGCGGCCTTCAGCTTGGCCCCACGTGGCACCGCACCACCGCCAGTGATGGCGCCCGTCGGCTCCACCAACTCCCCTTTCACCGTCACTACACGATAGCGCTGCCCAGGCGCGTTGGTCGGACGGTTGTTGTTGCTATTGCTTCCACTACTGCCAACGTTGCCGAAGGCCGTCTCGCGCGCCTCTGTCAGCGTCTCCACCACCAGTGTGTCCCGT
Organism: Crithidia bombi; assembly: GCA_900240985.1. NCBI lineage: Eukaryota > Euglenozoa > Kinetoplastea > Trypanosomatida > Trypanosomatidae > Crithidia > Crithidia bombi. The sequence continues at coordinate 2,140,428 of OESO01000035.1, read as the reverse complement.
ACTGCCTGGTAGAAGACGGAGCGAAACTTCGGGTTGGTGGGTTGAATCAAATCGAAGAGCCGCCGCGCTTTGGCATTGGGCGGGGTAAACAAGGTCGCCATGCGTGCTGCCATTTCTCGCTCCACCTCGCTTACCACCATGACGGTGGCACGGCCTATGTTGTTCTGCTTCAGCAGCTCCAACGCTGCCGTCGCGGTCGCGCGATCCTCAACGACGTGAAACCCCCACGCGTTGCTCGCCACGCCGGCTGCGATGTCGTACACGTCATCAATGCGACCCAGCTGTCGCAGCGTGCCGTAGTAGCCCTTCAACGAACGCTGCGCCAGCAGAAATTCCATCGCACGGTCGTCCGCCTCGCCATCGCGGTAGGTATTCTTCAGTTCCTGAATGGACGCATTGATCGCATACTTGCGTCGCGCGCTCTCACCTATTTGGTCTTGCACGCGCAGCACCTCGTCACGCAGATCCTTGCGGTCGGCATCGCGCAACAGTCGCTCTAACTCCGACACGCGAGCCTCGCTGCGCTGCATGGACGCCTCCACCTCGGCCAGCTGCTGCTGCTTTTTTGTGACCGCGTCGGAGAGGCCGGCCAGGCGGCTCTGCGAGGTGTGCAGCTGCTCCTTGGCCTCCGTCACCGCCCGCTCGTACGGTGCAAACTGCTGCTTCTTCTCCTCCAGGGACTGCCGAAGCGGGCGTAGCTGTGGGAGGAGCTTTTCTGACATTGCGTCGTACTCACTCTGCAGCGAGGCACAAGCAGTTGTGGCCTCATCCTGGTTCTGTTGATGAATGGCGGCCTCGCGCTCTGCGTCTTGCTGGTGCAACAGCGCGCGCTGCAGCTCCTCCTTCGCCTTGCGCAGCTGATCCGCCACCTTCTTGCGTGCTTTTTCTTCTTGATCCGCGCCGGACTTCACCTGCTCCAGCTGCCCCTCTGCCGTCTGCTTGCGTGCACGCACCCCATCGCGAGTTTTCTGGACCTCAGCTACCTTCTTCTTCGCCGCCACAAAGGACTCCTCCGCTGCCGCCTTCTCCGCGCGCTTTTGCGCCACCGCGGCTTCCATTTCAGCGATGCGTTCATCCACCTCGGCAAGTCGCCGCCGGGGCTCCTCCAGCTTCTCCTCAATCCCGCGCATGCGCAGCTGACACATGACGATCAGCGTCTTCTGTAGCTGGTTGTCCTTGGTGACGAAGGACAGCGTCGAGTTCTTGGCGTCGTCGAGGGCCTCGCGCTCCGCCTTCAGCTTACGCTCCTTGTCGAGCGCCTCTAGCCGGGCCAGCTGCGCTGCTTCCGCGGTGGACGTCATGGCGGAGATCCGCGGTACGTACTCACTCGTGCCGATCAGGTCGTCGAGGTACTCCAGCAGTCCCTCCTCGCCCTCCTTTTCTGCCTTGGGCTTCATCAGTGCGATTTGTTCCACCTCGCCCTGCAAGATAAGAAAGCGGTTGTGCTCGAGGTCGACGCCGTGGGCGATGAGGCACTCCATCACCTCCTTCTGCGTGCTCCGTGTGCCGTCGATGTAGTACTGCGAGACGCCACTACGGTAGACTTCACGCTTGATGCGCAGCTCACTGTTTGGCACCTCCTGCCGCTGCTCCGCGTCCTTCTCGTCCGCCGCCGTCTCCAGCAGACGCACAAAGTTGACCGTAACAGATGCGTAGGACAGACTTGGGTGTGCGGCGGAGTTGTGAATCACCTCCGCCAACTTGTCCAGCCGCAGCTTTTTCGCGTTTCGCCCAAAGACAAAGAGCATCGAGTCGATCACGTTCGACTTGCCCGAACCGTTGGGGCCGATGACAGCGGTGAAGGTTTTGTGGAAGGGCCCTATGCGGTGCTGGCCGAAGTACGACTTGAAGTTCTCCACGTCGATGTCGCGTATGACGAGGCGGGTGTGTGGAGTGGTGCTCCCCGTACCAGCCTCCTCCCCCTGTGACGCACGCGCGAGATGGCCCACCTGGGTGGCGGGGGGCACCGCTTGTATCAGTTCCAGCTCCGTTCCACTCGTGCGGGTGGAGGCGGCATACACAGATTGCTGATGTGACGGTTGAACGTCGTACTCCTCCCCTTCACTGGCTTCCGACACGTCGTTCGAGAAGGACGCCTCGTCTGTGTGCAGTGAGGATGCGTTGCCGGTGCTCTCCCCTTCGCGGGTAAGAGGCTCAGCAGTGTTGCTGTGGGGCACGTGCTCATCCTGGGACAAGGGCTTCTCAGATAGTGATGGTGATGATGCGGAAGCCGGGGCGTTGCTACGCTCGTGCAACGATGTCTCTAAGTCGTGGCCCTGGTCTCTGCGCGCTCCCTCACCTTCCTCCTCACGCCACTCTTTTGTAGTTGCGCTGCACAACACGCCGCCGCTCTCCGCATCTGCTTCTTGCTTCACCCTGCTGCGGGCCTTTTGGCCTCTTCCACGCCGCGGTGGCATGGATGGGGTACTGCAGGTGTTCAGGACGAAGGAAAACCCGAAATAAAACAAAGCAACAAAAACGGTTTTTTTTTTTAAGAAGATGACGACACTCCTTTTAGGAGTACGTACAAGGAGCGCTGAGAGCTCTGGAGCAGGAGGGAGAACGAAGAGAGTCGAGGGGAGAGAGAGAGCTACAAGGCCACCGTGTGTCCCGAAGCCGAAGTTGTTTTCTGATTCTTCGCTTCTTCTCCGCTTCCCGCTCGTGAGGTGTGACCACTCGGCACGACAACCAGTCAACAAAACAAACGAGTTACAGTGGAGCTTCTCTATTCTTTAAAAAGAAAAGAACGCTTGTAGCGGATGTGCAATATCTATGCTGTTGTCGGATAAGTGAGATCCTTCTATATATCTAGCGTGTGCGTGTCTGTGCGTGGAAGATGACAGGGTGGGAACTATCGACCAGTTTCGTACGTGCGTGTCAGTGTACGACGGTAATAGAGAGAAATGCTAATCTGCGGATGAACGCAAACCTGTCGTGCAGCTTCCCAGCTAAAGAGTGGAAAGAAGAGCAGCACCCAGCTGCACCAAAAGCCAAAAGTAACGTGTAGGCAAAGAGAAATATGAGCGAGAGAGGGAGTGCAAGAGAAAGTACGTAAGGAAGAGACACGCAACAAAAAATGATGTACAACACCACGCAGCTGTAACACCAATAATGAGAGTGACTCCTAACAGCTGAACAGAAAAGTGTCACACCACCACTTCTTTTCTGCAGCCCACGGAGCACAATACCTCTGTGCCGTCCCTGAGTTTTTCTAAACCGTCGGAACAAAGTCACTTATTTCAAATTACTCATGCAAATTTGTGCTTTGTTACGGCACCGGTGTGCACACTACACAAAGAAAACAGAAAAGGGAGAAGGAGAACCACACATCCTCCTCCTCTCAACCATCGTATCCACCCCACCCAACGTGTACACACGCGCCGTTGGCAGGCAAAAACTAACTCTTCTCGCCCAACCCCCACACGGGTCATTCTCACTCCCCTGATCACACTAACAGAGAAAGACGAAAATCGTACTTCTTCAACCAGCGAAGACACTAAGACACCAGATATAGCCAGCATCCCTCATTCAACACAACAGCAACAACCAGAGATCCCGTCAAACAGACCACCGCCTTCCTCCCCGACAGAACCCCCATTAGCATCTTCGACAATTGAGTAAGCCCAGAGGTATTGAACCGTCATGGCCACACCCACCCCATCGAACCGACAGGCTTCGAACGTACATCTTCCGCCTCCTTGAGGAACACAACGAACACGTACTCGCCATTACTAACACGATGAAGGAGAGAGAAGACCACAACACCTTGAGCTACGCTACCGTCGTTGTGTACCATCACCACACATAACGAAAAAGAAAAACAGTAAAAAAAGGCAGTAGAAAAACAACAAACACAACGCAACACCACCAAACATAACACCTCTTTCGCTGACACCACTTCAT
>OESO01000035.1:2064473-2131259 GCA_900240985.1 Crithidia bombi | reverse complement strand
GGGAGAGAGATATAATTAAAATAAACACATCACACGCGTGCACACTCTCCACACACACACGCACAGCCACCACGTCACTGCTCGCCAGTCCCGTGTATAGTGTAGGAAGCTTGAGTACACGGAGTTCGAATCACAGTTGCGGGTTCATACAAATGCCTCGATTTTGACATCACCGCGGCAGTCCACGGCAGCACACCACACAGCGAGAGAGACATGACTTACTCACGCCCCCCCCCCCACCTTGACACACGCACGTGTGCACGGCAAGCGCAGCGTGGTACGCGCCCGCACCGGCACTGCTCTCCGTCCAGGCCCGATTGAGGCGGTTTAACGGCACCAAAGTATATAGAGAGTCGCGCCTGGGCCTCCCCACCCCACGGAGCTGGCTGGGTCCACACACCCTGCGTGCTGCAACACACACACGCTCATAGCTCACACAGCTCCTCTCGGGACAGGCCACAGGTGCAGGGCAGAATGAGGAGTAGAAAACCACTTCGACTGTGTTTTCGCTGCCTTCACCAACCACACACACACACACACACACACACAGCGCATCCCGCGCGTGCAACGCTGCCTGCCCCGCTGGGTATCCTGTGAAACAGCGAGAGTGTAATATAGATTGCGCGCCAAGGGACCTTAAATGCGTGGCGTCCACCACCCAGTGCCGTCACCGCACTGCAACCGCAACGAAACAGCAGCAACAGAGGACAAAGGAAAAGGAGGTGCACAGCAGCAGCAGCACACCCCACATCTCTCCCAAGAGGCAAGTCCGCCGATAGATTCAATGGGCCGTGTTCGCAACGGTGCTACTCCTGGTTCGCCTCCACAGCGCTCCACCCAGCTCCTACGCATCTCGGCCACCCTTCAACCAGCACACCCAGACACGTGGCACCATCAGTCAATCCGGTTATCATCTGCAGCACAAGGCTTCAGGTGTATAATTAAAATAAACACATCACACGCGTGCACACTCTCCACACACACACACAGCCACCACTCACTTGCTGCTCGCTCAGTCCCGTGTATAGATGTAGGTAGCTTGAGTACACGGAGTTCGAATCACAAGTTGCGGGTTCATACAAATGCCTCGATTTTGACATCACGCGCGGCCGTCCACGGCAGCACCACCACACAGCGAGAGAGACAGACTTACTCCACGCCCCCACCGCTTGACACACGCACGTGTGCACGGCAGCGCAGCGTGGTACGCGCCGCACCGGCAACTGCTCTCGCCAGCCCGATTGAGGCGGTTGTACGGCACCAAAGTATATAGTAGGAGTCCGCTGCCTCACCACGGAGCTGGCTGGGTCCACACCCCCCTGCGGTGTCTGCCACACACACACGCTCATACTCACACACTCTCTCGGACAGCACAGGTGCAGGCGAAATGATGGAGGTAGAAAACCACTTCGACTGTGTTTTCGCTGGCTTCACCAACACACACACCACACACACACACCCATCGCTGCGTGCAACGCTCTTGCCCCGCTGGGTATCCTGTGAAACAGCATCGAGGGTATATAATTGCCGCCAAGGGACCTTAAATGCGTGGCGTCCACCACCAGTGCCGTCACCGCACTGCAACCGCGCAACGAAACAGGCAGCAACAGAGGACAAAGGAAAAGGAGGTGCACAGCAGCAGCAGCACACCCCACATCTCTCCCAAGAGCAAGTCCCGCCGATAGATCAATGGGCCGTGTTCCGCAACGGTGCTACTCCTGGTTCGCCTCCACAGCGCTCCCCACACGCGCTCCTACGCATCTCGGCCACCCTTCAAGCCAGTGCACACGCACATCGGTCGGCCAGCCCGCGGGACTCACCGAGTGCGTCTGGGAGGAAGGTGGACTGTCCGCCCACCACAAACATCACACCACGCGCAGCCATCACACACACGCACAGCCACCACTCACTGCTCGCTCAGTCCCGTGTATAGATGTAGGTAGCTTGAGTACACGGAGTTCGAATCACAGTTGCGGGTTCATACAAATGCCCTCGATTTTGACATCACGCGCGGCAGTCCACGGCAGCACACCACACAGCGAGAGAGACAGACTTACTCACGCCCCCCCCCCACCTTGACACACGCACGTGTGCACGGCAGCGCAGCGTGGTACGCGCGCACCGGCACAGCTCTCGTCAGCCCGATTGAGGCGGTTGTACGGCACCAAGTATATAGTAGAGTCCGCTGCCTCACCCACGGAGCTGGCTGGTCCACACCACCCCTGCGTGTCTGCCACACACACACGCTCATACTCACACACTCTCTCGGACAGCACAGGTGCAGGCGAAATGATGGAGGTAGAAAACCACTTCGACTGTGTTTTTCGCTGGCCTTCACCACCACACACACACACACACACACACACATCGCTGCGTGCAACGCTCTTGCCCCGCTGGGTATCCTGTGAAACAGCATCGAGGGTATATAATTGCCGCCAAGGGACCTTAAATGCGTGGCGCCCACCCACCAGTGCCGTCACCGCACTGCAACCGCAACGAAACAGCAGCAACAGAGGACAAAGAAAAGGAGGTGCACAGCAGCAGCAGCACACCCCCACATCTCTCCCAAGAGCAAGTCCGCCGATAGATCAATGGGCCGTGTTCCGCAACGGTGCTACTCCTGGTTCGCCTCCACAGCGCTCCCCACACGCTCCTACGCATCTCGGCCACCCTTCAAGCCAGTGCACCACAGCACATCGTCGGCCACCCCCAGGTGACTCACCGAGTGCGTCTGGGAGGAAAGGTGGACTGCCGCACCGCTCAACAACACATCACACCCACCGGCAGCCACCCGCACACCACACGCACAGCCACCACTCACTGCTCGCTCAGTCCCGTGTATAGATGTAGGTAGCTTTGAGTACACGGAGTTCGAATCACAGTTGCGGGTTCATACAAATGCCTCGATTTTGACATCACGCGCGGCAGTCCACGGCAGCACACCACACAGAGAGAGAGACAGACTTACTCACGCCCCCCCCACCTTGACACACGCACGTGTGCACGGCAGCGCAGCGTGGTACGCGCGCACCGGCACGCTCTCGGCCAGCCCGATTGAGGCGGTTGTACGGCACCAAGTATATAGTAGAGTCCGCTGCCTCACCCACGGAGCTGGCTGGGTCCACACCACCCTGCGTGTCTGCCACACACACACGCTCATACTCCACACACTCTCTCGGACAGCCACAGGTGCAGGCGAAATGATGGAGGTAGAAAACCACTTCGACTGTGTTTTCGCTGGCCTTCACCAACACACACACACACACACACACACATCGCTGCGTGCAACGCTCTTGCCCCGCTGGGTATCCTGTGAAACAGCATCGAGGGTATATAATTGCCGCCAAGGGACCTTAAATGCGTGGCGTCCACCACCAGTGCCGTCACCGCACTGCAACCGCAACGAAACAGCAGCAACAGAGGACAAAGGAAAAGGAGGTGCACAGCAGCAGCAGCACACCCCACATCTCTCCCAAGAGCAAGTCCGCCGATAGATCAATGGGCCGTGTTCCGCAACGGTGCTACTCCTGGTTCGCCTCCACAGCGCTCCCCACACGCTCCTACGCATCTCGGGCACCCTTCAAGCCAGTGCAACGCACCACGTCGACCATCCCAGCGGAATCACCGGTTATCATCTGCAGCAAGGGGCTGTCAGGTGTATATTAACAATCACATCACACCACTGCCAGCCACTCTCAACACACACGCACAGCCACCACTCACTGCTCGCTCAGTCCCGTGTATAGATGTAGGTAGCTTGAGTACACGGAGTTCGAATCACAGTTGCGGGTTCATACAATGGCCTCGATTTTGACATCACGCGCGGCAGTCCACGGCAGCACACCACACAGCGAGAGAGACAGACTTACTCACGCCCCCCCCCACCTTGACACACGCACGTGTGCACGGCAGCGCAGCGTGGTACGCGCGCACCGGCACAGCTCTCGCCAGCCCGATTGAGGCGGTTGTACGGCACCAAGTATATAGTAGTCCGCTGCCTCACCCACGGAGCTGGCTGGGTCCACACCACCCTGCGTGTCTGCCACACACCACACGCTCATACTCACACACTCTCTCGGACAGCACAGGTGCAGGCGAAATGATGGAGGTAGAAAACCACTTCGACTGTGTTTTCGCTGGCCTTCACCAACACACACACACACACACACACACATCGCTGCGTGCAACGCTCTTGCCCCCTTGGGTATCCTGTGAAACAGCATCGAGGGTATATAATTGCCGCCAAGGACCTTAAATGCGTGGCGTCCACCACCAGTGCCGTCACCGCACTGCAACCGCAACGAAACAGCAGCAACAGAGGACAAAGGAAAAGGAGGTGCACAGCAGCAGCAGCACACCCCCACATCTCTCCCAAGAGCAAGTCCGCCGCGATAGATCAATGGGCCGTGTTCCGCAACGGTGCTACTCCTGGTTCGCCTCCACAGCGCTCCCCACACGCTCCTACGCATCTCGGCCACCTTCAAGCCAGTGCACGCACATCGGTCGAGCCAGCCCCGGCGGGACTCACCGAGTGCTGTCCTGGGAGGAAGGTGGACTGTCCGCATCACTCAAACAACACATCACCACCACGCGCAGCCACCCCGCCACACACACGCACAGCCACCACTCACTGCTCGCTCAGTCCGTGTATAGATGTAGGTAGCTTGAGTACACGGAGTTCGAATCACAGTTGCGGGTTCATACAAATGCCTCGATTTTGACATCACGCCGCGGCAGTCCACGGCAGCACACCACACAGAGAGAGAGACAGACTTACTCACGCCCCCCCCACCTTGACACACGCACGTGTGCACGGCAGCGCAGCGTGGTACGCGCGCACCGCACAGCTCTCGCCAGCCCGATTGAGGCGGTTGTACGGCACCAAGTATATAGTAGAGTCCGCTGCCTCACCCAGGAGCTGGCTGGGTCCAACACCACCCCTGCGTGTCTGCCACACACATACGCTCATACTCACACACTCTCTCGGACAGCACAGGTGCAGGCGAAATGATGGAGGTAGAAAACCACTTCGACTGTGTTTTCGCTGGCCTTCACCACACACACACACACACACACACACGCATCGCTGCGTGCAACGCTCTTGCCCCGCTGGTATCCTGTGAAACAGCATCGAGGGTATATAATTGCCGCCAGGGACCTTAATGCGTGGCGCCCACCACCAGTGCCGTCACCGCACTGCAACCGCAACGAAACAGCAGCAACAGAGGACAAAGGAAAGGAGGTCCACAGCAGCAGCAGCACACCCACATCTCTCCCAAGAGCAAGTCCGCCGATAGATCAATGGGCCGTGTTCCGCAACGGTGCTACTCCTGGTTCGCCTCCACAGCGCTCCCACACGCTCCTACGCATCTCGGCCACCCTTCAAGCCAGTGCACGCACATCGGTCGGCCAGCCCCCCGGGACTCACCGAGTGCGTCTGGGAGGAAGGTTGGACTGTCCCGCCCCGCTCAACAACAATCACACCCACGCGCAGCCACCCTCACACACAACGCACAGCCACCACTCACTGCTCGCTCAGTCCCGTGTATAGATGTAGGTAGCTTGAGTACACGGAGTTCGAATCACAGTTGCGGGTTCATACAAATGCCTCGATTTTGACATCACGCGCGGCAGTCCACGGCAGCACACCACACAGAGAGAGAGACAGACTTACTCACGCCCCCCCCCACCTTGACACACGCACGTGTGCACGCAGCGCAGCGTGGTACGCGCACCGGCACAGCTCTCGCCAGCCCGATTGAGGCGGTTGTACGGCACCAAGTATATAGTAGAGTCCGCTGCCTCACCCACGGAGCTGGCTGGTCCCACACCACCCTGCGTGTCTGCCACACACATACGCTCATACTCACACACTCTCTCGGACAGCACAGGTGCAGGCGAAATGATGGAGGTAGAAAACCACTTCGACTGTGTTTTCGCTGGCCTTCACCAACACACACACACACACACACACATCGCTGCGTGCAACGCTCTTGCCCCGCTGGTATCCTGTGAAACAGCATCGAGGGTATATAATTGCCGCCAAGGGACCTTAAATGCGTGGCGCCCACCACCAGTGCCGTCACCGCACTGCAACCGCAACGAAACAGCAGCAACAGAGGACAAAGGAAAAGGAGGTCCACAGCAGCAGCAGCACACCCCACATCTCTCCCAAGAGCAAGTCCGCCGATAGATCAATGGCCGTGTTCCGCAACGGTGCTACTCCTGGTTCGCCTCCACAGCGCTCCCCACACGCTCCTACGCATCTCGCCACCCTTCAAGCCAGTGCACACGCACATCGGTCGGCCCAGCCCCGCGGGACCTCACCGAGTGCGTCTGGGAGGAAGGTGGACTGCCCCCGCTCAACAACACATCACATCCCACGCGCAGCCACCCGCACACACACGCACAGCCACCACTCACTGCTCGCTCAGTCCCGTGTATAGATGTAGTAGGCTTGAGTACACGGAGTTCGAATCACAGTTGCGGGTTCATACAAATGCCTCGATTTGACATCACGCGCGGCAGTCCACGGCAGCACACCACACAGAGAGAGAGACAGACTTACTCACGCCCCCACCTTGACACACGCACGCACGGCAGCGCAGCGTGGTACGCGCGCACCGGGCACGCTCTCGCCAGCCCGATTGAGGCGGTTGTACGGCACCAAGTATATAGTAGAGTCCGCTGCCTCACCCACGGAGCTGGCTGGGTCCACACCACCCTGCGTGTCGGCCACACACATACGCTCATACTCACACACTCTCTCGGACAGCACAGGTGCAGGCGAAATGATGGAGGTAGAAAACCACTTCGACTGTGTTTCGCTGGCCTTCACCAACACACACACACACACACACACACACACACATCGCTGCGTGCAACGCTCTTGCCGCCGCTGGGTATCCTGTGAAACAGCATCGAGGTATATAATTGCCGCCAAGGGACCTTAAATGCGTGGCGCCACCACCAGTGCCGGTCACCGCCACTGCAACCGCCAACGAAACAGCAGCAACAGAGGACAAAGGAAAAGGAGGCCACAGCAGCAGCAGCACCCCCACATCTCCTCCCAAGAGCAAGTCCGCCGATAGATCAATGGGCGTGTTCCGCAACGGTGGCTACTCTCTGTGTTCGCCTCCACAGCGCGCCCGACACAGCGCTCCCTACGCATCTCGGCCCACCCTTCAAGCCAGTGCACCAGACACCGTGCGACCATCCAGTCATCCGGGTACTCACGCTGTGCAGCCAGGAGGAAGGGTCATGGCTGCTCAATAAAATAACACACATCAACACGCGGGCGCACACTCTCCACACACACGCACAGCCACCACTCACTCTCGCCTCGAGTCCCGTGTATAGAGATGTAGGTAGCTTGAAGTACACGAGTTTCGAATCACAGTTGCGGGGTTCATACGAAATGCCTCGATTTTGACATCACGCGCGCGCAGTCCACGGCCAGCACACCACACAGCAGAGAGAGACAGACTTACTCACGCCGCCCCCACTGACACACGCACGTGGTGCACGGGCAGCGCAGCGTGGTACGCGCGCACTCCGGCGCACATGCTCTCGCCAGCGCCGCGATTGGAGGCCAGGTTGTACGGGCACCAAGTATATATAGTAGGAGTTCCGCTGCCTCACCCACGCGAGCTGGCTGGGTCCCACACCACCCGCGCGTGTCTGCCACAGCACACCACGCCTCATACTCACGCACCACTCTCTCGGACAGCACAGGTGCGCAGGCGAAATGATGGAGGTAGAAAACCACTTCGACTGTGTGTTTTCGCTGGCCTTCACCAACACACACAACACACACACACACACACACACATCGCTGCGTGCAACGTCTCTTGCCCCGCTTGGTATCCTCGTGTGAATCAGCATCCGAGGGTATATACAATTGCCGCCAAGGGACCTCTATAAATGCGTTGGCGCCCACCACACCAGTGCTGGCCGTCACCGCACTGCAAACCGCAAACGAAACAGCGCAGCCAACAGAGGACAAAGGAAAAGGAGGTGCACAGCGAGCACGAGCAGATCACACCCCACATCTCTCCCAAGAGCAAGTCGCCGATAGATCAATGGGCCGTGTTCGCCAGGGTCGGCTACTCCTGGTTCGCCTCCCACAGCGGCTCTCTCTCCAACACCCCCGCTCCTACGTCATCTCGGCCACACCTTCAAGCCCAGCCCGGACAGCCAGACATCGTTCAGCATCAGTCACCGCGTTACTCATCTGCGCAGCAGAAGGGACTGTCCCGGCCTGTACTCAAACTATAACACATCACACCACGCGCACCACACTCTCACGCACACACACGCACAGCCACCACTCACTGCCTCGCTCAGTCCCGGTGTATAGATGTAGGTAGCTTGTAGTACACGGATGCTTTCGAATCACAGTCTTGCGGGTTCATACAAATGCCCTCGATTTTTGAATCACGCGCCGGCGGCAGTCCACGGCAGCACACCACACACAGCGAGAAGAGACAGACTTACTCACGCCCCCCCCCACCTTGACACACGCCCGTGTGCACGGCAGCGCAGCGTGGTACGCGCGCACCGGCACTGCTCTCGCCAGCCCGATTGAGGCGGTTGTACGGCACCAAGTAGTTATAGTAGAGTCCGCTGCCTTCACCACGGAGCTGCTGGGTCCACACCACCCTGCGTGTCTGCAACACACACACGCTCATACTCACACACTCTCTCGGACAGCACAGGCGGCGAATGTGGAGGTTAGAAAACCACTTTCGACTGTGTTTTCGCTGGCCTTCACACAACACACACACACACACACACCACGCATCGCTGCGTGCAACGCTCTTGCCCCGCTGGGTATCCTGTGAAACAGCATCGAGGGTATATAATTGCCGCCAAGGACCTTAAATGCGTGGCGTCCCACCACCAGTGCCGTCACCGCACTGCAACCGCAACGAACAGCAGCAACAGAGGACAAAGGAAAAGGAGGTGCACAGCAGCAGCAGCACACCCCACATCTCTCCCAAGAGCAAGTCCCGCGATAGATCATGGGCCGTGTTCCGCAACGGTGCTACTCCTGGTTCGCCTCCACAGCGCTCCCCACACGCTCCTACGCATCTCGGACCCTTCAAGCCAGCACACCAGACACGTGCACCATCAGTCAATCCGGTTATCATCTGCAGCACAAGGCTTCAGGTGTATAATTAAAATAAACACATCACACGCGTGCACGCTTTCCCCGCTCTCCCTACCGTTGGGTCTATTTTTGTATCGTATTTGGTTATGCGGTTTGTCATTGCTGTGGCTGTCGATGTTGTTCATGGTGTGGTTAGTGTGACTTTTTTTTTTCTGGTGTTAAAGGAGAAGAGGTGGGGTGTTAAGGGGGGGGGGTGGGTGATGTGGGTTGTTGTTCTTTTGAATGTATGGTCTGTTTTGAGGCATTTGGACTCTCTGCTTTTGTTTGCATTGTGTGGGGCGGGCGTCTGTGGGTGGTATTGTCAGGTTGCATGTCTGCTTCCACCGTAAATAGTGGGGTTTCTCGGATCTAATCTTGTTGCTTTCCATGAGAGTTTTCTGTCCACAAAACCGACGAGCTTGTTCTCGACACGGATTTGTGTGCGGGTTTCTAGATGTATTTGGGGGACACGCGTTGAGCGCGATGGCGGTACGAGTGCCGTGCATCGGTGGCGATGCGAAGACCCACCTGCGTTGAGCTGCACTGTTGATGCTGCTACCAGTGCTTGTACACCTTCGGGTTCTGTTTGGAAATTGGGGGCCCACGAAGCCGAACAACGTAAAAGAGAAAAGAAGATTCAACGATATCAGCTGCGCATAAATCCGACCCCTCCTTCTCTCACCAAGACGATCAACGGAGGACATAACAGTGATTCTCACCAGTAAGCCTCCAGAGTAGTAACAACAACGAAAAAGCAATACAGGGAACATAGAGTGTGTAGCACCGTGCACATCAACACGGTGTGCGTCGCAGACGGCATGTACTCTCTCTCTCTTTCCATCAAAGACAACGGCGAACCGAGAAAAAGAGTCAAAGCAAACAAAAAGCGAGCAGGCACACCACAACCTGATTAGAATCCATCATATGATATAAACCAACGGCACATCTCTTTTTCTTTCTTTTTTCGTTTGGTCCAACCTCCTACGCTCTTCTCCTTTCTCTTTCGATAAGCAACATCCTGATATCACCACACACACACACACATAAACTAAAACTCAAACACGAGGACGTTTTTGTCCCTGCTGCTCTCGTTTTTCTTCAAGTAGAATCGCCTTTAACTCCATTAAGGGAGATACCGCCTCCACGGGTAAGACGGGGGTTCGCTTCACTTGACACGAGAGCGAAAACAGGGAGAGAGATGGGAAAACACAAACAACAAGACGACGAGGAAGTCTCTGCGACACAAGGAGGAAGAGAGAGAGAAAACAAAAGAGCATACAATAAACTCCGGCAAGGTACAATTACGCCGCCTGGATGTACTCCCAGCGCTGCACCATGATCTTCTGCGTGCACAGCAGCGCCTCCTTCGCCACCTCCGGGTTGGAGTGGGACATGAGCGCCATCACACGCTCCTTCACACCAGCCATCACCGCCAGCGTAAGCAGATTGCGTCCGGTGGGGTGGTAGCGGATGATTTCGCCCAAATCGTGACATGCGACGGCCAGCGTCACCTCGTTCTTCGACTCACGCAGCGTCTTGCCGACTGCTACGAGCACCTCGTAGTTGTTGTCCTCCACCTTCTCCGCGTTCTCCTTCCAGAACTTAGCGCTGGTGTGGACCGGGGTCCATTCCAGCACACCACTCAGAACCTCGCCACGGTACTGCGAAAAACTCGTGAGGACCTGCATGGACTTCTCGAGGGCCTCGTTGAGGTGCTCGACCATGACGTTGATGTCCTCGTCACCGAACTTGCGGCGGAACAGCTGCTCGAGCGTCTTGATCATGCCGACACTCACCATCTCCGCCACGAGTGAGGGACCCTTCTTGAAAGTGCTGATCTGCTCCGCCGTGTCTCCCTGGTGCAGGCGGCCCAACACCTGAATACGCTCGTCTACCCACTCCTCGGACATCGGGTTCAGCATTTGGTTCATGTACTTGCGCTCCGCCTCCACCATGTTCAGGAGCGTCATGAGCGTCACACGCACGCACTTCTCCTTCTGCACGCGCTGCAGTACGCGGTGCAGCTGCGGAATCATGCGCTCCCGCACCAGCTGCACGATGCCCTCGTACTCAAAAGACAGCAGCCACGACAGCAGCAGCGTCTCGTAGATGACCTGAATAATACCAGCCGAGTCGCTTGAAACGATGTCGGTGAGCAGGCGAGGAATGCACGAAACAATGTCCTCCTTAAAGAAGAGTTGCCGATAGTCCTTGCGACGTGCCAGCTGCACGCAGGCCTGCACGGTGAACTCCACGTCTGCTACCTGCAGCGTGTCCGGTGCGAAGGTGTGTCGGGCCAGGGCAAAGAAATCTTGAAAGGCGCTCTCGTTGCCTTCGTAGGTGCCGAAGCGCAGGGCCGCCGCTGCCAGGTAGATGGCCGGGTTCGCAATGCCCAGCGTCTCGCTGTGCGTCGAAGCAATTTGCAGCAGCAGTGCTGCTGGATGACCACCAAACTGCTTCTGGAGATCATTGCGGCCTAGCTGCTCGCCGATGGCGTGGTCGGCGTACACGAGATCTGCCAAAAAACGCAGGGCATAGCCTAGAATGTGCTCAGCGTGGGTGCCGGCGCAGACACGGAAGAGCGCAATAGCAAGTGCCTCCTCGCGGCCACCGCAGAGGGATGTGACGAGCTCCTCATCCAGACGGTTGGTGAAGAGCTGCTCGAGCAGACGGATGCTGTGATCGTCAAGCAGCTGCAGCTGACGGACGAGGCTGACAGTGTCCGCAGCGTCGGCAGAAAGGGCGGGCATCGTAAAAAAAAAAAAAACAAGAACACGAAGCAGCACAAGGCGGAAAAAAAGCAAATGCACCGTCTTTTCTTCTACCGGTTCTTTGGAAAAGGGCGTTTAGCTTTGTCGGAGTGGCTTTGTGGACAATCAGTGGTGACCCGATAACGGGGATGGAGGGTTCGATACGATAGGGAGCCGTCAAACGCCTCTGTCTACCTGCGCACGCACGCAAGCGAGTCTGTGTGCTATTATTTTTTTTTTTGGCAGTATCTCACCTACAACAAAAAAGAGCAAGTGCCTCGAATGAACCGTTGTAAACTACACGTTCTACGTTGCTTCTCTCAGGAAGGAGGGGGAGCGATATAAAACCCAGGAAAGAGGATGCGGAGGGCAAACAGGCGAGTAGCAGCAAGAAAAATAAGCAAAGGAGAGAGAGAAAGACTTCGAAGTTGAAAGACAAGAGACGGGGAAGGGTGAATCGGCCCCCTCCGTTACCAAAACAATACAACCTCACCTCCACATAATCAGCATCCTCATCTGCTTTCAATGTCATCTTTGAGAAAGAGTCGGGATAGGGTAGTTCCCCACCAGAACCGTGCTAAACTGAGAGCGCTTTGTTTTGCTGCTGTTGCTGCTGCTCTCGTCAACATAGACATTTGCCTTCGCCTACCACACTCAGAAAACGTGTGTGTGTGTGTAGGGGGCGGGGGGGGGGGGGAAGAGAATATACCGTGCTGGATTCCCTTGGTTATGTCAGCGGTGCACATCCTTATTAAGCACGGAAGGGATGCACGAAGGTATTCTCCATTCCACCCACCTTCCTCCTTCCAACCCCCACGCCAAACAACACCAATATCAGTTATTTTATTGCTTCTTTCTTTCTATATGAGATGGTACACAAGCGCAAGCCCACAGGCACACACGCACGAAAAAAAAAAAAGATGAAATCGTGCACAGCATAAAGGTTTGTGCACGACGGAGGTACAAGAATAAAGCGAGAAACCGCAGCGTCAAGGTACAAATCGTGGCCCCGAAGGAAGGAGAACGAGAGGACTCGAGTTTGGGCGTGGGGTGACACCCCCAAAAAGCGATTGTCACGGCGAGCACGAGGGCGGGGGTGAAGAGGGGAAAACAAGAAGGGGAACGCGTCTCATCTTTAACGAAATATCACTGAATATAAATAAATGAATATATATATATACGTATAAGTCGTGAAAGGCACGACACCCCGAATCTAGAAGGATGATCCAAAATAGCAAAGTGAGGAGCCTACAAAAAAAGTGCGGTAGGGGGGGGAGCAAGAAAGAAACGAGAAGAATAGGTGGGTTCTCTCTTTGAAAAGGGGAAAACGACGGGGGGGCCTTCGCTTGACGTGCAGTGTCGCGGCCGGTCGGCTACATCAGTGCCACACCGCTTTACGCGGCTGCGCCATCGCGCGCATGTTCGCATCCCGCATGCGCTGCATCTCAGCGAAGACTTCGTTCGCAGACTCGCTGGACGCGGCTGCCGCAGCCGCGTCCTCGCCGTCGGTGCTGTCTGGCCGGACGCGCGTCGGCGTCCCCCGTGCGCCACGTCGCACGCGCTGCGGAGTTCGGTTTACCGCACCCGACGGCGTCTGCGGCCGCGGTGGCAGCGACGTCGGGGCACGCGGCACCACCGGCAGCAGCGCCGCACGGGAGCGGTCGCTGCAGACGGTTTCGATTTCATCCAGGTTGAAGTCGTCCGCTGACCAGCGCCGCGGTGCGTGACGGGGCGGTGACTGCGCCACGCGACTCGACCGCTTGTGTCCCTCATCTGCGGGTAGGGCTGCCACGTCGGTGTTGGTTGCCGCGGAAGTGCTGGAGGGCGAAGCCGCGCTGCTGAGTGAGATTGAAGACGACGACAACGACGGTTGTTGTTGTTGTTGCGGTGGTGGTGGTGTAGGTGCTGTGGTAGCCTTGGAAGAGCGATTGTCGTCTGCGGCGCACGGCTTAGCGCTCGCGACCCTGCCAGAGCAATGGGTTGTCGTGAAGGTGTTGCGGGCCACCGACTGGCTCAGCGTCGTCGACGGTGTTGTCGTCATGACGCACGAGGGTGGCATCTCCAGGGTGCAGTTCGAGATGGAAGTATCCATGCGGACGGTGGAGACCGAGGCGCGGGTTTGCAGCTCGAGCAGCTCGAAGTTGTCGTCCCCTGCGGCGTCCCAGCGACGTGCGGCTTCCATGTTGACGTGCACGACGCTGCTCGGTACGCTGCTCTGAAACGCACTCTCCTCCGCAACGGCGCATGCCCTATCGTCCACCGCGGCGCTGCCCTTCTGCTTCTTTTCTTCTACTACGCTAGCCGCAGCAGCAGCAGCAGCAGCATGTATGGGATCGCCGTGATCGTTTGTCTTGTCATTCCCGTTGGCAGGAGTGTCCGGAGGCTTGCGCTGCGCAGACGCAGTGGCGGCAGCGTCCTTCGCCGCGGCCCCGCCGGCGGACGAGCGTGCGACGTCTCCGTCATCGCTGCGGCGCCCCTCCGTCGACGGCGGTGACGGGGATGCGAGAAATATGTTGCGGCGCAAGTTATCCGCCGTCAGCTCCGCGGGGGTAGTGGAGGTTCCCTTCTTTCCGGGTGAAGGGGAGGCCGTCTCGTTAGCACCCCTGCGCTGAGCTACCCCGTTCTTTAGGGCTTCCGCTGCTTGTCGATTTCTGCCTGGGCTCGACATCGTGCGTGTGAAGTTCGCTGCAGCAGCAGCAGCACCGCCGCGGGCGCGTGGGATGAGGGCGTGCTGTGCCGCCGCGGCAGACCCCCCGAGGCGTGGACGGCCATGTGTGGTGCGATTCGCATTTGCGCCTGCGCCACGACCGCCGTGTGCGTTCGGGGTGGTCTCCTTCGACGACGTCAGCCGCTCAAACACGTTGGGCTGCTTTTCTGGCGTCGTCGTCGCAGCCGCTGTTGTGGGGTCACCCGACTCGTCATCCTTCAGTTGGTAGTCGGTGCCGCACACGCTGTCCTGTCCTCCGTTCTCGTTCTGCGGCTGCCGTGCCGGTGTAGGGGGAGACATGTTCAGCAGAAGCGGGTAGTCGCAGAACAGCTCGATCCGGCCACCGCCGCTGGTGCTGTGGTCGGTGCTTTCCTGTGGCAGCAACTCCGACAGCATCACGTCCCAGTCCTGTTGATTCACCAGTGAAATGAAGTCGCCGTCCGCGTCTTCGTAGCGAATGCGCAGCCGCCGCTCCGCCCACGGGGATGGGGTGCCACCACCACCGCTGGGCGACGCAGCCTGAGCCAGCTGCGCTTGACAATGTGCGTGCAGCTGCTCGTACACGTCAGCGAACCTCGCCTGTGCCGCGTCCGTCACCGGCAGCACCCGCGTCTGTGCGTCGAAGTGTATCTTCAAGCGGACGGTCATCAGGCGTCGGAGGCGGGCACGGGCTTCGTCGACCAACGCACCCGTGATGCCGGCCTCCTCGGCTTGCTGGATGCGACGCCGCAGCTCCTCTGCGCTGGTCTGATGCTGCTGCTGCTGCTGCAGTGGTGCGGTATGACCCCGTCGGCTGCCGTCACCGCTGCTGCGCTCCGCTGCGAGTGTGGGCGTGCCGCCTTCGCTGGAACGCTGCGTGGGGGGAGGCGAGTCGGTGCCGTACGTTGGACGGCGTGGCGTGAATTGTGGGGACGGCGTGTGAAACTCACTGGTAGCAGCGGCTCCGTTGCTGTTGTTGCTGCTCAAGCGCATGTGCAGCGCGTCCTCCGGCGTCTGCCCGAGTGCGAGCTCCAGCTGCCGCCGCGCCTGCCGCTGCCGATAAAGCACTGCAAAGACGTCGCACAACTCACGGTAGAGCAGGTCGAAGTCAGCGGGCCACGCAGCGGTACTCTTTGTGGCGACGTGCGGTACATAGAGGGAGTGGACGCTGAAACCTGGGGGGAAGCCATCGCCGATCCACCGCGACCCCTGCACGGACTGTGGGGGCGGCGACGGTGGTGGTGGTGGTAGTGACGAAGAGTTGTGCCCGCCAAGGATGCCGAGGTTCAGCGGTGGCATTTCGAGCTGCAAAGCCGCCGTGTCGTCACCGCCAACACCATTGTGATTTGAAGCTGCGTCGTTGGATGACCGGCTGCTCGGGATTGCACCGTGCGACCACCGCGACGTACCTTTTCCGTGCTCCAGGGCGGTGCGGCACACGGTCACCGCAGCCCGAGCGGCGTCGTCGTCGTGCGGCAGGTGCCAGAGGAGCAGCAGCTCGTTGGCACGTGTGATGTGCTCGAGCAGCAGCGCTAG
Organism: Crithidia bombi; assembly: GCA_900240985.1. NCBI lineage: Eukaryota > Euglenozoa > Kinetoplastea > Trypanosomatida > Trypanosomatidae > Crithidia > Crithidia bombi. The sequence goes on along the minus strand of OESO01000035.1, from coordinate 2,115,136 downwards.
CTCAGGGGATGGCGTTTGCAGGAGTGCAGCCACGGAGTTCCGAAGCCGCTCCACGTCGTTGATGCGCTGAAAAAGGTCCTCTGCCTGCTTGATCAGCTCCCCCTCATCGCTGCCACCACTGTAGCTGTGGTGGCTGCTGTCGTGGCTACCTCGTCCCTCGTTGGGACTGCCTGCGGACAGCCGGCCGCTGCAGACCTGCGTGTACGCCTGCGCCGCCTTCAGCGCCTTTCGCAGTGATGCACTCGTCACCGTCGCCGTGTCCGCCATCACGCTCCGCAGCTCATCCATCGCCGCACGCTTCTGCGCAAAGGTCCTGCCCAGCTCCGTCACCGGCACGACGATCTGTGCGTGGTGCAAGTCGGTGATCGACTCGCCAGGGCGGAGAATCTCCTGCAGCCCGGCGATCTTCAGCGCATCCTGCCGAGAGCGGCGGATGGCGGCGTCCGTCTCGCCCGCCCTCGCGAGTTGGCGCGCCTCCAAGACAAGTTGCCGCCACGCCCGCATTGCAGGAAACCACCGGGACTCCAGCCAGGCAAAGAAGGGGCTGGCCATCAGCAGCCGCAGAGGCGAGAAGAGACGCATATTGGGAGCACCAACAGTCTTCAGCGAAGCTGGCCCCTCAGCCTCCTCTGCCTCTTGCGCCTCAACGCTCCCTTTGAAGCTCTCCCAGACTTCTCGCGCTTCCCGCAATTCGTGGTGCGCTGCAATACCGCGCAGCAGCACCACCTGTTGCGTCATCCGTGCCACGAAATCAGCAAGTCGATGCATCTCGACAAAGACACCCCGCCGGTCGGCGAGGAGCTGACGCACTTCTTGCGCCTCGTGCAGCGACAGCTGACGATCCACGCCGTCAGCGAGCCGGCGGAGCTGCGCACTGCAGTCGAGCGTTTCCTTTTCCAGGAGCGAGATGTCGACGTCGTCGCTCAGCTGGGCGTACTCGAGCTTCGTGAAGGAGCTGAGGAGGCCGCTGGCAGCTCTGTGAAGGTCGGGCAGCAGCGCCACCGATCCAACACGGCCCCCAGAGCTCTCCTCACCTACTTGTTCGTCTTTCTCCAGGCGGTCGTTCTGCACGTCGACTCCCTCAGCTCGAGCACACCGGCCCGCAGCGTGGCGGCGGCACGGCACCACCGAGCCCCGGAAGTCCTCTGTGGAGTCCGGCGGTGGTCCGCAGCGACGCCGCTCGCCAAGGGAGCGCACGGTGTCCGCAACGTACGCCAGCACGGCATCTGCCTGATCCAGCTGTGTCCGCAATGTCCAGTCCATCTCAGACGGCGGTGTGCGTCGCCACTCCTCCACTGGCTCGACTGCTTCTGCAACGGGTGCCATGGGTTCCGTCCTTCCCTGACGCGCAGGGGTGGCGGATGCGTTTGTCGGCGACGTGGAAAGGGCGACGGCAGCAACCACCTTGCGTGGGTCAGCCACAGCCGGCCTCGCCTTGAGGCTCGTCGTGCGTTTCTGCGGCTGTACACAGCGCTGTGGCATCACACAGCCACCGCCGCTGCGTCCGTTGCTGCTGGGCGTGCGTCGCAACAGCACCGTCGGGGTTCCTGAGGTCGCACCTGAGGACGACTTTACAACTGGACGATTGTGAGCCGCAACGACAACCACCGGCGGTGGCAGAGAGAGGACGGCTGCGGCGGCACCGCCGGTGGTAGCCACCGCCACATCTCGGTTTTCCTTGTCTGCGTTCACATCGCGTTGATTGCCCGACGCTGCTGCAGAGGACGGTGCATGAGACGCAGGAGGGGGAAGAGGAGCAGCACCAGCACCAGCGGCGGCAACAGCAGCCGAGGCCTCGCCACGTCGTCGGTTCTCCGGTACGCACGACTGCGCAGGCGAGGTCAGCGGACTGATGTCCACCCCGCCCTCCGACTCCTCCGACGCAACCAAGTGCGACGGCTCCTCCACCACGACAGGCGAGCGCACTTGGCGAAGACTGCCACCACTGTTGCCGCAGCACGCGTTGGGCTTGGAGTTCATACGACGCAGCGACTCCTGCGGGGCTGGCTGCAGCGGTTGCTTCGCCCTGCGCTGCTGCTGCTGGAGTTCAAAGCTACTTCGGCCGTAGCTCTTCACGTAGTTGCCGTTGCTGCGGTGTCGGGTGCCGTTGGCAGCGAGCGACGGCGGTGGCGACACGACGCTGTGCGACCCACCAGCCGCCTTCTCGTTCGAGCGACTCATGAGCGCCGAAGGGGAGAGGTGAAGGAGGGCAATGAAAGGTATGTGTGCCTCTGTGTGTGCGGATGGTAACAAGGGAATCACCAGACGATCACAGCAGCAAAAATAGCAAAAATTAAGACGAAAACAGTGAAGGGAAGGCAAATGTACAAAAGGACACACACACACGCACACGAGAAACAAAGAAGCCAAATGGACAAGCGGGGTCGGAAGAGAGCCGGGTACGGTAGTCGGGCCACTAAAAGGGAGATGATGGCCGGGGGAGGACGGCGTGGAGACCCGCTACCTCTCTAGGAGAAGAGAGCCGGAACAGCACTGACGAGAGAATGAAAACAAAAAAAACACGAGATGGCGTGTGCTGTACGGTGCGTCAGCCAGCTCAGAGCGACGCCACACGCAAACACACAAACACACACGTGGAGAAAAGAAGAGGTGTTTATTAAAACACAAAAGAAGCTGCTCTATTTTTGTGCGAAGCGTGCCTCACACACAGCTGCGTTGACGCCGGAGTGGGGAAGAGGAGGGATGGATGCGGGGGGAGCGACGCCAGCACAATGGGTATCCACAAGGAAATCAGAGACCCGTCGTCTGGAGGTTAGGGTGACGTGAGAGGTACACAAGAAGAAAGAAAAAGGGTGGGGAGAAAGAAGAGCTGAGTATGCAGACTGTGCAGTAGTCATCACGCAGTAACGTGGCAACGCATGAGCCCGCTCCTCACCAAGAAGGAAAAACAAACTCGCTGCTTTCCTCCTTTGCGCAGTCGATGCAACAGCGTCCGTCGTCGAGGGCCATCCAGTAGCGGCATCGCTTGTTTTTCTTCAGTTCTCTCGTCGTCTTTCTTTTTTGTTGCTGTTTTGCTTCATGTCCGTCTTTGCATGCATTCAGCAAGCCAGAATTGATTGAAAAAGCACCGACACCAGGCTCTTCACTTTTGTACGATCTCTTTTTTTTTATGTTGTTTTGAGTGGTCGTCGTGGGCGAGTAGCGATGCACATGTGCGATGTCGGCCAGCATCGTCGCAAACAGAAAGAGGGGGCGAGAGAAGAGAAGCGCAGAGAAGACAGAGGAAGCGATGGATTCGAGCGAAGCACCGGCGCCGTCGCAACCGCAGACACACGAGAAAAGATATATATTCTAAAAAAGAAGCACAACATTTAAAAGGAAAGGGGGACAAACACGTTAGATCACACAGCGTAGTGCACATCATCTGTGTGGAAAAAAAAAAAGCCGAGAACAACCCTCCAACAAACGCCATAAGAAAACCAGCAGAAACGAGAACGGCGAATTAAGAGCGACGAAGCCCACGCGAATCAACGCAACATAAACACATAAAAAGGCAGAGATGTAATGCTGTGTGGGGAACGCAGCAAGACGCACACACACACATACACACGCTACAGGTCCCCCCTATCATCGTCTGCTGACACCTCCGTTGCCACTGTCCGTAACGGTGCCGTCTTCACCTCTGTTACGTCCTCCACCATCAGCGCCATACTCGCCACCTGCCGCACACGACCTTCCTTCGCCAGCTCGGCGAGATCCAACGTGAAGGGAACGACGATGCGACCAAGCACCTCCGCTTCAATGTTGCTGTTATCTGATGCAGCATCAGCATCAGCATCAGCATCAGTAGCAGAAGACAACTCAACAGGAAGCTGCACGCGACGCCGCCACAGCTGTACAGTTGCTTCCCACGGCCCCTCGACTAAGCGATGCAGCGGCTTCGTAATGCGGCCGTGAAAGACGCCGCCACCACCCTCCGCCTCTTCATCATCGAGGTCTGTCAGTGTGACACGCGCACTACCAAACGCTGTTCCAGCAGCAGCGCCTGCGTCGTCACCATCACCTTCTGTCTCGTCGATGAGGTTTGCTACGAAAGGAAAGGGCAGTGGGCACCCACGCAAAATCCTGCGGTGAGGCAGTGATACGTCTGGGTCCACCACCTCATCCGCAACGAGGTCGTTGTCGCCCTGCTCCGCCGAGAGCCACACGCAGTCCGCTTCGTCAATGCAGTCGCAGCACATACTGTAGCCATCGCCGCTGTTGAACCCCTTGTACTGCACCGTGGAATCACCCTTGGCACGCAGTGCGACGTTGAAGCGCCAAACGTCCTCCTCCTCTGTGAGAAATGGCAGCACAGGGGGTTTCTGCTTTGCTGGTGGACGGCGGGTGCGCTGCGACGTCGCGTTGTGTGTGAGATAGTCGGCATCTGTGCCCACCTGCCGCTGCAGCAGCCGTGCCACGTTGCCGGCACGCCGCATGGACCACTGCACGGTGACGCTACAGGAGGTGGTGTCCGCATTGAAGCTGTCGACGCTCCTCGCTGCTTCGCCTCTGGCGTTGGTAGGGGAGGCGGAGGCAGCAGACGTGTCTGACCCCGCTGCGGTGGCACAGCTCAGCTCGGCGGAAGCCGCGGTCACGGTGAAGTAGTGGAAGGCGCAGTTGTGTGAGGTGTCCGCCTTGGCTACGGCAACGAAGGAGTCCATTGCTGCGAATGGGCGGAGACAGCGGAAGCCGTCGGCCTGCGGCGCGGCCGCTGTTGCTGCAGCAGCGGTACACAGCACCAGCAGCACCGCGGCAATGCTAACATGATACCAACGCATTGCCTCTCGCTGTGTGTAGGAGAGCACAACAACAACGATTGGACAGAAATTCTTGCAAAAGAACCGATACGATAGCCGCGGCAGCGGTTCGTTCGCGCATACACACACACACGTGGGGCACGACGCGGTTGCGAGGGGAGCGAAGAGCGCGAAAGGGGGTTTCTCTTTCTTCTGCCTTTTGCTTTCTTACCTTCGTGCGTGTGCTCGTGCGCACGTTTTGTTTGTTTGTATGTTTGAGACGATGCTGATAGAAGACGTCGAAGCAAAGCAACGCGGAGGGAGGCAAAGGGAAGGGGGCGGACAAGCGAAAGAGAGATGGAATTGCCGGGGGGGGGGGGGGGCGTGTCTCCGAGGTGCTGCGACATTGGAAACAACGGAGAGCGAAGTAAACCATAGCTGACGCTGACGTCCCCGCAATGTCAAAAAAAGGAACTGAAAAACCGCTACGTGGTTTCGATGTGCATTTGCTGCGCAAAACGAGCAGCAACCTTCGCCTTCCACCTTGTCCTCTCTTCACTTCCTGGAGGAGCAAACAGCAGACAAACAACAACAAAAAAAAGCAGCAGGGGAGGTTTTGCCGCATGACGTGGTCAATCGAGGCTGCAACTGAGGGCCCCCCGCCTCCCCTCCTGGAGCACTCTTTCCCCTTCGAGCAGCGGCATGTCGTTGTCCCCCTCCCCTCGTTTTTTTTTCCTGTGTAACGTTGGTGACAGTCGCCGCTGTTAGTGTACATTTACAAAAAGTAGCGACGAGAGAGAGAAACAAGCGTAAACCCATACACATAACAACAAAAACACGTAAAGCAGCCTTCGTGACATCGGTGTCACCCAGCCAAAACGAACAACAAGAACCCGCAGAGAGCGGCATTGCTGCTGCTACTCCGGTGAGGAGAGGGGCAGACAGCAATACGGCGTCGAAGGGCTTTTGCCTCCCCACCCTCGACGTTGCTGAACTCCACACATGCACGTTGTCTGCCATCTTCCCGCCCCCCACCTCCCCCTTCCTACTCCCTCCCTCACACACACATGTGCGGAGGCTACGTCGACGCCATCGACAGCTCTGCCGTCACCGACTCCTCTTCCCCTAACGTAATCACCTCACGGAACTCCTGGCCGACGGTGCAGCCACGGGCATCGCCAACCGCCGTCGTGGCAGGCGTCAGTTCGCCGAGGGCCTGTGTCTGCGGGGTGGCCATGCTGCGGCTGTGACTGTGGCTGTGGCGCTCGTTTAGTGAGTTCTCAATGCTGGAGTGCACAGGCCGCTTCGTCTCCTGCGCTACAGCGAGACTGTCGAGGTCGTCCTCCTCGTCGACGCCCCTCTCCGAGACCTCCGATAAGTCCTCCAACGACACACCCACCAAGAGAATCTTCGACGGCTTCTGAAAAGACGAGTCGACCGTCACCTCCATTTTTGTCAGCACACACAACACGTCATCGATCACGCACTCCAGCACAGGCAGCGTCTTTAGTGGCGGAAGCGTTGGGGCGTCGCTCCCCAAGGGGGTCGTGCCAGCCTCGGAGCCCTTCGCTGCCCCGGGGCCCGCCTTGAGGGAGAGGGAGGACAGACTCGCGCTGAAGGTGCCGGAGAGACCGACTTTGCGAGCCACCGCCTCGACGTGTACCGGCAGGAAGGTCAGCCGCATCGGCCGGTCAGCCAGCAGCCCCAGCGCGATAATGAAGGTGTCGATTTCTTCGTTGTAGACAGAGGTAATGTTGCGCTGCGGCATGCTGCTCGGTAAGCTGTTCTCCTCCTCCCCCATCGGCGAGCTGGCCCCGCCATCGCTGCTGTTGTTGGCGCCGTCCTTCACGGCTAACGAAGAGAGGTCGGTCGGCTGCCAGTGGCCGTCCCTATCGAACTGGGGATAATTCTCTGGCCTGCAGTAGACCACATTTAGCAGCCGCTGCTCCTGCACCGTCAGCCCCTCGCGCTCGCCCGCCGCGTCGGAGATGTGGAGGAAGGTGAAGGGGTTGTAGTGTGACCGCCGCATCAGGCTGGAGTCGGCGGAGTTGGAGAAGTAAAACTGCTTGCTCTTGCCATCCTCCTTCACGTGGGCCTGCGCAGCGTACAGGCGTGAGAAGCACGTGAGCCGCGCCTTGCGCACGTGCACTAGAATCGTAACAAAAAATGCGTTCTCATCGTTGACGAAGCGCGCGCCGCGGTGGAGGAGGAGAGTAGGGTTTTGCACAACGGCAGCGCCGGGCTGCCGGCGTGGGCGGCCGCCGTTACCCGCTGCTGCTGCTGTCGTTGCCTGCGATGACGACGGCGGTAGTGGCGGCTTTGTCGGAGGAGGAGAGAAGACGGCGCGAGGGACGCCGGTGGGGTCAAAGGACGCGAGCTGCTTGTCGGGTGTTGCGTCGACGTGGCGGGACGGGCCCTTCTTCGCGCGTGGCTGCTGCGTGGACGTGGTGGACGCCGGAGAGACCTCGCTTCCGCCGTTGTTGCTCTTGCTGTCCGCGGCACCATCGGCAGGCGCTGTCGATCGGTTCTGCACCACCACCACGGAGTGCGTGGTGGAGTTCTTTGGTGGCGCCTGGCGATCACCGCGCACCTTCGCCGAGGGGGTCTCCTCCCCCGCCACATCCACATCCTCTTCCGTCTCCGCATCCGAGGCAGAGCGCAACACTCCTGCGTTGGCGTTGGCAGTCCGTGGTGCACCGACGATTGCCGTTGCGGAGGTTTGGCGTCGCAGCGCGCTGGCAAGCGTTGACGAGGCCGCCCTCGCTGGTGCTACCCCCTTCCCCTCCGCAGCTGCTGGTGTTGTTCGCGGCTGCCGTGCGGGCGACATCTCGCCACTGATGATCAGCGGCTTGAACTGCGGTAGCCGCACCCGATTGCCGAAGAAGTACCCGTTCGTCTGGCTAGGTGGTGTCAGCTCGGTGTGAGACTCGCTGTCCCCGCCCACGTCCAGCGCCCCCGCCACAGCGAAGGCAGGGGACTCGCGGTACGCTGCACTCCCGCCTTTGGCGCTGTTGTTCTTCGTGTTTTCAATTGTACTTGTGCTCTCGGTGAGCGACGCGCCGGAGCCGCCGAGGAGGTGCAGTGGGGAGCGTCGTGCGGAGAAGGCCGGTTCGTCACCGCCGTAGGCGCCGACGGTGCCTCTGTTGTTGAGCGCAGCCACGGCGCGGGCGTGCATGTCACCACGGTTGGCGCCACCACCACCACCGCCGCCGATCGCACCGATCGATGCGGTCCCCCACAAACTCAGCGGCGCCAACACGCTCACATTTTGCAGGACAAACGAGGAGAAATATAGCGACAGCACCAGCTTCTCCACCCGGGCAATCGCAACAGTCAGCATGCGCACCATCACCTTCTGATAGGCCAGGCCAGGGAAGTTGGGGCCTGCCATGGTCGTCTTTCGCAGTTGGCACAGCATCTCCGTAAACCACTTCCACTCCTTCCCCACATGCACCGTCGCGATTACCACATCGTGCGTTTCGTCAAGCTTGTCAATGCCGTGCAGAAAGTTCGTGCCGCCAGTCGCGGTGAAGTTTCCAGTGTTGCGCAGCGCTGAGGACTTGGGGGAAAACGATCCCGGTCCTCTCGCTTGGGCCTGCTGCATCGCCGACTCATCCGGCGTGGCGAGGCGACTGCGCGGGCGACCATCAAACGACGGCGTATTTGTGTTCCCCATCACAGCGTTCAGGTTCACGCCGCGTGCATTCAGCTCCTTCTCAACGTTGTCGACGGCGGTGGTAAGGTAGTGGGAGTGATGCTCCATCTCCTTCACTATCTTCATCAGCGCGGTATTGAAGGAGCGTTGCGGCTGCTGCATCACGTAGTACAGCAGCACCGTACACAACAGCGTCAGCAACGGCACCATGACGCCCACGTAGATCCGCTTCCCTTTCCAATCATCCAAGAAGAGCGGCGGGACGCCGACCACGACAAAGCACAGACCCATCGTCGCGGCCGTGATGACCGTGGAGAGGAGGGTCGCACAGCAGTTGGGATTGAAGCGTTCCATCGTCAGGGGGACATCGAGGAGTGGGCGTGGCGGTACCTTCACGGCTACGGGCTTCTCCAGTGCGGGTGTTGCTGTTGCCTTGTCAGCCAACGCGCTCTCCGGTCCCTCCCAAGCCCCGTCTTCCACGGCCAGCTTTGACTTCGTCCACGCCTTCATTCTTTACTTTTGCTTGCAGCGTATATCAACTATCCATACACAAAAGACGCACAGCTTTCTTTCCTTCGACAAGTCAGCACACACGCCAAAAAAAAAAAAGCTGCGACAACAGCAACCCCAAAATAGCAGGACAGAAGAGCTGAGGAAGGTTAAAAAAACAACAACAAAAAGCCAAGCACGGATGCAGAGGTAGAGCCGAGCCGATAGTTGACGGGGGCCAGGCACGCCTCACCTGTCACTTTTCGTTTCGCCCCTCCCCCCTTTTTTTCTCTATTACTACACTCTCTCCTCGCTTCACTTCTCTCCCCTGTATGAAATTTGATTCGGTCTATCAAACACACACACACACAATTTAATATTCAGATGGGCCTTCACCTTTGCGGAGTACACAAAGACAAACAGGAAAAAAAGGGGGGTACAGGAACAAACGAGGCGAAAGGAAGGTACTGTCCGCCTGCGTCGGCACGGCGCGTTTCTTTGAGTGCGTATGTGCCTGTACGTTCGTTTGTTTTCTCTCTCTTTTTTTTTAACGTCAAAGAAAGAGAAAGGCGATGACTCCGCCTGTTCAGCCTCTCGCCGTGTCCCCTGAAAATAAATTGTCTCTCCGGCACGGTGGGGGCAGAGGGTAGGAGGGGGAGGGAGAAGAAGACGTGCAACACTGCGCACACCAAACACGCACAATCAGCACAAAGAAAACGACGATACACTTCGGTGCTTAAAAAAGTGGGAAGTCAGGGGGGAGGGGGAACAGGAGGGGGATACACAAAGCCTACAACAAAAATAAGCAGAAGAAGAGACACATACGCACAGGCAGAGGCGAAGTCAGAGAGAACGCACAGCAAACTCCAACACTTGTGCTTCTGTCAGTTAATCAGTCTTCTTTCTTTCTTTTTTTTGTCGTTGTTGTTTGCTTGTGTTTGCTTACACGATTGCCCACTAATGTACCCAACCCGGAGTTGTACACACACACACACACTCTCTATATATATATATGCAGCAGCAGTGAAAACACACGTGCGGTTCACCAACAAACCACCACGCAACGCGCGTCTCAGCCTCCACTACACAAAAGCAGAAATATAACTAGAAAGGGGTGCGGATACCGCCTTCCCGTAGGGCTGGGGTTGTGCAGCAGGCGGACGATCGATGCGTTGAGCAACACAGGACACACTACCAACGCTGAGAACACGGCAGCAGCAGCAGCAACACACCCTTCAAACAAACACACACACGCGGAGCAACTGCTGCGGAAGTGACGCGATGACGCCCAGTGAAGGGAGTTTTGTGTGAAACACAAGGTGAAGGAAAGTAGAGAATACGAGAGAGAGAGAGAACGAAGGAGAGCAGTTTAGAAAAAAAAAAGTACATTTTTTGACTCATGTAGCACAGCCTGATCTCTCTGCTTGTCGGTGTGCCTGACGGCAGAGATGAGGGGACGCTGGGGAGTGGCGAGGAAAGCGGCTTCTGAAGGCCTAGAACTGGGGTGGAGAAGACAACAATATCCCCCCCCCCTCCTCCGCTACAAAAAAAAAGCGCACGAGTGTGAGAGAGAGACGAAACGACGCAGCCGTCCGCCCTGCAGCCGCATCAACACATTTCTTCTTTTCTTCTTTTCTTTAACAATATCCAGTTAATACCGCTGCTGCTCCACGGGGCAACGCGCGTGATACAGGTACAGAAGGTGGCGCAAAAAGAGAGAGAAATGGATAGAGAATAAAATGCGAAGGCCGCAGAGAAAGGAAATAAGGCCCACCAACCAACCATCTCATCAAACAGCGCGTTTGTACACCTTCAGACGCGCACACAATACAACAAAGAAAAGACGAATGACAAGTACACAGTAAACAAATGGCGAACAGACACACACACACACACACACGCCAGGACAGCAGGGTGGAGCAGCAGTCGTCTGGGCAAAGAAAGCACCAAAACAAACAAAAGAAAAAAACACCTACGGGGACCAGAAACGCTGGCTTCTGCGCAAACACGCTTGCATGCACTCCGGCCCCTCTTCCCCCTCCCTCCTTTGCCTTGCCGCCGCCGCCTCCACAGTCCGTCTCCGCAGCAGTGTCCGACTAGAGAGCGAGCGAGCGGCAGAGGAGAGCGAAAAAGAAGTGAAAGCTGACATTGATAGGAGGCAAAAAAAAGCGTGAAAAAATGCGGAGGATTGTGATGATGCTGAATCGCACAGTGGATACACGTTGGTTTACACGCGAGAACGAAGCCTCAAGAGCATACACAGACGCGTAGAAGAAAACCATGCATCCCAGCCAGCGGGCAATCGGCCACGCTGCAAGTAATTACACAGAACAAACAACAAGAAACGCAAGGGGACACAAAAACCGCTTACACACATCTGCAATTCTCAAAAGTGACAACACAAGTCACTTCGGCTCATGAAGCGGATATCTCGAACACTGGACAGTAAGACGGGAGGGGTGACGCATACACAGCGCCGCCGTCTCGGGGCTGCAATATGTCTATTTATGTACGTATGCGTGTATGTATGTTTGCGTGCGTGCGTGTGTTACGCTTCTTTGTTCTCGCCCCTGTGCCACAGCCGTCCCCACAAGCCCTGCCTGTTCGCGCTACCCTCACTTGCCGCACGCGCACCCTGCACCGCCGCCTCATCATTCAGAGGCTCCGCTGGCGACATGTCGTCGACAGTGATGGGCTCAAAGGCGTCGCGGCGCACCGGCGACGCGACGGTTTGCTCGACTTGATTCCCAGAGCCCAGGTTTCCGCTACTACCCTCCTCCTTGTGGCTGCTCCCTTTAAAGAACTGCAGGGCGGATCGGGGGATGCTGGGCCGACCACCGCTCCTCCCCTTGCCATTGTTGTTGCCGCTGCCGCCTACCGCGCTGCTGTAGTCACCGCTGCCCTTGTGGTGGGAGGTTTCTCGAGGCACCATGATGACGGGGTCGGCGCACTGCGACGCCGCGTCAATGCGCTCCATCATCGGGGCTGCATCACGCGTGGTGGTGCTGTTTATGGTGTCGCCGCCTCTAATGTTCTTGGTCTTGCCAGCCTGCCGCGGTGCTGAGGACCGGGCACCGATCATCATCAGCGGTGGACGGCTAGAGTTATAGAAACCGTTCTGCGCCGGCTCTGGCGGCGGGATCTGAGCCTGATTCCCCAGCATCGTCGACGTCGTCGCCGGCACGAAGGCGCCGGCCGTCTTCACAACCGCCTTCGCGAAGTTCGCGTCGGCCACGCTGCCCTCGAGCAGAAAGTGCTGCTCCACCTCGTCGCGCAGGTCGCTGATCTCGGCGAACACGGCAGAGTTCACCCAGGCGTCGCGACGCACACTCTTCGGCCGGGCATGTCGCCGCCACTCCCAATTCACCGACAAGGCTAGCTTCTGCCGCGACGCCTCGTTGCCGTCGAAGACACAGCTACGCCCTGGCACCTTGCTGTAGTTCCGCCCGATGAAGCTGTTGTTGGTATTTGCGTTGTGACCAATAGTGGAGTAGTTCGACATGCTCGTGTTGCGGTTCACTGCCATCGCCACCCCACTCTTCTGCAGCTGTTGAAGCCCCGCATCGAGCGTGAGCCGCAGCGTGAGCAGATTCAGCTCCACCCGGTAGTGGATAAAACGGATGGGGCGGTAGTACGCAAAGTACAGGAAAATGGCGTTCACGGCGGCGCAAGTGGGGATGATGAAGAGCAAATACAGTTTCTGCTTCACAGCGTGGGTGATGTCCTCGTCGGGAATCACTTCGCCGGCACTAGGCGGTCCATTCGACTCGCCAGGGTACGTGTCTGGGTTGTAGATGTACAACGGCGGCAGCACCACGATGAGAAATAGCACGGCGGTCAGGACCGCGTTGACGATAAGAAAAATCATAGCTGTACGTCTTGTAGCAACGCCTTCACCATACGGGACCCGAAGGAAGAGGGGGGGGGGGACAGCCTTGAAGGACGGCGGAGATTCTCCGTGCCGCCGTTGCCGAAGGCACCTTCTTTTGCCTCTGTGCGTTTGAGTCTGGCGTTTGTGGCGAAAATGAAGTTGCCGTTCTCTATCAAACGCCAATCCTGTACCTCGACGAGAGTATTGCTTGATTTTCGCCTCCCCTTATTCCTCGGGGCTCTCTCTTTCGACACACAGAGAGAGGAGGCGAGAGAGTGAGAGGGCAGCCCGCAGCGCGCACCACCAGTTGCAACCAGGGAACACGACCACGGATACCAGTGGGCGAGGAAGAAGCAACGCGTAATGGCAGAGGGACGGATAAGAAGTAATACGCGAGTGTTTTTTTTTTGTTTTTAAAGAGAAGCGCAGAAACTAAACAAACAAAAAAATGGGGCGGGACGGGTCTTCTAGGGCTTAGTGCCCACCGATAAATCAGACGAAGTGAAGCTCGCACGTTGGGCACTTCACCTTTAATTACCGAAGAGCTTTCCCTCCTCCTAAAGGAAGCGGAGCGACAACAGCTTATTTTCTTTTTTTTATTGTTGTTGTGCTAGCGAGGGACGTTGCCTCGCGTACTTGCGTGTGTGTAGGCGAGTGAGTGCGGTACGTTCACAGCGGCAGTGCAAAAGTCGCGAAGACACACACACACACACACACACACACACACACACACACACACACACTACAAGGTGGAGGAGGGGCAGAAACGCGACTCAAAACGGAAGAAAAGAGAAAAATGCACGAAAAGATGATGTGTCGACGACGAACTAAACAAACAAAGAAGCGCGTGGTCTAAGTGCGCTTAGATACCATGGATCACAGGGTACGGGGCAGCAACGATGAATGTGCCTGTGTGCATGTACGTCCGTGTTGGAGGGAAGAGAGTCTGTGTGCTATGTTCTTTTCTTTTTTGTTTCTTACCAGTGTACGCACCGCCCTATTTGTGTGCTGCTTATTCTTATTTTTATTTTTCCTTCGCTTTCCTCGTTGGGATCGTGAGCGCTGCGACTGCGCGGTATCGGAGGGAGGGAGAAGAAGAGGTGGAGAGGTGGGGGAAGCGTAGAGAGTCGGGCGCTTCTGCAGCACCTCCTGCAGCGCCACGGTGATATGCGACTCTGTCGTCCCTTCGCCCCCTTCTCTCACGCAAGAAGAAGAGTCGGTGGAGGGAACATCAGCCGCATTTTAGGCGCTCTTCCTTTTTTTTCTCTTTCTTTCCTTTCGTATCGTGATTCGTCTCTTTGTACGAAGCAGCACCTGCTGCAGTAACCGTGTGAGTGGCAGAGCACAGACACGAAGGAGAGAACACCTGAAGCACTGACACATGCACGCGTGTGTGGACAGACCCACGCATGAAAACAGGGAGTCAAAAAAAAAAGCACGATGAACACGACACGGTGTGGTCAGTGACGCAGCAGCGATGTTTGCTCTCCCGATGCGAGCGCGTCGAAAGTCGTGTAGTGCACGCCGTCGCTGTGCGTGGGACGCAGCGTAGGGAGCATCACCAGCCACATCGCCACACCAACGCGGCACGCAGCACCACAGATGCGTGACAGCACACCACGCCCCGCAGGCCCATCAGCCATGCGGGAGCTGCCCGTACCGGTGCCTCGCAAGTCTGCCGTTATCGTCGTCACCAAAGGGTCTCCAGCTGGGCTGAAGACGTCGAGGAAGTTCAGCCACCACCCTAAGTCGTACGGGTTGCGGTACACAAACCCGGTAGCGCGGTAGACGTGTGACCGCTTCTCCTCCACGTAGATGGACTCGATGACCGTAGTGTTCTCCAGCACTAAACGACGGTTGAAGTAGACGAAGCCCGTCATACACGTACACATTGTGATGGACAGGGCGAGCACCATGATGGTGGGGAAGGAGGTGAGTAACACGCCAGCGGGGCCGTAGGGCATGCGGAGCGCCTGCAGTTCTCGCGCCAACGCCTCCTTCGCTGGTGCACGTACCCACCGCTCGTACAGCGCCGCACGCCTCGCCGTGTAGCGCTGCTGGCGTACGACGCCGTAGCCAATAAAGGCAGCGGCAAGGAAGGTACCCACCCAGAGCCAGGTGATGAACAGCAGGAAGTAGCGCTGGTTCTCCACATCGACGCAGTTGTTGATCCATGGGCAGTGATGGTCCATCTTCGCGACACACTCGTTACAGATGGCACAGTGGTGCTCACGTGGGGCCTTGAGGCGGCGGCAGTGGCTGCAGTAGCGACGCGGCACGTCGAGCACGCGGCAGGCACGCTGCCGAGGCCCGAAGCGCTCCGCTGTCAAGGCAAGCGACTCCAGCTCGTGCAGTACGCCCATCGGCGCTGTTGGCGACGTCGCTGTCGATGACAACGCAAGCAACCTGCGCGTGCAAGGGCAAAGACACGAACACACACGGACGAGATGGCTGCAGCGACTTGCACACGTTCGCGACCGTGCATCACGAGTGCGCGCGCCCCCTCCTCCCATGCAGCCAAAGCGATACGACCAGAAACGCACGCAGCGACCCCGGAGGGTGGACAGCAAGCCAGCCAGCCCTCGCCTTCTCCTGTCGCTCGTGTTGTCCTCCTCCTCTTCGTCCATCTCTGAGTTCATGCCGTCGCCAAGATGGAGAGAGGTTCGCTGCGATGGCGCCACCACCACCAACGCAGCAGCATCCTTTGCATCGCGGCCGTGGCTGCGGAAGTTTCGTTGGGCATTATAAGGCGTCTCCTCCTCCTCACCAAATACGCGCACGACCTGTATTCCGCCAAACCGTTGTGGTGGGGCTGAGGTGCGTGTCTCAGCTGGAGACTGCCCAGCACCTCGCGACGGTGGTGGGGGTGTGGGAATCGAAGAAAGCCGCCCAGCCCCGTGCGGAGGCCCTCCCTGCGCTGCTTGCTGTGCCGACTTCACCGCGGCAGTGTCGTAGTCACTGTCATCATCGTCATCGTCGTCGCTCGAGCTTACGGTGGAGTCGTCTGTCGGCAGTGCGTTAGGGTCCGCGCCGTACGGGTGGCGGTAGACGTACTCCGCCGGGGCCTTGCCGATCCGTCTGGAAAAGGCAGTGGCGCACAGGTAGTTGATGTAAATGTTGAAGGACACAACGAGCACGAGGGACTGCAGCAGGTAGTAGGGCACCGTCCCTGGCGTGGTGAGAACCGGCACGACGTTGCGTGCTATGGTGACGACGGTGAGCGTGACCAGCATCATGCCAAATGCAATGACGAGCCAGCTGATCACGCGGGCAGAGCAGTTGAAGGAACGGACAAACCAGCGTTGCTGCAGCGTCAACCACATCGCAACGAGGAAGTTTCGTCGCTGCAGGGCGTAGTTGAGAAGATCGACGTTGTCCATCGTTGTTAAGCGAGGTCTTTTTTTGTTTGTTTCGCCACTACCTCCAACGCCAACAATACAAGTGGCTCACTGACGTTCTTCCACTCCTCTTTTCGCACCCCCCCCCCTCTTGGCCTTCGTTAGCGTAACACCAACCCGAAAAGACACGACGGTAGAGAGCAGAAAAAAAAAAAGCAGATTTGTATCGGAATAAGTCGGACAGACGAAACTAGACAGCGCTGTGTTGCGCCACACCCCTTCCCAATCACCGCGAAGAGACACAGAATGAACACGTCTGACTCACATGTACCAACACATACTTAAAAAAAAAAAAGCAGTAATGCAAGAAACGGAAAGATACAGAGGGGTAGATGGTGGTGCAGGTAGTGAAGTCCATCGGTCATGTCCATCACGGAAGGGTTGTGCTGATGCAGTGACATGGAGAGAGATTCTGTGCTGCGTCAGCAAGAAAAAAAAAAAGCAGAGACAGTTCGTCTGCCCGCCGTCACACACGCCAAATTGCGTTTCTCTCGATTGCCTTTCCCTCCGTTGGGTGACACGAAAGGGGGAGCTTCCATGATACCTACACGTGCACACATATATATGTATATGCGTATGTGTTTGTGTTCCATTCATTACGTGACACAAACAAGAGCAGCCGACTAGAAAGATAAAAAAAAAATGTGAAGAGGATTAGCCCGCAACAGCACGCAGCAGCAGAAGCAGCCTCTGACACACTTTTTGTGCGTCACGGCTTTGACGAGTTCTTCTCCGCCGCCGGCAATTCATTGGCATACCGCTTTGATGGGGCCCGCTTCGGTGGATCGCGCGACTTGCGGCGAAGGCGCAAGTCACGGATGTACGCCCGCATCAAGCCGTACTTTGTTGCCGGTCCCGTCAGATAGAACAAATACTCGTAACTGTATATTCCTCCTGCGTGATCGTCCGAAAAGACGAAGCGCAGCGCGTAGTTGCCGATGGGCACGATCTGTCCAATGGTGATGCCACGGCGGCCGTAAATCACGATGTCCTTGGAGCCGAGCGCACCATCGGTGCTGGGGGTGTAGGCACGCAGGTACTCTGCCAACGCACGCGTGCGCAGCGGCATGGTGCCGCTTGTTTTTTCAGCTCTCGGAGGTGGTGTGGAGGATAACGCAGGTTCGCCCACGGGAGTTGCAGCCTCCGGAAGCTGTTCTCCTTGTTGCTGCTGCTGTTGTTGTTGCTGCTGCTGTTGTTGTTGCTGCTGTTCCTCAAGGACAACGCGCTGCATGATCTCCGCCGCTGCTGCAGGCCAGGTGAACTCCACATACTGCCGTGACTTGTCGACCTTCACGTTCGTCGGCACGAGTCGCTGCCGCATGCATCGCTGTTTCGTCAGGCGCTCCGCCAGGCTCTGCGTGGAGGTGCGCTGTGGTTCAATTTTCCGTCGCGGCTCCGTCACCAGCTTCTCCTCCGCCAGCCACACGTTCTCGGTCAGCTGAGACACCTTAGCGGTGAGAGAGTCGCCCATTTTGTGGATGAACGAGGTGAACGGGCGGGTAGTGGTGCACATGGCAGCCTCGGCAGCGGTGGGGAGGGACAAAGCAGACGCAGGTGACAACGGCAGACCATCGCAGCGCCGCAGAAAAGACAACGCAACGTTGCGACGGGACATTCAACGCTGAACGTGTGATTGTAGAGATTCAAAAAGAAAGGTGTGTGAGGGGGGTTCAGGCGCTGAAGAAAAGTTTACAAACTCTTTTAAAAGGCACCTTCTGCACGTGAGTGCGCGTGTTCTCTTCTGTATTTTGCCGTTGGTGCTGTGCTTGTGAGTTTGAGGAGGGAAAGTGATGGTTGCACGGAAAGAGAAAAGACAAAGGAGGGAAGTGAGATGGCTGAGAACATCGAAACAACAATAACAAAAGATGCAGTGAGAGAAATCCCACTGGGGGTGTCGTCTCCGCGTACAAGTCCGCTCGTGGCATGCATACGTGCAAAGGGTGAGGAGCGAGTCAGCCCAAGTACCCTCACCACTCCGACAGAGATGCAGCAGTGTGATGCAGTCTTTCTTGTGTGTTTGTTGCCTCGTTTCTTTTGTCCTGCCCTTCAAGAATCTGAAAGAGTCAGCCGCGCCACTCCATCAAAAAGAAGATCTTCATGTGAAAATGCAAAGCACCACTTCGCCTGCATGCCTGCCTCCACCACTCTCCACCCCCACGTTAAGCCTCTGACGTGTTTTCTTTCTCAGCCCAGGGTAGGTTCTGAAAACCCTATTGTAGGCAATGCTCTGTGAGGGTGTTCGACTACGCTTTCCCACGACAGAGTGCATCTATTATAAATCAACACCCACACACCTTTTCCAGTGGTTCATCGGCGGGCAGGTGAGCTGCGCCACGTCCATCGTCGCTCTCGCATCCCTTCAATAATGCCATCTACGGAAACGCCATCCTGCTCCGACGTCCCCCAGATCTTCCGCCGGCGCTGACACACGTAACGTTCAAACCACCAGTCCCCCAGCGAGGCAGGAACGACGTAGTACAGCGCGCCAAAGACACTCCGCATGAAGAAGCGGTCGAGGTGCATCCCCACACGACACATTGCCGTGTAATTCGTGGAAACCAGAAGATCCGTCTCCTCCGGATTCACCAGTCGCGCGCTTGACGTAAGTGAGGAGGACGACCCTTTGCTGTTGCTGCCGCCACCGGTGGCAGAGGACGATGTTGTCGACGCCATCGAGCTGCTGAGAAAAAGGTTGCGGTCGTCCGCGGCGAGTCCACCCGGGCGCACACGGGCCAAAAAACTCGCCGTCTGCGACGGCACCTTCTCGATAAACACCAACACGAGATCTTCCGGGATGGGCAGCACCGGCAGCACCACCGTCGGCGTCGCAGATGACACATTTGGGGACGACTTTCTTGCCATCACAGCGCGCTGAAAAAAGCTGCGGCGCACGTCGCTGCCCTCTGGCGAGTCCAGCGAGGCAAAGTGAATGCGGTGGCGGTCCAGTCCCTCCGCCACCTCTGCCTCCGCGCCCCTGAAGACGTAATTGGTGAAGCTAAAGAAGCTGAAGTTGCGTTCCACGACGTAGCGAACACGTGCCTGGCACATTAAGCAGTGTCCATCAAAGACAAGCAGATTGCGCGGGAGCCGCGGCAGCAGCTGCTTGTAGTGAATTCCTCTGAAGCGACGTATTGGCATCAGCACTGCGCGTACGTTTTAAACACATGTGTGTGTGTGTGTGTTCAGTGTGTGTGTTGTGCGCCTGCGCTTCACCGAGTTCTTGTGTCACTTGAAAACACCAGAGACGCAACGACGTTGGCGAGCACATGCGACAATAAAAAGCCAAAGTCGAAGAAAATAAACAAAGAAGAAACAAACAACAACAAAAAGAAAAAGAGGCCCAGGAACGAGGGGAAAAAAAAGAGGAAGGGTTGTGGAAGTTCCTGGAAAGCTGCGCGCTACATCACGAAGTTGAATAGCAGTGTCCACGGCCACGCACTGAAACAGCAGAAAAAAAGGTGGAGGGCAGGTCATCACGAGGCTTTCGGGTCGCAAAAAGTCTCCTCGTTCATTTCCTCCCCCTCATCCTCTCCAGTTTTTCCTCGTGAGATTGTGCGTCGTCGTGTAAGCTCTCTTGTTGCCAGACCTCTGTCGAGCACTAGTAGTGGACAGTGATCTCGAGTTTCTTTTTTTCCTTGCTTTTCCTCCCTGCGTTAACTCCTTCTCGTAGACGTCTACGTGAAATTGTTGTGTGTGTGTGTGTGTGTGTTTGTGTCCGTGTGGTCAGCAGGACACACATACTCGCTTGCCTGAAGTCAGAAAAGAAGAATATACAGCTATGTAGGCTTCTACGAGACTTTAACTCCTCTCTTTTATAGGCAACACAAAGAGAAAACAAATGCACAAAACAAATACGCCAACAGCGCCGCGGCCAGCGCGTTGCATTGGGGGATTTCATCGCTGTCAAGATTGTTTTCTTCTCGCTCTCCTTTTAAACGGATTCCACACCAAACCAAATCTACAAACAACATACATGCGTACGGGCGGAAACAAATGACCACCACAGAGGAAACAGGAGCAGCGTGGTGTCCGAAGAAGCGACAAAAGGGATCATCAAAACACAAGTGCGGCGCCAAACGGCGTGCAAAACGCCGATTTCGAAATGTGACTGTTCCGACAGGAAACACACACACAAAACTGATACCGCAGGTAAGACTGTCACCAAACTAAAGAGAGATGAGAATGTCCGTACATCGGAAGATCACCGGGAAGACGCAGGGAAGTACCCTGACCTCACACCACCACCAGCCCCCCCTCCTCCTCCTCGCGCTTTTTTTTTTTTTCACCACGCGGATAAGCAGCGAAAGACAATCGCGAGCTGCGTGTGTGTGTGTGTGTGTGTGCACGGTGTGGGTGGGTCGGAGCACACGCTCAACACGCGTCTTCCTCTATGCTGCAACGGGGAGTGACGCATGGAAACAAAAAACAATAAGCGGGAAGTCGGAAGAGGAGCCGAACTCTCAGGGAGAATAATGAAGAAAAGCGCTGAGAATAAAAAAAAAAATCGCACGTGCTTTTTGGCCGGGATCTTTGTGTTGCTGGTACATTTGTTCTCTCACAGCTTCTCGTGAGCGTACTCCTCCTTGTGTGCCTCGTAGTGCGCCGTCAGCTGCGCTTTCTGCCGTGCCAGCTCCGGTGTCAGCTCTTCGAACACGTCATCCACGAGCGTCGACACCGGCCACGACGGCAGCTTCTCCTGCCGCCGCAGCTCACGCAGCACCTCCTTTCGCGTCGCCTCGACGATCTGCTGCGACTGCTCGGGCGTCCACCAGCCGCGCTCCGTCATGAAGCGTTCAAAGCGCTCAATGGGGCTGAAGGTCTCGGCGAAGTGCTCGATTTCGTCTCGTGAGCGGTACGCCGTGCTGTCGTCCGAGGTGGAGTGGTGGGACAGGCGGTACGTCAGCGCCTCCACAAGGACCGGCTTGTGGTGGTTCAGGATCATCTCACGTGCCTTCCGCACGGTGTGGTACACCGCCAGCGCATCCAGACCATCCACGCGGGCCGCCGGTAAACCATAGCCCACCGCCCGGCTCAAGATGCCATCGCCCGTGTACTGATTGTGCGTGGGAGTCGAGATGGCGTAGCCGTTGTTGCGGACAAAGAAGAGGGAGTGCGAGCCAACCGTCCCAGCAAAGTTCAGTCCGGCGTGGAAGTCGCCTTCGCTCGCCGCACCCTCGCCAAAGAAGGTGGCACAGATGCGTGCCTCCGGCACAGTCGACAGCAGTGTCTCCGGTGGCAGGCGCTTCTGTAGCGCTTCGTTTTCAAGCCGAATCGCGTAGCCGGCACCGGCGCCGTGCGGGATCTGCGTCGCCAGCGGAGAACTGATCATCTGCGCGTGCAGCCGCTTGCTGCCGTAGTGGATCGGCATCTGCCGCCCCTTCAGGTCACACTCGCAGTTGCCCATGCACTGCGCGATGAACTCGCGAATTGTGTAGCCGCGGTAGGTCAGAATACCCGCCTCGCGGTACTGCATGAAGAGCTCGTCGTTGCTGGCAAGGCCTGCCGCCGCACCAATCACGGCCGCCTCCTCACCGAACATCGTCATGTAAAATGAGATTCGACCCTGCCGCTGTGCCTCCAGCATAATCTTATCCATCGTGTTGTGCGTCAGCATCGCCCGCAGCATGTGCTCGCCAACGTCGCGCGAAATGACGTTCAGCTCGTCGTGCGCGCGGTAGCGGAAGAGCTCGCCGTGCTCGGCGCTCTGCACTTCAATGGGGCTCATCTCCGAACCCATCTGCACATGGGTCGTGCCCTCACCACCCGTGGCGTCGTCCAGCACGACGCGACCATCCAAGTCGAGCACGTGGAAGATCGGTGCAGCTGGATCGGGCTCGTCATTGAAGGTGAGAGTGCTCGTGGTGACCGGGCCGTCCTTGAAGTCGACGTTCCACACCTTCTGCACCTGGCGAAAGGCATCGCTGAGGGAGGTGCGGCCGGCGATGGCGGCGGCCAGTGCGTTACAGCGGACAAGATGAGATAAACGATACATCAGCCTACGCACGCATGCACACAAAGAGAACAACAAGACCGCAACAACAGAAAAAGGGGGTTTGGGTGAGGAGGACAGCGCACACCAGAAATAATAATAAGAGGGAGAACAGCCGACCGCAAGGAAATGAAGAAGTTTGAATGCAAAGATGTGTACACTGGAGCTTCAGTGCTTCTTTTTTTGAGGGGTGCAGGGGGGACACGGTAGAGAAAATGGGCGGGGGAGTTGTTGCAGACGATGTGGACAAGGAAGCAATTCAACGTGTTGTCAACGGGTGAGGCCGCACGGTACGGTGAAGAAGGAGCACCGCAAGAAAACAAAACAAAAAAAGACAACGCAGGAAAAGGAGAAGCAACGATGAGGGAAGGGTGGAGATGGTGCAACGCATAACGAGAGAGATAGGGGACACGTCAACGAAACCAGGGGCCTTCCATCCCACTCCTACTGTCTTATTCCCCTGCCGAGAAGAAACGTCCCCCCCCCCATGCCTACTTTCGCACCGAAAGGGAGAGCGCTGGAAATCGAAACGCGCGCACCGACAAAACAACAGAAAAAAAATACAAAAATAGCGTGCCTCTCATATCCAGACTTCTCCGTCTTCTCCGGCTGTGTCGTAGCGCGGCTGCACCACCGGCGAGACACCTCGCACTGCAAATATAATGCTGCAGCTTCTCAGTTGCTCTCTTCTTGTTCCGTATTTTTTTTTGTGTGTAAATCTGTGCGTTATGAAGAGTGCATATGCTGGTGTACATGAACCCGCCCCCAACACCATTCACGTTCAACACCACAGTGAAGCCAGGAGAGGGGGGGGGGAAGAGAGGAAGGGAGCGGAAACTACCTCGCTGAAGTCATTAAAAGAGAAGCTCTCGAGTTGGACGCAAACCAGCTGGCAGCTGGCATACGTTGTTCACACAGAAGTACGCACACGAGTTGTGTGTGTGTGTGTGTGTGTGTGTGTCTATGGGCACGTTTTTTCTTTTTTTTTTCTACGCCTCGGTGAGGTCATCGTTGTAGTACAGATGAATCGCAGGGACGTAGTAGTCAGCGTTCAGCCCTAACGACTCGAAGGCGTCCGCCTCGTCTACCACTCCGTTCTGCTCCAGCGTCAACGACATGTCGAGCTCACGTGGGTCGGGATCCAGCCGCATCCACGTGTAGCTGCGCGCGTGCGAGTTCAGCGGCAGATAGCGCTCCTGCATGAGCTGCTCTAACGTCTCCTCTGCGCACACCTCCAGCATCGTCTCGTCACCGGTGAGGGTATTCACCAGCCGGATGCGTCGCGTGCGACTTGTCAACGATCCAATGACGTAGCTCGGGTCCTTCCACCACGGAATGTCGTAGCTCAGGTCGATCTTTGAGTCAGGGTAGATGGTCGGCATGTGCGGGATGCGACCGAGCGGCATCGCGTAGGTGCGCATCCCGCTGTTCACGTCAATGCAGGTTTTTAGATCCCCTGCCTCCGCGTCCCACCAATGCGAGATGTCGGTACCAGCGACCTGTATCAGCGGCCGCGTCAGCTGCGCCAAGCGAGGGTTGGCCTTGTAGGCCTGAATGAGTGGGGTGAGATCCAACACCTTGCCATTGAGGGAGACGTACGCGTCATCGTCGTAGGCGTGTTCACGCACCTCCTTTGCGGTGTAGAAGCGCGACATATCAAAGAAGCAGAAAACGAGGGAGGGAGGTTGACAGTTTCTGGCGATTTGCCCGCGCTGAATCGCGTGTGTGAGGTAGAGGAGGAAGAGAGCAAGAGGAGAGGGGAAGGGACACGGTTGCACTCCGGCGTTGCAACACGCTACCACAAACAGCTGCCAGAGCAGCAAATACGGGGCCAAGAAAAAAAAAAAAAAGCTGCGGCAGGTAAGGCGCGGGAAGAGAAGTCAACAGAAAAAAAAAAACGAAGAGAGGAAAGAGGTGTTAATTTGAGAGACGAGTTGGGAGAGGAATTCTAGAATGGGTGCTGCGCAAAAATGGGTGAGGAGTCGGAAGCCAATGGCCAACGACACGACGTCCACTGTTCACGTACCCCCTTCCCCGTCCTCCTCAGCCCCTCCGCCCAACAATTCCTTTCGCTAAGTGCTGCCTCGCGGCTTCCCAGAGAACGATAAAAGAGGAGTCGAACAGCTTCAAAGGAGAGAGATGGGGGGCGGGGGTGAGAAAAGACACCCGCCGTGCAGAGAGCTCATCAATGTGGCTGCAAAGCGACAGCGTTGCCCCAGTCCCCACGCACGTTTGCATGGGACCCCAACAGGTTGCGTGGTTTATCGACGGCGTCACTCGTCTGACGAAACTTTATGTTCTTTCCTTGATCTTTTTCTTTTTTTTTTTTGGTTTTGTCTGCTGTCGTTCTCATTGCAGACTCACTCACAAACTCATTCTCGCTGTCGGCTGTTGCCGTCGTTTCTGCTGGCGAGAAAAACACAGGGGGTGTGAGAGGGAAATGTAGCCTTGCGGGAATGCATGCACACGCACCCTTCCCCTCCCTTTCACAGGAGCATGGACGACGCCCAGCCATCGCGGTTGTGCACCACCACCACCTCCTCCTCCTCCTCTGGTTCCTCCTTCTCGCTGGCATCGCAGTACCGCACCGACCACTCATACCACACCTGTCGCCGCTCCTCGCTTGTCTTGCGTGCCAGCCACACGTGAATTGCTACCGCACCGCTCTTCGTCGCCGCAGCAGCTTCAACCTCGTACAGTTCCCTGCGCTGAGTCGGGTCGAGAGTGAAGGTGCATGGAAACCAGCTGTACATGTCCGTCGTGCGCTGCGCCGGCGCGGTCGACAGGACAACCGCCGGTGAGGATGCAGATTTGTAGAGGACGCAGGAGAAGTAGCCGGCGAGGCCGCTGCACCGCCCGCATGGTGGAACGGTGAAGACGAGATGTGCACTGCGGTCCATCGAAGCGTCTGTTGTGTCGTTCAACTGCGTCGGAGAAAAGGAGGAGGTGGAGGAGCGTGCTGATGCGTCTCGCGACTCTCGCGACGACTTATGCAACTGTCCAAAGTCATGTGTGAAGCTCCAACATGGCTGCGGGTCAGCCAGAGTGACGCCACGGCTGAGGTTCGTGACGAGCAGCGAGTGATCGAGGGCGGCGTGCACGTCCGGGCACTGCGGGGGCGCCACCGTCAGCCCCTTCACTGCCGCCTCCGCCACCGCCGCTTCCAGCGAGGCGGACATGAGCGGCGCCACCCAGGCTGTGTAGCGCTGCGGAATGCAGGTGAGGTGCGCGTTGTGGTGCAGCCCGCGACTCTGCTGAATCGCCTGCAGCTGCGCGTGGAAGCCTTCGAGACACTCCGGGCTGAGCTCATTGTCGCCGAAGCTGCCCAGCAGCTCGGAGACGACAACGTCACACAGACCGAAGTCCGGCGGCAGTGTCACGGTGCCCTCCTCCGCAGCCCGGGCGATGTGACGGCCGTCCGCGACGATCACCTCGAGGGTGTGACCGAAGGTGTAGGCGAGCTGGGCCCACTCCGGATCATTGGCCCACCGCATCCGCGTGAAAGCGGCAGCTGGACGATTCTTCTCGATCGCGAAGAGGCGCAGCCGCACCCCCAGCGCAGAGACGGCGTTGAGGCACTCATCAATCAGCGGGCCACGGCCGCACCCGAGCAGCACAAGATACAGCACCCGCTCGTCCGCGGATGGCACCGGCACCTCGCGCATCACCCCGTGTCTCTCAAAGAAGCCCTTGTTCTGCAGCGCGTGCTGCCGTGCCTGCCCTGCTTCATACCAGTCCTTCACGTAGCTGTAGACGGCCTCGCGGTACTGGCGGTACTTGCGGGCATCACGCTCGAAGACCTCGTAGACGCCGCTGGAGAGCTGATGACCGAGCGGCTGCAGCGGCAACTGCAGCTGACCTTCATAAGAGGCGAACACATCGCGCGTTGGTTCCTCGACTGCCTTAAAGTACAGGTAGTTCAGCAGTGGGTACTGGTCGAAGAAGCCGCGATCGAATAAGGGGTAGGCACGGCGTCGCATCATCTCCACCAAGAAAGTCAGCACGCTCACAAAGGGCGGATAGCTGCCTGCCCAGCGAGCCGTACCGAGGGGATGCAGATCATCCGGCATGACGTACGTGTACCGGTGGCGAAGCACGAAGGATCGCTGCGTGTCGGCTGCATCTGCCTGATCTGTTGGAAAAGGCGTGCTCATGGCACTCGCACCTGCGCTGTTCGGCATGTTGCTTCCAGCCCCATCACCGCCACCAGCACCACCAGCAGCAGGAGTGTGTTGCCCGTCCGTCGCAATATCGTTTCCCCAATCCCCCAGCGAGTAGTTAGTGGCGCTGAGCATCGCGCTTGTGTCGTTCTCTTTCTCCTCCATGTCCGGCAGCCGCGCCGGTGATGACTGGCGAGACGTCGTGTAGTGGACGGGAGGCTGAGGTGGACGCAGGTGGTGTGGGTCGTCGTGCAACGAAAGTTGCGAAAGGGGCGTAACGCCCTCATCTTCCTCCAATGCCCGCTCCCTCTCCTCCTCGCCCGTTAGCACCGAGTTGATCACGCCAGACGTGTCAGCTGCTGCTGCCATTGCGGCTGATGTGTTGTTATTCCGCTCACCTCCCTCCATTGCCGCCCCAAGACGGTAGTGCGGGTGCTGCTGTGGGGGAATGCCGTGTGGCGCCATGCAGGCGAAGAGCAGTGGCGCTGGCGGGCACTCGAAGCAGACAACCTGCTCCCCAAACCACTCGCTCGGCAGCAACATGCGGGGGTGCCAGGCAGAGAAGTACAGCATCGTCATGAGCGCCGACACCGCCTCGGTATGTACCGTGCGGTGCTGCGTACTGGTGTTGATATTGTTCATCACGCCTGCGGTGCTGCCTCCACCGTGGGAAAAACACGCGTTCTGTGACCCGGTCACGCTGCACGGGGTGTTGATCTGGTACACAAACCTGAGCCCGCTGCTGCCCCTGCTGCCCCTTGCGGTGTACCGCGTGTAGCCGTAGAGCACCGCCTGTCGGAGTCGCTGCATCTGGTAGCGATGGGACGGGCTGCAGCCATCGCACCGCACCCAGACTTTCACACCAGAGGCCTGTTGGATGAAGGCAAGCAGAATGTCAGCCGCGAGGCATGCGAGGCGGGTGTTCCGCTGCTCATCCTCCTCGGGAGTCATCGCCGTGGCGTAGCCCTCGTCTAACTTCACAGCAGGCGCTTTCACCTCCACGCCACCATCACCGACATCGTCATCGACATCGTCTACGCCGGCGGCCCACGGCAGCTCGCGTGAGTAGAAGGGCAGTGGCACCTGCACCGCCCGCAGGCACATAAAGCTCGCCAGCTCCAGCTGCTCCTTAATCCGCTGCCGCTGCTCCCTGCTGGACCAGTTCATCTCTGTCACAACGCCGTTCATCGTTTGGCACCACTCCGACGGCGTCTGAAGCACATCCCACGCGTTCATCACCTCTCTGCGCCACGCATCGGCTTCCTTCTGTGGGTCGGAGCTGAGCTGAGATGGTCGCACGGGGCCAAGAAGAAGCGTGTCAAAGGGCAGGTCCTCGCGGCTGGCGGGTTGTGTGTTTGTCAGTACCGCCGCTGCATCGTTCGACACCCCTGCAGAGGGGGTCTCGCCGTTGGCGGTCGGTGCGCACGTAGGTGGGAAGCGGCCCAGGAAGCACGTGCCGAAGGTGGCTGCGAGCATGCGTGTTTGCCTGATGGAGCGCAGCAGACCCGGCTCGCCGGTAATGCCGTACAGACGCAGCGCACCGGCGTGAAAGACACCGGTGGAAGCCCACTCATGATGAAAGCGCTCGCGGCCGTGCAGGCAGTAGTCCTCCTCCACGGCCGACGCCGTGTCCTGCGCACCAGGGGCGTTGCTGATGCCACCTCCGTCAAGCGACATCGCGGGCTATATCTCACTACAGTCAAGATACCTTGAAGAACAGAAAATAAAACTGAAAGCACAGGGAGATGGCGCGGAGTAGACGCGGCAGCCACGTCACAGCGAAGAAGAAAAATAAAAAAAAACAGCACAGGGTGTCAAATGTAAAGGGCGACACGGTGTGGACCACAGCTACGATAGTGACAAGGGTGAGAAGGAGAGGGGTGGGAGGGCGGAGGGGCGGAGGCCGTGAGCTGCTGCTGTCAGCTTAGTGAACCCCCTGTCACAAAACGATGAAATACTCACTCACAGAGAGAGAGAGAGCGACACGCACCGAAGTAAAAAAGAGAGAAGAGGATAAGTAGTAAAGAACGGAAAAAAAAAAGACACACACACACACACAGCAAACACGCAGATATCGCCAGGGACAAGCGTGAGCCCCTTCAGCCACTGTACGACACTCCTTTTTGCTTTAAAACCACGGCGCAGATAAATCGAGAAGACTCTTTGTGTCGCCTTTTGCATATACATAAATAACGCTTGTGAACAGAAGAATATGGAGAGATGAACGACCTTGTGCCGCTACTTCGCCTCACGTAGGCAAGCTTTTTTTTTTTTTGTTTAGTTGGTTTCGTTGTTTTATGTTCTGTTGCTTGGGGTGGGAGGTGGGGTGTGGGGTGTGTGTGTGTGTGTGGGGGGGTTCTCCTGCAGACGGATGCGGAAAGCGTAGCCCTCTCAAAGATGACAGAACACACGGGAGAGGGAGATAGACGAAAAAGGGGAGGGAGAGAGGAAAGATGGGTTGCGGACCCGTCACCGGCAGACTCTGCTCTCGTGTAAGCAGCAAGAGTCTGGAATCAAAACAGACAGAGAAGCAGCGGACAAAAAGCCGCAAAAGGATGGACTGCGTCGCCTTCCCTCAAGATGGCGTGCACAAAGCGACAGCACGGCTAGCACCACCGAGCGTCAGTACTGCTTAACTAAGGTGAAGACATGTGCGCACCGAACTTGTAAAGAAGGAGTGAGAAGTGGTTGACATCGGACGAGAGTCTTTCAACGGCCTGCACGCAAAGGCATCGATTCGGAGCTTTTTCTTTTCTCTTCGTATTGTCAACATCCGTTTCTGTTTGGTTGTTTCATTGACGGCGTCATCGACATCGATGTGAATATGGGAAAGAACAGAAGGGAGGGGAGGAGACGGGACGACAAGCACTCCACTGTCCCCCCCCCTCCCTGTGTGGAGCAGCAGCAGCGCAGGAGAAGAGAGACGGCTCACGCCGTGGAGGCCAGAAGGTGCTTGCGATCATTGATAAGTTCCATCACACTCTGATTGCTGAACACATTGCCGCCGCCGTGAGCAGGCAGAGAGGACTGTGGAGACGAGCCCGCCACAGTCGCAGGCAGGTGCGCTGCCGTAGATGCGAAAGAGCGGCTGAACGAGTCTGCTGGGGGGTGCACAGCAGTCCCCGCACCCACGCCGTGCTGTTTAAGCTCCTCCAGGCGCTGCCACTGCGACTCCAGCATCGCCAGCTCGTGCCGTAGAGACTGCGATACGAAGGTGGAAGGGCGTTGGAGGTCAGACAGCGAGGGGCCGGTGCGTACTGCCGCCGTGGCTTTCCCTGAAATGGAAGACGATGATGGTGGTAATGGTGTTTGCGAAGCTGCGCGGGTCGGCGCTGCAGCGTAGATGTGCTCCGGCTGCCGGGTCGCTCTGTCGATGCGATCTTGAACATCTTCCTCGGCGTGGTACACCGGCGTGATTGGGGATCGGGATACGGGTGTCCGCTCTGCTGCTTGCTCCACCGCCTTCATGGGTGAAAGCAGCACCTCCTCGTACCGCCGACGCATCCGCTGATAAAGGTCTTCGATGCGTGACAGGTACGACTCTGCTGTGGCGAGGACACGGTGCGCACGATGGTCTTCCCCTTCTTCCTCCGCTTCGCGAGCCATAGACCTCGCCACCTCACGTGACTTGATGCCGGAGCCCGGAAGCTCTGGGCAGCGCCGGCCTGTCTCAATTTTCTCGTCGTGGGGTGCACCATGCGGTAGACGTCGCACGTCGTGAGCGGCGTCGCTTCTTGCTGTTGACGACAGCAGTGCACAATTACTCGGCAGGCGCACCGGCTGCGCTGCGGGCACTGCAGAGGACGCGGAGTCGCTCGTCGACACCCGACCGGCTCGAGAAGAGACGTTGTTGTTGTCGCTGGTGCTGATGGATGCGGTGGGACCACCACGCTTTCGTGCCATCGGCGTTGGCGTCTGCACGGATCCAGCTGGTGCAGTGAACTTCTTTTGCTGCTCGTGCCGTTGATGGTAGGGTGAGGTCTGTCCCACGCGTGCACCTTTGTGTGGCGAGGGGCTGTGAGACGCGCTGCTCGTGCGAGAGCTACTACTACTACAGCTGCTGCTGCTGCGACTTGAAGCGCCACAGAAAGATTCGAAGGGAGCAAAAGAAGGGATGCCCAACGCTTGCAGAAACCACCACGGTGGCAGCGGAGGTGGGGGGAAGCACTCGCTGCCACTGTCACTGCCATGGTGGTGCAGCGCCAACGGTGGGATGCGTGGCGGCATAGGGAAGGTGGAGGGGAGCGGCAGCTGATCCGGCGTGGGCCAGTCGTCCACGCCAACCGCTTGTCTAAAGGGCGGAGCGTCCATGCAATGCACCCCACCGTGGGCAGCAACTGAATGTCCCAAAGGTCGACAACACCCCTGCGGCAGAGCACACGGACGTCTTGCTGCTGCTGCTGAGGAAAAGGGGCCCTTCCCCTTCCTTCCGCTATTCGCCGCCGTACTGGACCTGGCTGGGATGGGTTGCTGTTGACAGGACTGTTGAGCCGCCGCAGACGCCATCGCCATTAAGCCTACGTAGTAGTGAGCGAGGTATGCGTTCATCTTGGTCGGATCCGACGCGGCAACTCCGTCGATGGGGGGCGGCGGAACCCACGGGATGTCCGGCACTGCAAAAGGAAACGCACCCCCACCACGATGGGCATAGCGGTGGACAGGAGGGACTAGGCCGGCACCAGCTGGCACGGGTGGCCGCCCCTCCGTTCGAGTCGCGTGGTATGTATCAGCCCCCGAAGCAGCGGCCATCGCCGGTGTGTCCGCACCTGCAGCTGGAGGAAGCGGTGCGGGGAAGTGGTAGTTCCACGGGTACGCAGCCGTCGCTGCAGCAGCAGCAGCAGCAGCAGCATCCGACGCAGACGGCGAGGTGGAGATCCGGCTTTGGCTACGACTCCCACTGCCGCTCTGACTGCTTCTACCAACGGTTGTCGCTGCTGTTGTCGTTGTCGTTGTTTTGGTGAGCTGACTTGGTGGATGGGATGAGGCTGAGGGAATGGAAGACGGCAGATCCTGCACCGCATCGTTGCTGCGCGGATGCAGCGACGCCCGTGAGGCCCCACTGTGGCTGCTCGCCGTGGTAGCATGGGAGTCTTGCGACTGAGAGCGAGAAAAACGAATTGCAGAAGTCATCCTCCGGCTCCTTAAAGATAAGAAGAGGAGGAAGAGAGGAAGGGATAAATCTACGTAATCTAAAAGCGAAAATAATAAGAAACTCTAAAGACTGTATCTGCGGGTGCACGTGTATGTGTGTCGCTATACTGGATTTGAATTTCCTGTGATGAGAAAAGGTAAGTAGGAAATCAAAAGGGACACTGCGGCGAAGGAAATCGAGCAACAGAAGGAGGGACACAAGAACGACGTGAAAAGAAGACAAGCTCGCCAAGGGAAGCTTATCGCTTCTCTCTCTTTCTCTCTCCCTGCCCTCTCTCAAAAACTAGGTGCCATCAACGCGAGCTCGCACGCCTGGTGTTGGAGGGTTCTCCGTTCTTCTCCGTCCGTGAGCTTCGTGGACTTCCTCACCCACCCCCTAGCTATCGACGCCGCTGAGCAGCGTCCAATGACTGTGCTTTTCGCTTACGTTTCTTGCCTTCGGAGGGAAAGTGAGAGTTTTTCTGTTGGGCATCGGTGGCAAAAGGTGTGGCAACACACTTGCACAGACTACACCACACACACACACAAACACAACACACACACACACACACACACACAGGCACGTGCATCAACGTCAAACAGAGAAGATAAATTACAGCGTAAAATACGGGGTTGATGCTCGGCAGGCACAAAAAAGCTCAGCCGTCACCTAACGCTGAACACACAGAGTGCGACAAAAGCCCCCTCACAAGCACAAGAACGACCACCACAAAAGACAAAAGAGAGGTTAAGTACATGTGAAGATCAGCACCAAAGACACCATCACTACAACAACACTCCTCACTAGAGAAAAAAAATGAGAAAGAAAGAAAAGGCAAGAGCTTCCGACGAGCGCTGCTTGATCGCTTAGTTGTGCTTCGCCGCTTTCTCTTACTTCTCCTCCTTCTCGGCCTCCAAGGGGTTCCCCACATTGTGTCGAGCGCAGAGATCTGCCATCATCGCCTCCCCTTCCGCTACACCCGCCGCGTCGTCGTGCCGGCGACACCAGCTGACGTACTTGCGACACGTCGTCACAGCTTGCGCAACGTCGCCGAGGCCCTCAAAACACGTTAAAATGGACTGCAGCGTCGACTTCACCAGGTTGAAGTCGTTCTCATCAATGTGTTGGTTCAGTGCCTCAATCAGCGAGTCCAGCGCCTTCGAATACAGCTCCTTCGCCTCTGCCGTCTCTCCCTTCTTTGCGAGGTCGGTGGCCTGCAGAGTGATGCTACGACCAATGCCGGTCAGCACCGAGCGACGCAGGTTCACCGCAGCGACCGCCTGCAGCGGCATCGCCGACTTCGCGTCCACGTCAATCCAGTGCAGTACCTTCTGCAGCAGCTCCTGCGCCTCAGCCCCCTCACCCTGCTGACACAGCGTAAACCCCATGAACACCTCGATCTCTGCAATTTGCGCCTTGTCCTGCAGCTCCGGCTTGGCACCCTGCAGCAGCGAGCCGCGGGCCCGCTCAGCGAAGCGCAGGGCGTCATCGTACTGGCCCAGGTTGTAGTGCGCCTGCGACGCCTCCATGCAGAGCAGACACTCACATTGAATAGGCGCGTTGGCGGCGCCCATCTCCTCCAGCATCGTCAAGCCCTTGGCAACGTGCTCCAGCAACCGCTGATGATCCGCCGCAGCACGCGCGGCATCTACCTCGGCTGATAGGTGGTTCCACTTTGCCATGTTATCCATATCGCGCTGCACGACCTCGTCGTTCAGAGTGAACTCCTCCACGTTCACTGCGGACGCCGGCTTGGCAGAAGACGAGGCGGCAGCACTGTTGCTTGTGCTCCAGCAACGGCGGGCAAAGTGCAGCTTAGAGAAGGATGCCAACGTCACCCTCATCGATGACGACGAGGTAGAGGAAGAAGAGAGGGGTCGCTGTAGCACGATGGAAGCGAAAGGAAGCGCCACGGCAGCAGGCCGCCGCAGAGAGGAGGCGAGGACGCGCTTTGCGAACATGATGATGAAGCCGAATGTGCACCGGGGGCGCGGGCGAGGGGAAAGATAAAGATAAGCACTGGACTCTGCCAGCGTACGGACAGATGCCAGCTAGAAGAAACAGCGAGCTTTACACAGCCAGGCACACACACACACACATACACACATGTATGCGCATAGACACATGTGAGAAGAAATTGTTGCCGAAGAAAAATGAGAGCAGTAGAAGCCGATAAGGGAGTAGTGCGGCTTAGAACAGAAAAACACACAAGAAAACACCTGTGTTGATCATCATTGAGCGTGGTGAAGGAGAAGGGCACTGAAAAAAATCGATCTCTCTCTCTCTTTGAGCGCGGGGTAAGCGAAGAGCGGACCTGTGCCGAACTCCAAAAGCGTCATCGCTGCAGTCCCTGGGTGAAAAAAAAAGAAGAAAAGTGTCTACAAGGCAGCATAAGTTGATGCTCACCACTACCACAGCAGCTGAAATAAAAGAATGACAGGGCGCGCCTTCACCTCCTCCAGGTGTCTCTCTCTCTGGATTCCTCGCTCTTGTTTTTGCCCCCATTCTCCCTCTGCCGCTTCCGACCCAACGCACCGCGTCTGCACCTCTTTTCTTTCCCTCTTTCTTTTGTTTAAAAAAAGGAGTTGGGTCGGCCTTGCCGTTGTTTGTGCAGCATTAGTATTCGTGTCTTCTGCAAAGGAAACGAGAGAAAACTCAACCGTGTGCTCTATGGTGAATCCAAACAACCAGAAACAAAAAACAAAAGGAAATACAAGAGGGGTGAATTTGTATAAAGATGGTAATAAATGGTACAAGTGAAGCGGCGAGTCGCACATGCGTACTCGCACACAGAGCCACACACCTCTCTGAAGACTGTAGCACAAAAAAAAAGAAATTAGGGACAGAAATTAAGATGAAGCAGATGAAGAGAGGAGGATTAGAACACAAAGAGATAGAGAACAGCACATGGACGCACATGCATGGACAAACTCTGTCTTCCGTCCTCTCTTTCTCTCCCACTTGTGTGACAACCGCCCTCCGTTCACAAGAGAAAATGCTGCTGCCAGGCACTCACCTCCTCGGCGAACTGCAGCAACTCCGCCCGCGTGCGCCGGTGCGTCTCCCGTCGCAGCGCCTCACACATAGCTTGGCTGTGCTGCAGTGACGTGGCGTAGTAATCAGCGAGCTGCGCGGTGTGCCGCGACATCACACGCGCCGGCACCTGCGCCTCATTCGCCGCCGCCTCCATCAACGTTGCGTAGGCGGCACGGTAGCGCTCGTTCTCATCCCGCACCCGTCGCATCAGCTCCGTCTTCTCTGCCTTCGCCGACCGCAACGACTCCTTCAGCGAGTTGCGCATGGCACTCATCTGCGCGTCGTACTCGTGCCGCATGCGACGGCGCAGCAGCTGTTGCATGTCCCCCAAGTAACGGGCAGCCCGCAGCCGCTCGATCTTGCGGTCCCGTTGCGCGGCGTCGCGGTGCTGCTGCGGGCGGTGCAAGAGGAAGTCGCGCTCCTGACGGGTGAGTGGGGGTTCCGCAGCAAGGCGGTGATGCAGTGCTGGCTGGCGTGGTGGTGGCGGAGGCGGCGGTGCCACCACCTGCCGCTGCTGCAGTACCTGCTGATCATAGGACAGCGGCGGTGTTGCTGCAGCGGACTCGTCTGGGGTCTCTTTTCTGGACTCTGCCGTCGATGCCGCCGCGCTGGGGGGCCGATGTTCAGCCGCACGGTCGGTATCGACCATGTCTCTCTTTCCAATTTCCGCCCCACTCTGCACGGGCAGACCACGATGAAGGCGAGTATAGGTATGCTGCTCCGCTGCTGCTGCTTTGTGCGGTGACAGGGGCTCCCCCACGAAGGCCTG
This sequence comes from Crithidia bombi, assembly GCA_900240985.1. Lineage (NCBI taxonomy): Eukaryota > Euglenozoa > Kinetoplastea > Trypanosomatida > Trypanosomatidae > Crithidia > Crithidia bombi. The sequence goes on along the minus strand of OESO01000035.1, from coordinate 2,079,899 downwards.
ACGATGACGTCCTTCCTGGGCGTCCAACTCTTGCTCGAGACGCTGGAAGCGACGGACGATGTCGTGCGCATTCAGCTGCGCACGCGGTGGTGTCTGCGAGAGCCTGCGCGACCGTCCTGTTGCAGTTGCCGCAGCCACGCGGCTACGCGCGGGTTTCGCCGCGTCTACGGCACCCGTTGTGCGTGCAGGCAACGGAGGAGCCGAAGGAGCAGTGGCAGCAGCAGTAGCACCTGGAACTGCAGCAGGAGCAGAAGACGAGGTGGTAGTGAAGACGTCTTCGCCGTCGTGGTGGTGGTGGTGGTGGTGATCCCTGTGGTAGCGCTGCACCTCGGATGACGGGGTCGTGGTGGAGTGCCTCATCGCACTGCCATCGCTATTCGGCGTGTGCGCCGCCGGGTAGACGAGGTTGCGGTACCACTCCGCCAGCAGCTCATCCGTGGGAATCGCGGATGAGTCGAGGTAGTAGCTGACAGAGGAGGGCGACTCGTCTCTATCGTAAGGGGTCACTGGAGCTGCCGTCATGGCATTTGCATAGGGATTGGTGTACGACTGCTGCGCCACAGCCACGGTGCCGGATGGGTCGACAAGACTGCCGTTCAGCGGTGGTACCGGCGCCACGTAGATGTCATTCTCTGCGTGGCGGTAGTGCTGACTGCTGGAGAGGGCCGCGTGCGTCACCAGAGCTGCGTACGGGTTACCACGACCCCCGTCAGTCATGCCGAGGAGTTGCTGCTGTTGCTGCTGCAGGAAAGCGGCGTCAGCAGCGTTTAAGCTGGCAGCGGAGAGGTTCGGCATCACCTCCGCGACGGTGTAACCCACCGGCACGTACGCCCCACCACCACCACCACTGCGGGCAAGTCGGTAGTCGTCGCCAGCAGTTCCACTATCGGCCTCAGGCATCACCAAATTCTGCGCTGCAGCAGTGGTCATGACGTTTGAATTTGATGGAAGAAAGGAAGGAGGGGTGGTTGCTGCTGCTGCGTGCACAAGCTGCCGTTCATGCTGCTGCTGTTGGCACCGCATGTCCTCTGCGATCCGCACAAACACCATTATGAGTCGGCTGATGTGGTCCTCATTCAGCCTCACCACCTCCTCTGCAGCGATATCGGCCAGCGAGTAGGGGTGCTGGCGAAGCTGCTCCAGCACCAGCATCACGTTGTGTCGTCGCTTCTCCGCCGTGTTGGGTGACCGGTCGATCCCTGGAATTGTGCAGTCGAAGAGACGCTGGTACAGGAGCACAAAGAAGCTGGAGGTGCACTGGCGGATGCTGGTGACCTTGTTGCTAATCGCGCAGAAGGTGAGGAGGTCGTTGGCGTGGGCGAGAATCTGCTGTCGCTGCACCTCCTTTGCCATCTCAGCAGCCTCCTCCTCCACCGTCAGCGTCGGTGATGACGTCTGTTGCTGCGGCGGCGGAGGAGGAAGGGCAGTACCGCCAAGCGGCATCCCCACCGTTCCATCAACGCCACTCGAGTTTGATACAGCCGGCTTTGGTAGTGGTGCAGCTACGCTGACGCTCTGTGCGTCGCCACCACTCATCCCTGTCCCCGTCTCTGCTGTCGCTGTGGTTACCACTGCAGAGGAGGAGGCTGCCTGAATGCTGGCGGAGGCAACGGTGTTAGATCGACGTGTGTTGTTGCTTTCACGAATGTTCATGGCAGCCGTGGGGGCTACCTCAGCACCACGTCCGGGAGAGGAGGAGGAGGGGGCGGCGAGAGGTGCAGCAGCAGGTGTGGTGTTGCTGCCTGACGTAGAGAGGGGTGACGGCGTCGGTGGCGATGATGAAGTAGCGGCAGCAGCGGCAGTGTAAAGCGAATGTGAGGGGAGGGCGTTGCGCACAGGGACAGCGAGGGACTGCGTCGGTGGCTCTTGCTGCTGCTGTTGCTGACTATGTGGTGGGGATTCCAAGAGAGATGCTGCGGTGCGGCGCGGCAACGACCGCTGAGCAGCAGCACGCAAGGAGACGGAGGAAGAAGAGGAAGAGGAGGACGACAACGTGGTCGCTTTGGCAGGGCTGCAGGGCTGTCGCGCGCGCGTGGAGGCAGCGGAGGCGTCCGCGTTGACGCCAGGCCGAAACGGATCTGCGGCGCTACTTACCGCAGCGGTTTTTCGTCGACTAGCGCCGCTGCCAGCACTGCTGTTGCTGTCCCTGCTGTTCGTTGCGGATGCAGTAGGCATCTGCGCCACTCCCTCTACCTTTTGATCAAAGTTTTCAACGCGTGCGTGTGTGCGTGAGTACGCGTCTTCGAAAGCAAAGACGCACGGCGGAAGCCGCAACGAGAGAGTGTCCGCCGATCAGCTTTGCTGCAAACCTATTTCCGCTTGAGAGGGGGGGGGTGGAGAGACGGCAGATCTATGAAAACAGTAATGGTGATAAAAAAGGAGGGAAAAGCTAAGGGGGGATTGGTGGTGCTAATAAACACAGACAGAGATCAAAAAACAAAGTATATAGATGTTGCTCAACTGACTCGTATGAGGAAAGGAGGGGGGTTATTGTCGCTGTTGCCGCTGACTCACAATCGACAATGCGGCGTGCACTCAGAAGACGAGAGAGAGGGAGCCAGAGAGAGAAAAGATGAAGAGCACTATGGCAATGTGAGATGTCATCGATGAAGTTCTACACCACGCAGTTGAAGGCCTCTTGGTGCTGAGCCGGTGCAGTAAAAAAAGAAGCGAACCGAAAATCCCAGATGCTCACGTGTCACACACACACACAAACACACACGCCTCATTACCGGCACAGCCTTCAAGAGCAGCGCAGGTCTTTCATCCTTTTGGTTTTTGTTGGGGAGGGGATTCGCTGCTGTTATTGCCTCCTCCTTTCCCATTGTGGCAAACGAATGGCTTTGCACACTGTCCCTCACGCCACACCATCATAGACGTCCACCTGCACGTATGTGGCGCGGAGGGAGGAGGAGAAGGAGAGCAGGAAGGGAACTCGAATTTTTGTGTGTGTGCGTGTGTACAAAGGTTGGCTTTGATATAAAACCACAAAAAAACGGAAGCGACGAAAGCCAGATATAAGACAAAAAGAGCTAAAAAAAAAAACACCAGCAGCGCGGAGGCGCGGCATTGCTGCTCTTCGCCAGTATTTACTGCGCAGCTCAAGACATCCTTCTGGCGCGACACGCAAAGGAATTTAAACAAGCACATATATATATAAGAGAAGAGGGGAGGAAGAAAAAGGCGAACTCAAGCCACTGGTGACTGCCGTGACCTTTGATTTCCGTTCAGCTGAAGAGCATTCCGGCTACTTGCACTGTCTTCTTTTTTGATGTTTGCTGTACATCGTTGCAATTATAAGAAACGTAAAGCCACTCTCCGTTTTGCGGCTGTCATGTGGGTGTGTGCATTGGGGGGGGGGGGAAACGCGAAGACATGGAAAGAGGGTGGGGAGGGGCAAAGGCTGAAGCGGCTCACAACAATAATAAAAGATCAGGCTACCACTTCCTCCCCCCCCCTTCCTCTCTCTCCCACCTCTCCCAATCCTCTCCCCCTTCTACAACAGCTCCACGCGTATAGAAGTACACGCTGGCAGCCTTCACTTGCGGAGAGGGGAGGGGGGTAAATGCTGATGGGTAGCTGCAAAAGACCGCACATGAGAGGCAGCGCACAGAGAGAAACAAAGAAAGAGAAGCAAAAAAAAAAAAACAGGGATCCAATAAAAAACACACAGAAAGAGAAAGAGAGACGGGGATAGAGAACAGTCGACCACACTGGTGCGCGACTACTCCTTCCTCGTCTGTGCTGCCTCCGGCGCCGTGGCGGACGTCAGCAGCCCGACCGTCGCACAGGCAAAAGTCGCTGAGCCGCTACCAGGTCGGGTCACGGCAGCCCCGCCGAGGCTACTGCTCCCCCCACCACCCATGTTGTTCACCTTAACAGCGTTGAGGAGCTGCTGAGAGGTGGGTCGCGGAGGTCGGTCTGGGAGGGTCGTCCCTGCACTCGTCGGAGGGCTTTGCGTCTTGTCTGTCTTCGCCGCCACCGCCAGGGTGGCCACAAGGGGGTGCTGGACAGAGGGCGTTAATGACGACGACGAAAATGGTAGTGGTGGTGGTGCTGGTGCAGCCTGAAGCGTCAGTGGGGAGCCGCAGTGGCCGCCGACCTGCGTGGGATGATACGTACTGTCGAGCGACGCGCAGAGAATGGCGTCGTCGGTTGCATTGGGCGGCACACTCGTAGCGGTAGTAGCAGTAGCAGTCCCGGCACCGCACGGTTGCACGGACAACGGCATAAATTGGCGATTCGACAGCACCGACGACATAGACGAGGCGGAGGAAGCAGACGTCGTGGAAGGAGACGCTGAGGCCAGCTTCGAGCGACAGCGCCCGTCGAAGGAGCCGCTCTCCCTCGCAGTCCCCGCGGAGTGTCCTGTGGCAGCATCACGAAGGCGCTGCGTCTGCTGCGCGAAGGAAGGCGGCGCAGAGTCTGGTAATGTCTGCGCTCGGTCGTAGCGGTTGAGAAACCAATGCTGGATCCACCGCTCCACCACGCCTGAACCGTCGGTGTTCTCCACGGCTGTGGTCTCCAGTGGCTGAGCGAGGGCCAGGTCGTGCACCATCTCCGCAAACAGCTGTGGCAGCTGATGAAGCTGTGCGTAGGTTGACGGTGCTGCGTCGTCAGCGTTGCATAAAAAGGGAATAGGCAGCGCAGAGGGAGCGCCGGCTGTTCCCGCCTCCGCTGCCGCCGCTGCTAGAGGGGACGTGTGAGAAAGCGCTGTGCCATCGGTAGAAACGTCTACGGACACGCAGGCCAACTCACCTTGCGGGGTACCCGCCCCTGTGCTCGCATCGGCTGAGGAAGGTGGTAGGTCTGTGGGTGAAGCATCGACATCGTAATCGCCGCAGGGAAGAGGCAGCGCGGAGACACGGTGAGGGGCAGCCACGCGTCGTTCTGAGGCATCAGAGGGTCGCCGCGGCAAAGCGATGTTGCCGTCTTCGCTCAGGGTTAGCGAGTAAGTTCCGAGTTGTCGTGTAACGACTGCACCCGCACCCCCCCTTCCCCCATCTCCCTTCCTCCTCCGTTGTCGCCCCACTCCCCGCCGTTGTCGTTGGGGGGCCTCGAAAGGAAGATGGGGTGATCGCCCTGCTGTCTTGTGCGTTCCGCAGCGGCTGCCGTCCCTTCCCGCCCATCATCGCTGCTGCCGCTGCAGCGGCGGTCACGGTCGTGGTGAGGCGCCGCGTCAGCGGTTTGCTACGCCGCCACGACGACTCCGTTGGCCATGGTCGGTGTCGCTGCACCGACAACGTGGCGAGCCGTGGCAGCTGCGGACGAGACGAGTTCATGCGCCACAGCGCACTCGACGATGGTGCCCCATCACTACCTTCCAAACCATTAGTTACGCTAACACCACGACTGCAGCCCGTGAGTGGGTGGCTGTCAGAGCGACACGGCCGTCGTGCAGGCCCGTGCCCCACCGCGTGTGCGGCCATTGCAGGTGCACCACGGGTAAGAGAGGCCTCGACGATTGTGTCAGACCGTTTTGACGACTGTGATGTGCTACCGCGGTGGTTTGCGATGAGACGGTGGGGGCGAGAGACATCTGTAAAGCGATTTCCGCCGTGGTGCGTCGATTCTACGAACGGCAATGACGATGACAACGAGGGCAGCGGCGAGGCCGTTGCGAGCGGCGCTAATCGCGGTGGTGGTGACGACACTACGGAAGCAACGCCCTCCACCACGCCGGGTATCCGACCTACCTCGGCAGTGTGGCTGCTACTGCGTCGCCGATTCTCGCGCATCCGCGACGCCTTCACCGGTGCTGTATTCCACATGACCTAACTACTGCTGCTACGACTGCAAGAGAGAAGACGAAGACGAAGAAAGACAGCGCAGTTAAGTTGATTATTATTTTTTTTGTGTGTGTGTCGTGTTTTCATGCCTTTGCTCTGCTCTTCAAACGTAGACGCCTTTCTCTGCACCCCCCCCCGTCACTAGAAAACAAATGCACGCAGACACACACAGGCGCCACAATAAAAACAAAGCAACAACAATGCAAGAAGAAGGTTAGAAGAAAAGAGAGAAAAAGGGGTACTCATACGCAGTGATTACAGCATGATCATATCGTGGCTGAGAGCGATGAGAAGAAAAGAAGCCAAAGTCAACAGAAGAGTGAAGGTGTATTTAACTCCACTCCACCGTGCGATAAAGAAAAGGGGGCAGCACGTTGTGTTTCTCTCCTTTTTGATTTCTATCCTCTGCGTGTGTGTGTGTGTGTGTGTGTGTGTGTGTGTGTGTGTGTAGGGACGGTGGTGAGCTACTCTAGTGTGGCTCGAAAGCTGTCAGGGCGTGTGCAGTCGAAGTTGAGGATAATGCAAAGAAGAGCCAGGAAGAAACCAGAATCGAGAAGTGTAAAGCAGGAGGAAGAAGAGGGAAAAGAACCAGTGAATTCACATGGAAACGTGACGAAATGGCAGCGAGACTCACGCATACGGTGCCTCGTGGCTGCTTACGCAACAGCGGTAGTCGTTGTCGTTGGCGTCGGGCAGCCTCAACAATCCACCACTTCGACAACCAGCATAAAACAAATACTGCACATACAAGGGAACCGATACGACCTGTTCCACCATCGTTTTAGCTGAGAGGAAACGTATCTAGCGGACGCGGGACGCAGAAGGACAAACCGCGTGTTTGTATGTGTGTGTGTGTGTGTGTGTGTTATTCTTGTTTTGTAGGTTTCTTTGCCTCTTCACCTTCCTGGACCTCCACTCTTGCTCCATGCCCAGCCCTCTCCGACGCTCCCATCGGTAAAGCGTGTGTGAGTGTCTTCGTCGATTTTGGTTTGAAGAACGGAAGACTAGAGAAAAAAAAGAAACGCATGTGTAACGAGCAAACCCCAAAGGAAACACACGAAGAGAGAAAGAGGGAGAGCAGCTGGGTAACACCCAACACTCCCCTTTCGCCCGCCGCCCCCCTCCTCCTTTCCTCGGCGCCTTCTCCATTCAAAGACCACCCTACCACCACCATCTCCAGCTACGCGCACGTAGCGCGAGAGAAGCGAAGCTGCCAGCATCATACAAAACACGCAACAGCAGTTCCAGGAAAAGACAACCTGAAGAAGAAGGGAGCTGTGTACAAAAAGCAACAACAGTAACAAAAACAAAGCACAAAGCAACAAAAGTTTCGCACCTTTGAGCGTCTACCGCAAGCCGTAGTTGAAGTTCTGCAGCTGCTTCTCGTGGAGGGCATCGAATACACTCTTCTTCTTGGACCACATCTTACCACGGCTGCGACGCACCTCGGCCAGCTTGTTCGCCTTATCCGCATCCAGCACACGGCGCTGCACTTGCCGGCCGATAGGCTCCTGCTCCCGGTCGAACTCCACACCGGTGGTACCGACGTTGCGTGGCCGCTCCGTGCGACGACCGAAGTTCTCCAGCAAGTAGTCTAAGGTGCTTTCCTCGTGTGCCTCGCCAGCAAATCGGCTGGCCCACAGCCGCCGCTTCTTATCGAGAATCGCGTCTTCGATCTGGCGGTACACCAAGAAGGCGTCGCGGCCCATCACCTGGACCCGCTCCACATCCGTCAAGCACCTGGCCAGGTCGGTGCCCCACGTCGTCTCGACACACAGACGACGCAGATCAGTCAGGTAGCACAGCACCGCCGCCGTGATCGTCTTATCGGGTGTGTACATGAAGTCGCGAAAACCACACTTTTCCTCGAAGAAGGCGCGCACACGCTCCGGGCTGTGCCGCGTGTTCTGCAGCATACGAGCCGCGTCGATCTTCTCATCCAGCTCCGCTTGCACAGGCTGCAGAGCGTCCACTACCTCCTCCCACGAGTTCTTGCCCTCCGCCAGCGCACGCCAGCGCGGGTCTGCGCTGAGGTAGAACAACGCACGGATATCAGCGGGTGGCAGCACCACCGCATCATGCGCCACCGGTGTCCCGGCCTTCATCTTCAGCTCCTTGTACAGTCCCCCCACCTCCTTGTCCGGGAGGTCAGCAAGCGCTGTCAGCGAGCCATGGCCGGGGCTAAGGAAGACGTGCTCGAAAGCCGTTGTGTCCGGCTCAATGAACTCGCCGTACCGCTCCTTTATTTGCTCATGCGTGTTGAAGGGTAGCACGTCGAGCTCCGTCACGTCAACGCCGTCGGGGTCAACGTACGGGTTGTGCTCAAACCGTGGGAGGTAGTCAGAACGGGCCCCGTCAATGAAGCCGATGGGGCCCCAGCGATCCCATAGGTAGTTCGGCTCGAGGCCCAGCTCCTTCCGTCGCACCGCCCGCTCGAGGTCCATTAGGGCATGCCGCATCGCCTGCGACATGACCAGTGTGCCCACCTGCAGCCCGCTGTCCTCCCAGCAGTGCGCGCGCAGCGTGTTTTTGTCGTAGAAGGGCTTCGTTATGCCAATGCAGCGCCAGTAGCGTGACTCCCGCGTGTAGTGCAGCGCGGCGTCGAGGAACTCCTTGCTGTACATATCGCGATTGCCCTTGATGGTCTCGTCGTGCAGCAGCATCCCAACCAACTCCGGCGTGTCGAAGACTTTCCAAATCAGCTTCGTTTCCAAGTTGTAGAAGCGGTAGCTCAGCCGCTCGTGCTCACGCTGGAAGCGCTCCTCCTGCAAGTCGTACGCGCGAAACCAGGTCTTCTGTGGCATGTAGGTGCGGTCGGATAACTCGGTGCGATTGCGGTCTAGGTACGACCGCACCGCGATGCGCTTCCCTACCGTGAACTTCTTCGGTACAAGGTGGAAGCTTCCGGCCTTGTAGTTCACCACCTTGCCCGGCGTGGCAGCCTGCAGGAGCACGGTGCTGCGCCGTGCGGTGAACATGGCTGCCTTTCCTTCTTCCTCCCTTTTTGTTTTCGGTTCGCAGACGTTCCGCCACCACCCACAGTCACCCTCCAGCTCAGGCGGCTTTTTTTTTGTGTGTGTATGTGTATGTGTGTGTTCTGCTTCCCTCTTGCGTCGTGCCCGTTGACCACACAAAATAGGAGAGTCACTGAGATGCAAGCACCACCAAATCAAACCTAGTGGCAAACAACAAGGAGGCGGCGGTGTCCTTTTTTTTTCTCCCCTTCCCTTTCCAGCGAGGGGTATGACGCACGGGAGCAGTCTGGTCTGGCGGGGCGCTGGTGAACTCCTCGTGCCGCGCGTACCGGCGACACTCGCAAACAGATGACACTGCAGAGGGGTGAGGGGCGAAACACAGAAAGTGCAGAGAAAGGGGAGAACAGAAAACAAACAGAGAATGGAAGGCGGAAGGACAGCGGGGATAGAGTCAACAACAACAACAGCAACAACAACAATGAAGGACGGTGTTTTTTGTACTGCAGCCCGCTGCAGTGTAGTGGCGGTATAATTAAGACTTTTGGCGATTTGCTTTTTCGTCTTTTATGGAAACAAAAACAAAAAGTAATTCAAAAAAGCACCACGGCAGTGTTAACTCAAAGACGCGCATCAGCACTCGCATGCGCGGCTGTGTGTTTGTAGGCGACATAAGGAGGAATACAAGAGGAAGGGGAAAACCAAAACAAAACTAGACTTCAACGTACTAATGACAAGAAAACAAACAAAAAAAACACAAGAAATGAGTGAGTGGCGGGGCAAACAAACAAACACACATACACACACGTAGTTAAAATACAACACTGCTCACGCCCCCACCACTTCTGAGGTCTTACATCCACTCGCCGGTCCATGTGCCGGCATTGAAGAAAAAAAAAGAAGGAGAATCGATGGAGGTGTAAAGAGCCAGCTGACTTCACTTCATCCTGTCCTTCTATCCCCCGTACTCCCCCTTGCAGTTGCCGCTGCGGTGCCACACACCCGAGCAGCACCACCAGCACCGCCTCTTGCTCTTCTCTCTTCTTCCTCTTCAGAGCATCTGCTCAGCCCACACATGCGTGGCGACGTCATCATCTTCGCTGAGCAGTCGCGGCAGCTGGCCACCATCGCCGACACTCAGCTGGCCCAGCGTGTTGGGCGTTAAAACAGGATGGACGTGGGGTGTGGTCGCCGCCGTCGTGGGGCTCTTCCTAAACCAATTCAGCAGCCGCAGCGACGACGAGCGCGGCGGCGTCGACACCGTCACCGGCGATGCCGTCACAAAGGCAGAGGGCGGCTGCACCAGTCCATGGGACACTAGCAATGTGGACGTGGTGGTGGTGGCAGTGGTGGACTGGATCGCTGCTGCTGCTGTTACTGCACTTCCCGGCGTCACAGGGACCGCAGGGCCACTCGGAGATAAAGAGGAAGCTGCCGTGTAGGCCCATGCCGCGCTGACCCCGCCTCGGATGCCGGGCAGCAGCGCCTCCTCAGCGTAGTGGACCGTCGAGGAGCGCTCGAGCTGCGTGGCCGGCGAACACGGCGACGCGGAGGTGGTGGAGGATGGGACACGCGGACGAAGGAAACCGCTGATCAACGCAACAGAGGTAGCTGAAGTCGGTGCGGTGCCGTGGCTGTCCACGACGGAGGCGGAGCGAGAAGGCCACAGCATGTCCCCGCTGGTGTAACGAGACAGTCGCCCTCCCCCTCCCCTGCTCTGCTCGGCAGACGGACCATCAGGCGCTGCGGATGGGGTTGTGGAGGCAGGAAGGGTGGGCTGCAGAGCCGTAGCAGCAGCAGCCACCACGTCGTGCACGTGGGCATCTCGTCTCCTCAGCACCGCCGCGGCGGACTGCCAGTAGAGCCAGTGTGCCATGCGCTGGAACACTTCAGCGAAGTCGACGGTGCCCTCACTGGACTGATGCAGATTGCGCGCCTCGCGCAGAAGGGTGATGACCGTCGGGTCGGGTGCCAGCACGGTTTGCTTCGTAATGGAACAGCGGAAGGGAAAGGCGGCGCTGCGGATGCGGGCCTCCTTGCCAGCGTGCTGCTCCACCAACACTGTCGTCCCAGCAACGTGCTTGCGCAGACGCACGCGTCGACACTGCAGCTGCCGTGGCACAACGACCAGCAGCGTGTTCTCCGGGCTAAAGCGAGAGCACAGGGCGGTCAGCCGCGCCTCGGAGAACTCTTCACACACCCACTGAATGGGCACATTGGCGAACTCGGCGGAGCCTACGGCTGCTGCGACGGCCGTCTCGTACATGCGTTGCGCCTCCTCGGAGCAGGCATTCGTCACCAACGACGAAGCACCACTGCTAGCTGCGTACATCCCCTGTCGCAGCTGCCATCCGAGATACGTGGGTACGGAAGCAGAAGCGGCGGTGGTAGTGGTAGCTCCCACTCCGTCAGCGCCGCTGCAGTCCTTCCACAGGAAAGCCGCGACGAGCAGCAGGCTGCGGGCGAGTGTGGCGTCCTGCGTGAACACCACCACACGACCCAGCCGACCTCGATGCAAGGTGTACTCGTCTTCCTTCGCTCCTGCAGGCGCTGCGGCAGTCGTGGAGGTACCTGGTGAAGGGGTAGCAGCAGCACTAGCAGCAGCAGGGATGCTGCGTGTCGGCTGCGTCCGCGGCAACGCAGTGTTGGGTGTGGGTGCTGCTGCTACCGGAGAGGGTGCAGCAGAAGCGGGGTTGGACGTCTGCGAACACGCCCCTGCCGCATTATCTGCACTGCCGTTGTCAACGGTTGCGTTGGCTGCTACCGCTGCCGCCGTGGTCGTATTCGTGGTCGTGGTGCTCGCTGCAAGGGTCGCTGCGTGAGAAGTGACGGGGGTTTCAGCAGAGATCGTGTACAGCTGCGCGGTGGCGAGGGTTGGCGGGGCTGCCAGCGACGTGTTCACCAGTGCGCCACTGCTGATCCCACTGATGCCGTTAGAACTCCGGCCGGTGCTGCCGCAGGCCATCAATACGCTGGAGTACAGCCCGGCGGCAGCTGGGGAAGGAGAGGAGAGAGGTCGGCCACGCGGTAGACCGGCAGACAAGCTACGCACCTCCACGTCCACCGTCAGCGGGCTCAGCACCGGTGTCATGGAGGAGACGGTGCTGGCGGAGACGTGCGTGCACAGACACGCGTCGTCGTCGTCGTTGTCGCCGTCGTTGCCCGCCTTCGCCGCAGCGTCTTGGTGCTGCATCTGCAGAAGCCCCGACAGTTGCGGGGCGGTGGGGGGCGGCCGTCGACTCAGCACGATCCATCCATCCCCCTCACCCACCCCCACCTCCTCCTCCGCAGACTTCCCATCGCTGCCATCATCAGCGTGGCGCTGCTTACGTGGGTCAGAGGCGGCATTGAAGTAAGAGGCGTAGGCGGACAGCCAGTTCGGCGTGGCGGCGTTCACCGTCATCGCATTCATGCTGTCAAAGCCCAGCAGTGATGATGCGTGCGCCGCTGAGGCTTCCCGTGAACTCGCCGTGGTGGGCGATCCGGCACGCGAGACGCTCAGCCCGGGTGTCGCCCCTCGCCTGAACGGCACGTCGTCCCTCACACACTCTCCCCCGCTCACCGAAACTGCGACGTGCGCTTGCTGCTGTAGCGGTTGCAAGACTCCTGTACGGGCACGGAAGGCGCGCGTGCCTCCACCATCCTCAGCGAGAGACAGCAGGCCGCACACAAAGGCACTCGCAAAGCCTTCGCTATAGTCACACAAAACGTTGGCGGCGTCGTACAACATATCCGACAACGAGGGCAGCGACACGGGGGTGGGTGGGGAGCGAACTGCACTGTTCCCTGTCGGCCAGCTGGCTGGCGTGCTCACACTGCTGAAGCGAGGTCGATTACGACTACCACCAACCACTGTTTCAGCGGCACTGCGGAAAGCCTTGGACCCGCCCGCACGCGTCCGCGCTGATGCGAAGGGCGACTGGGCCAGCGCCGGTACCACCCACCGTGCGGTAGCGGGGGCCAGTAGTGGGAGGGGCATGAGTAAGCCCAACGCGCTCGCCAGCTCTGCCTTCACGCTGCGGTAGGTGTCGCACGCCTCGGAGTGGGTCTCCAACTTGCTGGTGATGCCCTTCAAGACTTGCTGCTGCGTACCCTTAGGCTTCTGTGTAGGGGAGAAGAGCAGCCCAAAGAAGCGCTGTACAGTGCGGATGGCGAACTCCGTTGTCCGGTGCATCACGCTGCGTAGCACGTCGAAGTGGTGCAGCAAAAAGCGGAAGTGGACGCCGGAGGGCGGGCACGTCAGCACGAGTGCCGCAGCGGCGTTGCGGGTCTGCATGGAGTGCATCATCCCCGTGTGCGACGTGATGAGCGCTGCGAAGGCAACGGTGAGGATGCAGCGGTAGTAGCGCAGCTCCCCCTTTGCAGAACGCACCTCCTCCACACGCATGTTCCACGGCGGGCCCTCCTGCGTTGCAGCGGCGACGGGGAGGGCAGAAGTGGTGGACGACACATCAGCCACTGCAGAGGAAGAGCGCGGCTCACGTTGTGTGGTGAACGCATGCAGCGGAGGTGGTGCAACGGCCACTTTCGTTTCAGCAGCAGCAGGAGAAGCAGCTGATGGAGTCAATGGCGGTGATAATGCCTCTGCGCCACGCGAGGAGCACGTTGGTGGTGGAGGTGGGGGTGGGGGTCCTTGACGCTTCGCCGTCGGCTCCGTCGATCTGGACGAGGTGGAGTCGAAAGCAGCAACGGCGGCGGTGGCAACCGCTGCTGTTGCTACTGTCGATGCCGTCGTGGTGCTGCTCGCAGGTCGCGGTCGCCGAGCTCGCAGCGGTGCACCGGTGGGTGCTGTCTTCGTTGGTGTCGGTGTTGGCGCCATTACCGCTGCGTTGGATAGAGTCGGCCCTGTCACCGTGGTGTCGTCCCGCTCAGACCTCGTCACTCTCGTGTCCGTGTTGGTGCAGCCACCACCACCATCACCACAGTCCTCTACTTTTCCTTTTCTCGCCTCCACCAGCACCACCGCCGCGGTATCGGGACACTCGTCGTCGCCCTCTTCTACGTCCTTCCACTCCACGACAGGGAACGTCGGTTGGAAGCGTGCTGGCACGACGGAGGTGGTGGTGGTCAGTGGAAGGGTGTGGGGTGAGAGCCGCACCATGCTGTGAGGGTAGTTGTCCCTGTTGTCCGCGTTGTCCACGTGGGGAGTCATTTGCTGATGCGTCGAGGCCCGCGACGCGACGCCACGGAAGTGCAGTTGTGTGCAGTTGGCGTGAGGGATGCCGAAGGCGGTCACGTCGTGCTGCAAGGCAGGAGGCACGTAGTTCTGCGCAACTGCAGAGTCTCTTCTGCTGTCCGGCTTATCCTGTGTTGCGCCCTTGTTGCCGCCGTCGTCGTGGAAGCGACGCAAGCCATTTTGCTCCTGCTCGTGCTGGAGCTCCTGCATCTGTGATGGCTGCGATGGATAGGGTGATGGTGTGCTCCGCGAGGAGTCTCGGCATGATCGGGTGCGTAATTTACGCACGGGCAGCGAGCAGGCCACCCCGCCAAGGCCACCACCGCCGCAGCTGCCAAAGGCTGTCGGAAAAGCAACGGTCTGCAGCGTCTGCTGCGGCACCTCGTCTACAGCGGCCACCTCAGTGCGGAAGTCCCCCACCAGCGAACACGCGTCGGCTTCCACGGCCGCTGCCACACCGCGCTGACGGGCGACTGGGTCTGCAAAGATCGTCTGCCATCGTCGCTGCCGGCACGACACGCACATCGGCGCGTGTGACGACGATGGGGAGGGCCCTGCGGTGCTGCCGGTCTCGCCGTCCGCCGGCCGTCCACACACCCCGACATTTACGTTGCCCAGCGACGACGGAGGTGGTGGTGTGAGGCCGAGCAGCTCGGCAGGGATGCGATTCGAGTGGAAGATTGGTGGGTTGTTGCTGAAGAAAACGGTGAAATAAAAGCACGTAGGGAAGTCGTGGCAGCCGGCACACGGTTGGCTGGGTAGCCCCGCACGGCGTTGGCCGGCGGTGCTGCCGCTGCTGCTCGGGAAAGGTGCCGATCGTGATGTGGAGAAGGCGGTCGTGTTGGACATGGTATGCTGCCTCGTTCTCTCCCTTTTTGCGTGGCCTGGGCAGCTCGGCTGCGTAAAAAGCAGCAACAGCAAAACAAGGAAGAAATAAAAAGAAAACACACCAGCACACGATGGCTAGAAAGCGCCGTCCAGAGACAGACGGCAGGACGACTGCTGGGCAAAAAGGACGGGGAGATCGCTGCAAGGGACTTCCACGGGTATGTCTCTACCCGTCAGTGTTGTGACGCACGAAAAGTGAATGCACACACACAAAAAAGCAGTAAGCAGGCACAAGCAAAGAGAGAAAAAGACACAAGGTGGCTTTTAGAGAAGCTGCAGCACCGCATCGAGGCCACCGGCGCATGCACACAGACAAACACGAGGCCAAGCCGCCGCTAACACGCAATTGAACAGCAAACAACAACAACAGAAAGCCAAATGCGTACGCATCCACTCCGCACAGTGACTAGTAAAGGTACAATGGAGAAGAAGGAAAAGAGCCACAAAAAAAAAGGGGCAGCCGAAAGTCAGCTCAAAACCCACTTACGATACTCCTTCCGTGTATTTATTGATGTCTTTTCTTCTTAGGGAGGAGGCCACTGTTTCAGCTTTCCCTTTTTTTGATGCGTATATAAAGAGAGATGGAGATGCAGGTGTTTAG
>OESO01000035.1:2016687-2063670 GCA_900240985.1 Crithidia bombi | reverse complement strand
TTTTTTTTTTTGAAAAAGCAGCAGAAAAGATGATCAGCAGAAAGAGGAAATAAGGTTGAGCACACAAAAGAACACAAGCAGTGTTTTTCGTGCATGCCGAACAACGTTCACCACCACAGCGACTCCTTCCCACAGTGTTTCCTAGCGTGGTTTGGATAAATCCCGCCCCCCCCCCCTTCCACGTACGTGTGCGCGTATACACCTCTCCACTGGCTAATGAGGTGCTGGTCGCGAGGTGAAGGAGGACGGCGGCTGCTGTGGTGGCGGTGGTGGCGGTGACGATGATGATGGTTGTTGCTGTGACGACAATAGGGGAAGAAGTGTCGCAGTGCGGTACCGCGCCGCAGCTGCGTCGTATCTGGCCTTCTCAGCGACACTCATCCGCTGCCACACCGCCGCCGCCTCCGCCATAGACCACCCACGCCCCTTCGTCTCGGCGCGAAACAAGTGGAAGCTGGTCTTCGCTGGGCCACGTGTGTTCTTCGTCGACATCGCCGGCCTACGGCTGCGCTTCGTGACGGACGTCGTCGTCAGCGGCGGTGGCGTAGGGGCCTCCACACCCGCAGCGGGTGCAACAGACAGCGCGTCTGTCGTGCCACCCTCCTGGGGGAAGACTGCGGCTTCCTCCGTTGCCGTATTTGCAGTGGGGGTGGCTGATGTGGTGGCGGTGCTCTCTGCACAGCTGCGGTGCTGCAGCTCACGGAACCACCACTGCGCCACCGCCTCGTAGCGCTGCTTCGCCTGTGGGCTGAGCTGCAGCCAGGCAACGGCCAGTGTTCGCTGACCATCGAGCTCCTGTTGTGGCTGTGGTGGTGGTGTGAGTACAGCACTCTCACCGGCAGCACACGTTGAGGTTCTGGTGGGCTCGCCATGCGAAAACGCAGTGTCCTTTGCATCGCTTACGTCGGCCGACAGCACATCCCACGCAGCCCCAGCTGTCTGCCGCGTCTCTTGTTGTTGTGCCTTGTAGACTTCGTAGGCGCTCACTGGACGCGTGGGAAGGCGCTGCTTCCACCACTTCTCTGTTGTGGCGTCTGGCGGATCTTGTGGTTCATTGGGCACTGCAACGATGGGGACGTGTGGCGTCAGCGAACGGTGGTGACCCTTCACGGAGAACTCCGCCGGCCTCACCGCAGCAGCCGCAGCCGCAGGGATGGCGGTGCCGCAGCAGGGACAGAAGCCAAGAGTGGTGTGGCAACGCCTGCACCGCATGTGAGCTGTTTTCTTTGCTTTTTTTTTGTTTGTTTGGGTGTGTGCGTACGGGAGCTCAACACAGCAGCTGTGGGAACACTTTGAAAAGAACCACAACAAAGAACAGAAAAAAAAAGAAAAAAAGAAGGGGCTTATCACTTACGTGTGCAGCTCCGTCTGTCAGCCAGTCTGTCTGTCGTGGCGCGTGTGTGGGTGTGAAAATAGGCAAGCAGAGAAAGAAGAGGAGGGGGAGAAAGGAGACAGTGACGGTGATGTGGCATGTGCGCCGACTGGACGAAGAGACGATGAAGACAACAGCGAAGAAGAAGGAAGTACGTTTTTTCAAGCTGCTTTGCCCTCCTTAGTCACTTCCAGACCGAAAAAGGAGGAGGGCGCAGGGGAGAAAAAGAGGGATCCGTCGCACACAGCGACGTCCCTCTCAGAAAGGGTCTAGCTACCTCCTTTCACTTTTTTATATACGTGTGACAGCGATGCACCGTCGGCATCCCCATGCGTGGAGTGCGTGCCACCTCAGTCGTTTTCCTTGTACGCTTCGTGAAGGCCTACGATCCCCACTCCAGCCCGTATCTGCGGGTGTGCGGGTGCGCTGGTTTTGCCTGCGTTGGTGTCGATCGTGGGGTGCAGATCGACGACCACGCTACGACTCGGTCGAACACACGGACAAAACACAAAGAGAGTTTAAAAGAACAGCAAGAAAAAAAAACACTTCTGCACGTCTTCGATTCATCTTCACGGCGAATAAGGCAGGCATCGCTGTCATGCCTCCGTACTGTTGATGACGTCATGTGTGTTACGTGAATATATGCATGACAAAAGAAAAAAAAAAGTGTGGTCTACAGAAAGAGATGTATCAGTGCCTGTGGTGGAGAGCGAGAGAGTGAGAGAGTGAGAGAGAGTGCGTACGTGTGTGTGTGTGTGTGTGTGTCACTGGTGAAGCGCAAAAACACACACGAAAAAAAAGATCATCAAAGATGCAGAAAGCAACCCGTAAAACAAAGAAAAAAAGATGAGTACAAAGAACAGGAGAAAGCACCCGGCAGAGGTGAGACGGGAAGGGTGGGGAGGCAACACTGCAGGCAACAAGAGGCGATCGTTCACGCCGAAGAAGGCCGGTTAGTACAAGACATGCGCACACACAGAGAAAGGGGGGGTTAGAGTGGTGGGTTCTCTGCCCCGTAAAGGGGGGCTTCTCCTTCCCTCTTTCCTCGCGCAGGTGGCCTTCCTCGCCTTCACAGGTAATGCACAACGGTGGTGCAGCCCTCGTTGTCAATGAGGAGGCGGTCCAACTCCCAGCCCGTCTTCCGCAGCCCTCGCACGAACTCGATGAAGCGCGGGAAGAGGCCGTCTCGCGCGGCAATCACCGCCGCTGCACCCTCGCTGGCCCTTCGTGGGAACGCGTGGGCCCTGGAGGTGGTGGTGGAGGTTGGAGACGTCATCTCCTCAAACACGTCTGGTGTCACCATCGTCGCTGTAGTGCTGTCGTCCCCACCCTCGCCTCCGTGGTTCGTCTGGCCCTCCGTCTTGCCCTCATCCAGCACTCCATCCGCACGCAGGTGGTCGATAACATGCAGTGTGGACTTCTCCACCGCCGCATCCTCCGAATCGCTGGCGTTGATGTTGTGTGTGGTGAGCACCGCGTTGGGGTGTGGCAGCCCACGCGCACGGCGCTCACGAGCTGCACGGCAATGCATGTACGCGTAAAAGAATGCCCACAGCTCCCGGTAGGCCAGCGGCAGCACGTGTGGGGGCACCACCACACGCTCTTTGCGCAGCCGCTCGATCTCCGCACGGGCCTCCTCGTCGGCTTCCTCAGCCTCCTCAGCTGCTGTCTTGTACTTCTCCTCCGCTACACCCGCCTCGGCGTCCTTTGATGCGCTGGTGCCCGGCCTGAACTTGCGCTGTTTCACCTGCTCCCGCCGTCCCGCCTCGTACTGACGCTTGTAGCGCATCCAACTCTCCGGCACCCCCTCCACCGTGTAGAACTCCGGCAAAATCATGTAATACGACATCGACGCCTCGTCAAACAGGAGTGCGATGCCGCGAGTCGCCAGAGACTCCTCCACGCTCTGCACCAACGCCTGCTTGCATGCCGCCGTCAAACCCGTCTGCGCCGTCAGCACCTTGTAGAAGGACGCCCCGCAGTGAATGCGGAGCTGCAGCGTCGGTGGGCACAAGTGCTGCCGAAACACACGGTACGCCATGTCAGCCACAGTCGCGTCACGTGGCGGCAGGGCCGGCAGGGCGGGCAGAATGAAGAGTGGCTCCTCGGCATTTGCACGTTGCACAGAAATATCAAGCACTGGCATCGCAGCAGTCGTCGCGCTGATGTCCTTTTTCGCGGCCACGACGGTGAGCCCCTCGTAGTGGCAGAACTTCTCACAGCACCACTCCAGGCGAGGGGCGTTAAGGTGTCGGAGCTGGACGCTGCGGACGCCTTTATAGTTGGCGAAGAGGTGAAATACCGTGGAGAGGACGAAGACGGAGAGGT
Source organism: Crithidia bombi (assembly GCA_900240985.1). Taxonomy (NCBI): domain Eukaryota; phylum Euglenozoa; class Kinetoplastea; order Trypanosomatida; family Trypanosomatidae; genus Crithidia; species Crithidia bombi. The sequence continues at coordinate 2,059,970 of OESO01000035.1, read as the reverse complement.
TTAGCACCGTTGAGGAGGCCGGGACGATGTAGGCAACGATCACGCCGAGCGCGAGGCCGATCAAGCTGCCCACGTTTCCGCGTGTCCCGGCCTTCGCTGCGACGTCCGCGGCGTTGCCGCGCAGGGCGAAGTGCTGTGTGAAGGACGCACGTGTGCCGCCACCGCAGACGCCCACCAACGCCTTAATCACCGACGCGATCACGACGACGAGGCGGAATATCAGCTGGCCGCCAGGAAAGAGCGGTGCGCACAGCTCCAGGAACGTGGCGCTGTCGTTCGTGATGTCTGCGACGAGGCGCCACGACTTCGCGCGGTACTCGAGGTCCTGTGAGATGACCGAGGCGAAGAAGATGCTCCCGAGTAACCACGTTCCATCACGCATCATCCACGACAAAGTAGAACTCGTGAGGTTCGCGCCAGACTCGCCAACACCAACGCCGAGGAGCACGGCTCGCGTGCTCAGTGTCGACATAACGTTCGTCGCCAACACCTGTGCCACATCCCACAGCGCAAACGTCAAGAGATCGTCCGTTACAGTGTTGGGGTAGCCGGCAGGGAGGAATATGTGCTCCAGCGTGGACTGCACACGTCGGCGCAGCCGCCGTGATGTCGACCACGACGCGCTGCTGCTGCTGCTGCCGCCAGCGCTGCCACGGCGGCGGGCGCTGTTGGTTTTGTCGGGGGCGATAGGTGAGTTGGCAGCATCGCCGTCCATCTCCTTGAAGTAATCCGCGGCGTGCACCTCACTGACCACCTCCACGTTGCCGCCATGCTGCGGGTTGACGCGGTACGTCACCTGCCGTCCGCCGCTGAATTCGTTCAGCATCTACGGAGCGCTGTTTGTTGATCTTACTTACGTGTGTGAATGACTGGGTGTGTGTGCCCTTGCAGGTGTGGATAGGAATGGGTGGATCTTGGGGGAGGACGGTCGCAATTCTTTGGTATGAGCACCCTCCGCAAGGTTCCTCAAGAAAAAAAAAGCAGAAAAAAGTATTTTTCTTGTGTACAGTGTGTGAGTTTTGAGTAGTGGCTGCCACCGACGGCAGCAAAAACAAAAGGGGAAAAGAGGGAGAGGTGATATTCGCTTCTATAAAAGCGTCGTGGCATTGTCTTACGAAGGCCGAAGGCGGAGGTCAGCGAACGGCAGTTTGGTGGGTTGCTCTGGATGCCAGCTGACGCGGGTGTACGACCGTCGTGGAGAACCAGCTGGATGAAGCAACGTTTTAGACCACCACCTGGTGACGATGTGGCCTATATATATGTATGAGCTCGTCCTCTCTTGTCGGTGCGTTCCCTGCATCATCATCATCCGCCCGCTTGCTCTCCTCTCCCTCTCCTCACTCCGTGGGTGATTCTCACTGCATGCATGAGCACGCATAGAAGTCGCTTTCCCATTCTGGGGTGTCTTTCCTTTCCTCTGTGACCCTTCACGAGCCCTTGTTTCTCTTATTTTGTAATTTTATTTACGTGTCTTACGTTGCGTTGTAAAAACACCAGTTTTCGCTGGCTTTTCTTTTCTCCTACCCGTTTCCCTCCCCAGCCCCAGTCCTTCAGACTCTCCTCTCCGCTGTTGTTGTTGTTGTTGTCGTTGTTGTTGTTTTTGCAGCTTTTTGGAGATGGCACAGAAGAGGGAAGAGAGGAGGGGGAGTCGCTGAGAGATAAACCAGCAAAGAAAAAAACTGCAGTTTCACTCCTTCACTTTAAACACCGGAACAGATCTCACGCAGTACACACACACACACACAAACATGCAAAATGGCAGACAGACAGAAAGGCACATACAGAACGCTAAACTGCTGGTGCCACGCATGAAGAGTCCCCCACCTCTTTTCTTCCTCTACCCTCCTGAGCCGCAACAAAGCAGTCGTCGACACCTATGCAGCAGGACTTCGACGTGGAAGCAGAAAGCTGCAGCAAAACAGCAGAAAAAAAAAGAGATATAGGAGCAAAAACGAGGAAGCAGACGTTCCACAGGTGACGAGAAAGAAAATCTTATTAATAGTAGTAGTAGTAGTAAAACAACAGAAGAGATAGATAAGTCATATATATGTACTTATATAGTGCCTGTTTTTATTACGTTGGTTCACGTTTCGGCATCCATATCGTGTGTGTTGTAGTCACCCCACCATGCATTCGCGCGTGCGCACACACACACAACACGAAGGTTTCATTAGTTTGCTCTACTTTGCAAGAAACACCTTTTTTTGTTGTCGTTGCTGTTTTAGGAGCACGCCGGGAAGGAAGGAAAAGGGGGCAGCTGCTCGGAAAACCCCCCCCCAAAAAGTTTCTCGACTTTTTAAAAGGCAAAAAGAAAAGAAAACAAACAAGCACGTAATTTTCGAAAAGTGGGTAGACGATGACGGAGCGCTGAGTGGCGGAGGCAGAGAGGAGGGAAGGGAGAGGAGAGGGCTGCGATGACAGCAGAGACGAATGGCCGTCGTCACGAGTGGAAGCAGACGCAGAAAGAGGAGAGAAAAAAAAAAAACAGAAAAGTATGCGACACTAAAGGACACGGTCTGACCACACCTGATAAGGAAAAAAGGAAGAACACGACGGGTGCAGCACAAAAAAAAAGCAAAGAAGAAAACCGAAGGAAACGATGCCGTGCAGCTCTTCGGTGGAGAGGGAGAGAGGGAAGTCTGCGCTCTCTCCCTCATCTCCCCTCCCACATTTCCCCATCAATCCACCGGAACTACGAAAAGGGCCCACACGCGAAAACACAAAAAAAGTTAATGAGAACGAAAACACTCCAACACACACGCACCCGCATGTTTGGAAGAATACAACAAAGGAAAAAAAAGGGACGTTGAAAGAGGAGGCGAGCAGACCGAAGTAGTGTTGCCCTTCCCTCATCACTCGTAAGGAGAAAAGAGACATCGAGGGGGGGGGGGGTAACGAGAGGGGAGCTCAAAAGTGAGAAGGAGGAAAGCAGCGGGAAGGATGAGAGGCTGGTGTGCACGGAGGAGCGAAAACACATCGAAGTGGTCACGACAGCAGCAAAAACAACAACAACATCTGTCAGCTGTCTCCCTCCCCCCCCCCTACCCCCGACCTTTTCCCTGGCATCGCGCCACTGTTATGTGCTGATCGCGTCTCGTCCACAGCACTGCCCCGTCACACGTGCACGCAGACGCGACTGAAAAGAAAAAAAAACCTCTTTTTACCCACACACACTCGCACAATGACAGAGAAAGAACCGTAAGGAGAAGCACGAGGAGTCCCACAAGCCTGTGTTGGTCGACTAGCTCCCCCAAAGCTCCCTTTGAGTGCACACAGGCAACGCACACAGAGACCGAGAAAGAGGGTGAGAAGCTGCTCAAGGGGAGACTGCCGCTTTCATTCCATGAGACGCGGCTTTCGGTGATGCGCATTTTTTATTTTTCTTTGGCATGGTTTTCTCTGACGCCGCAGTGAGAGACGTTGGTGCCGTTGCTTCGGAGCTCAACTTGGATTTCTTTGCGCTTGGCATAGACTTCTCCTTCGTCTTGGGGGTGGCAGCGCTTTGCTTCGCTGCAGGCGTCGCCGAGGAGAGCAAAGACGACGCCCTTGTCTTTTTCTTCACAGACGCGGGTGTACTGGCGGACGACTTCGCAGCAGGCGCAGCCCCTGCAGCATCCGCACGTTTGACTGTCGGCGTGGCCAACAGCGTTGATGTTTGCCGCTCACTTTGCGGGGTGATGATAGCCGTCTTGGGGGTCGTCTTGTTGGGTGTGAGGGTAGCGTTGACGGACGGCACCTTCGGCTCTGGAGACGGGCACGACTCAGTAGAAGCCTTCTTTGCTGCGGTAGACGCCGGCTGCAGTGAACCACGCCGCGGAGTCGATTGTGGGGCGAAGCTCGGCAGCGCGATCTCGCTGTTGAGCTCCGTCATGGAGGGCGTCGCGCAGCCGCTGTTGGTGTAGCCGTAAGCTTGGTAGGGCTGAATGCGCGGCGGGGTGGTCAGCTCATCCGCGACACGGAAGCGGAGCAGGAACTGCCGCAGCACCGCATCCTGCGCACGGCGGTGTTGGATGTAACTCTCCCTCACCTCGTCCCATGAGACACCGACACGACTGTCCGCCAGAGCGCGGTAGAGCGAGTCGATGATTTTCTCGTCCCCCTCCGTCAGTCGCAGCGGCTCCTTCGCAAAGGAACTGCATAGGGAGAGCTTGGAGATGGAGCCATCGCAGAGCGCGGCACGCTCATTGGCAACGCGGTTGTTGCTGTTGTGATTGCCACTGCTGCTGGTGATGCCATTGCTCACGGTGTGCTGCGTGCTGGATATGTCCGAAAGGGACTCCGTGTTGTAGTAGCTGGATGCCCTGCCCGCACTACCGGAGCGGCGGGACTCGCAGCTGGGCAAGAAGGCGTTGTCGACGCGCTGGAACGACATGTCCAGTCGAACCAGGTGCTCTGCCTTTGCGTAGTTGCCTTTGCAGGTGGACACGGCAGCCTCGATGCTAGGCGCGGACGCGGCAGGGTAGCGGCGTGCCAGGTACAAGCGCAGGTAGGCCAGCTTGTCGAAGCTGTTAGGGTGGGGGTCGCGCTCCACGAGCTGCACAAGGCACGACATTCGTGGGGTGCAGGCTGGCAGGCGCTGCAGCAGCACCTCCGACAGCGCCACGCGATCCACCTCGAGCAGGTACAAGGCGGCCAGCGCGCTCGCCGTGCCCTTGCCGTCGAGGGAGTAGACATACACCGTCGCCTCCGGGTTGGACTGCAGGATGAGCTGAATCTGTTTCAGCGTGTCCTGCACTGGCACGCTGACCAAGGAGTCGTCGGTGTCAGGGATAAGGCAGCGCAGTACGTGGTCGGCCCCAAGCGTTGCCTCGGCAGCGGCACGCATCTCATCATTCCGCCTCGCCTGTGCAAAGAGCTCCAGCTGGCCCTTGGGCAGCGCAGAAACTCTGCTTGTAGAGCTGGCATTATCGCCATGGTGGGCCGCAGGAGCAGCAAAACCGGCCTCCGCTGCTGAGGTAGGCTGCGGGGTCTTCGACGTCAGCGGAGGCCGTAGCGGCGAGGGGGAGGATGACGCTGCGGATGCGAGGGATGAGGTCGTAAAGGAAGAGTTGGCCTGCCGGACAGAGGAGAAGGCGGTGGTGGACATGCCATTTTGCACGCAACGCTGCAGCAGCCGCTCGAGGCACTCCTCTGCGTTTTTATGCATGCGTCGTACGACCTCACTCGTCGACATCGCCGCCCCAGTCGCCACAGGTGGAGCGGCGGATGCCGGTGTCGTGGTAGCAGACGATGGCGTCGGTGAGAACTCCGCGTTGTCACTCCCGCTGCCCGGTGCAACGAGGAGCGACGTGCTAGCCGGACACACCGAAGATGCAGGAGACACAGGGCCCAGAGGCGGTGCAGCCTGTTGCTGCTGCTGCTGCTGTGTTGCCGCTTCCGATGCCTCGTGAGCGCTACTTGCGCTCTCCATCATCGACGACGGCACCATCGCGTAGTCCGGCATGGGCGGCAAGTCGCTGAGGTGCGGGGCGCAGTCCACTACATAGCGCAGCGACGCAGGTGGCAGCGTGGTGGAGTTGCAAGGGAAGGCGGCACCGGTGGGTGCGGCGAGGAAGCGCTCGAGGTGCACGAGGGGGCCAATAAGAAGCTGCCTCGGCTTCGCAACGTACACGCCAGCGCAGTCCGGTAGCGGGCCGGCCGAGGAGGTCGACGTCGTCGTCGTCGCCATGACCATCAATGTGATTTGTGCCACACACACACACACACTCTTTTTTTGTCGGTGGGTCCGCTGGAGACTGAAACGGTGAAGGCGCGTGGGTTGGCGATGGAGGTTGGAGTGATAGTCGTTGGCAGCAATAATGTTAGTAGTAGTAGTAGTAGTAGTAGTGGTACAGAACGTCTAGACGGCACACACAAGAGAGAACAAAAAAAAAAAGAAGGCCTGACGTACCTTTGGAGGTCAGGGAGCAATGAAGGTATAAAGAAGGAAGATAGAAAGCCAAGAGAGAAAAGTACAGCAGCAAACGTACTCTACGGTGTCCGCCCTCCTCCTGCACACCACGGTGGTCCTCAGGAGGGAAAGAAAGAGACAGAGAACAGACAGAAGGGGATCAACAGAAAACAAAAAGCAAATACAAAACAGGCGGAGAGAACTCCACCTCGGCAAGCTGATAAAAAAACAAGGGGGAGGGGGAGGGCAATGACAGCAAAGGTGGGAGGAAAAGGGCACAAAAAAAAAGGCAAAGAATGCCCTTACGGAACGCGTGAGCTGGGGTGCGCTGTGTTCACCTGCGGCAACGTCAAGAGGCGTTAGGGATACTCACTTAGCACTCACATATATGTACTATACGTTCACACACACACACACACACGGAGAGCGTGGCGTGCGATTGCTGCTGATGCTGCACAGGGTATGTATTTAGAAGTGCATATGTGTGCGATAAAGTGTCGCCGGGGTGAGAGCACGAAGAGAATACAAGAAGAAAGAAGAGATGCGGGGAGGAAGACAAAAGAGACGTTGAAAGATGACGTCCGCAAGGTAAATGATAGAGAAAAGAAAAGAAGGGACAGTCGTCACGGGCTTCCCGGGGAGGGAGGAGATGTGTTGAGCAGCGGTACCGCCTTTCACGTAAGTAGCAGTGTTGTCATCTCTCCCCCTCTCTCAAGCCCATCTTTCTCCCTTTTTTTTGTCAGAGGTGTCAACGTGTTCGCACGCGCATGCTGTGGTTATACCACGCGTGGACAGTCGGTTTCTTTTTCTTCTCCTCTCTCATCACGGCGTAGAGAAGGGTGAGGGAGAGGGGGAAAGGCACAGACAAGCAAAGCGTAAGTGTGCCCTGCAGCCCTTGTTAATTGCATAGAAAACGACGGCACAGCAGCAAATACACATACATGCACATACAAATCCCAAAAAAAAAGAATAGGCTAGATTCGATCAGCTGTTCGTCAGTTCAGCACTACTCGCCTGGGGCTCTGCATTTCCTCTCTCTTCATTATCGCCTGGCTGGTTTTCAAGGTACATCGGGGGGAGAGAGACTCACACATACGAGAAAACTGAAGTGAAGTGAGCAAGCCTCCCTACACACCCTTCTCCTCTCTCACGCTTTGCTTCGAAGAAAAAGAGAGGTGGGGTTGCACCTACACCTCCCCTTCACCCCCCCCCCTTTCTTCACGCTTACGGGCGTCGCACAGCAGACCCCTGGCCTGCGGTAGGCGGTGGCTGACGTGGCGCAGGCACACGGGGCGCTGGAGCACGGCGAGGAGGGAAGCCAGCGGCTGGTGCAGGCTCCTCCTCTTCTGTCTCTTCTGTCTCTTCTGTCTCTTCTGTCTCTTCATACTCGTACTCCTCATCCTCCTCGTCGCCGCCTTCCACGTGCACGCCCCCCTTCGCCGCAGTCGGTGCAGCGACAGCCGGCGGTGTTGTCTTGGAGGCATTTGCAGCCGCTATCGCACCGGTGGGCAGCGGTGGCACCACCGGCCGTGATGTGGGCAGAGGTCGCGCTGCGGTGGGATCGACGTGCCGGGCGGCAGCAGCCCTCTCCGGTGTCTTCTCCTCTTCTTCCTCTTCCTCCTCCTCTTCCTCTTCTTCCTCCTCTTCTTCTTCCTCTTCCTCTTCTTCTTCTTCGGCCTTCACAGAAGGTGGTGGTGGCAGCGGCGTCGACATCGACAACGGCAATTTCGCGGGGGCTGCTGCGGCTGTCGGCGCCGTGTTGGCTGCCACGACGTTTATTGCCGCCATAGACGTTGGTATCGCCGCCGTTTTCTGTCGGCTGCGCGCGGAGGACAGCAGCGGCAGCGGCGGAGCCCCGGATGCTGAGCCCGCTGAGCTGTCTGACGCATCACTTCCCGCGTCGTCGCTATCATCGTAGTCGTCACCGTCGAGCGCGGCCGCCACGACCGCAGCGGCGTTGATGGACGGCGCTGCTGCCGGTGCCAGGGGAGGCAATGCACGCGTGTTGGACACTGTGCCCGATGCAGCTCCCCCAGCTGCCGCCGAGCCGCCCACCCCCGCCGGTCCGGGCCCGGGCGAGGACCCCACCACCACACCACCCGGGCCGACCACCGCGCTGCCATCGAGAGTGCTGGTGTTGTTCGACGTGTCCACACCGTGGCCGTTGCGGAGGTTGTCAATCGTCTGTAGCTTCTGGTAGAAGAATTTGATGTGCTGCGTGGCGAGGGTGTCGTCGTTGGCGCCGGATACCTGCCGGAAAACGAGGCGAATGAGCACCTCAATCTCCTTTGTAGTGAAGTTCTGGTAGTCTAAACTGGAAACAATCTCGTTCACCACATCCTTGTTGAAGATGTAACGCAGGAAGAGCGCAGGCCGGAAAAAGTCGCGTGACACCGTCTCGCGCACGTCACCGTCGGCCGGCAGCACCAGCTGCAACGTCGTCTGCATCACGAGGAGGTCCGTCCGCAGACGCAGCAAGCCAGCTTGCGAGATTGCTTTGTAGCGCAGGTGGGCCAGCTCGCACAGCACCAGCTCACTTGCTGGTCGCCCCGCCGTCAGACAGGTGAACTTAATCTTCTTGCTGTACAGGTGCTGGCGCAAAATTGCGTAGAAATTGTGCACACGGCGCGCGTACGCTTGCACAAAGCTGTCCGCGGCGCTCGACACGGCCACGACGTCGTACGAGACGTCGCGCAGCTGCGGCAGAAACAAAAAGGCCAAGAAGCGTGCCTCGACGGAGAGGTGAAAAAGCGACACCTGCGCGATGGAGCACAGTCGCTTCAGCTGGCCCGACAGGCGAATCTTGTGCTGGGCTGTGTAGTCGCCGTCCACGATAGAGAAGGAGGTGGCGTCGCCGACGTGCATCTCGTGACTGAACCGGTAGCCAGGGACGCAGCAATCTGTGTAGCTGCCGCCACGGCTTCGGCGGCGACCGGGCCACAGGTACCGCAGCAGCGCGTCGCACAGCCACTCCGCTGAGGTGCAAAGGAGGGCGAAGGCCACCAGCGTACTGTCATCACGCATGCAGATGTCACGTGGCTCCATGCGGCCGATCTGCGGATCCAAATCACTCCCCACACCGCCAGCGCCGTCCTGTGATGCACCACGTCGTGCCCCTCCACCAGCGACAGAGGTGGCGTCCAGCGCCGTCATCGCTTGCAGCACCGAGACGGCCGTCGTGTCGTTGTACTCGTGCCCACTTGTGCGCTGCTCACTGTTTAGCTGATAGTACCGTTGCAGGTCCTCATCGATATAGCGGTGCGCCTGGTCGATGTTTTCCTCGTCGATCAGCGAGGCCCACTTGCGATTTGGCAGACCAGCAAAGGCGTCCTCGAATGCCTGGTCGAGCAGGCGGTGGGCCAGCGTACCGCGACCCAGCCACTGCACCTGCCGCTTTAAAAACACAGCCAGCTCCATAATGAGCGCCTCCGACGTGCTCTGCTCCACCTCGTCCGTCAGCGACTCGGGCAGGACACGACGCACGTCGCTGATCTTCGCCAGCACCTGCCCAACGTACTGCACACAGGCGAGAATAGGAAATGGTACTCCGTCGACAGCCACGGTCGGCCACGCACCGCTGAGACTGTTCAACGACGGCGGGGCCTTGCTGACGCTGTTGCTGCTGCCTGCCGGTGCGGGACAGGCCGCTTTGCCGTCTCGGCTACCTCCGCCCGCCGCTGCTGTTGTGTCCGCAGCGCCTATCATCGACCCGCCCGCCGGTGCCATCGCCGTCGCCCCCACCCCGTTGTCACCGATGTTCATGCACAGCACCTGCAGCTGCTGCGAGTGGAAGGCGTGCAGCGTCGGGATGTACGTCGCCCGAAGGAACCGCTTGAAGAAGCCGACGATGCAGTCCTCCTCACTCAGCAGGCGGAACTCCGGCACGCGGTCGCAGCTGCGACTGTAGAAGCGCGCGGCACACTCGTAGCACGTCACGGCGTTCATCGCAGTGAAGACGAACCACCGCCGCAGCATGGAGGCACGCAGCTGCACGACCGACGGGCCAGAGGGCGACGAGGCACCACCACCGCTGCTGCTGCCTCCTGTGCCGCCGTCGGTGAGGGCGATCAGCTTGGCTGTGTCGCTCTGCATCGCCTCGTACTGCCGCTGCTGCCCCTCGTTGGCTTTTCGCGTGTCCGCCTGCGCCTTCTTCACCGCGCCGACAAGGCTGAAGGAGACGGTGCCCGTTTCCTCCATCATGCGCAGAAAACCGGACGACTCGAAGGTGGACAGAAGTCGATCCAGCGTCGTCGCGTCGTCGCCTTGGCGGTCGACGTCCTGGATGATGAGCGCGGTGCGCTGCACCCGGTTGATCAGATCCCGCTGACGAAGAAACGGCAGCAACGTGACGGCGTCGTCCGCCTCATCTTGCGCCTCCTTCGCATCGCACAGAACGTGAAAAACAAACTCGATGTGGTAGTTCAGCTGCGACCACAGCACCTGCAGGTCCCACTCCTGCTGCATCACCTGCACCTCAGCGACCAGCTTTACTCGCACCGCCTCGCGCAGCTCCGCAGAGAAGAGCAACGCCAGCTTCGACAGCACCGCCTCGGCGACAAAGGGGTACTTGGCGCGGACCGCGCTGCGGGCCGTCTCCACAGCACTGTATATGCCCTGCAAGGTGAGAAACCGATTGCGTGTATTGAGGGCTACAAGGAGAGGCGACACAGTCGAAGCTGCCGCTGCTGCTGCTGCCGCTGCTGAGTTGGATGCCATAGAGCTGTTGTTCACCGCTGCAGCTGCAGCAGCCGCTGCGCTATCTGCCTCTGCCCTCTCCCTGGCTGCCTCCCGGATTGGTGCAAGAATCTCATCGATGCTGAAGAACTCCAAGAACTTCGTCATGACGTCCGCAGCGTCCAGGTCGCTGCCACGACCACCGACGGCAGGCGAAGAGGCATTCGAGGGCGTCCCCTCTGTCGTCGCTGCCGGTGATGATGGTTGCGGTGGTGATGGGGACAGCGGTGTCTCCCTGAGTCGGTTCTGGGCGTAGTCGAGCGCAGTGGAGAGGGTGTCGTGCAGCCACACCTCATCACGCAACGGGACATCCATCACATTCCACTGCCGTGAGGTCGCCTCGGCGTTAAAGGGGACAGGCTGCACGATGAAGCTCGAGATGAACGGGAAGTGCGCCACCAACACGATCTTCTGCAGGTATTCCGCGTTGCGTAGGATCTTCTCCAGCTCAGTGAAGAGGGCACCGAGCATCGCGCGTAAGTCACGTGCCTGAATCGTCGCAACGGCCTCGTCAAAGGAAATGAGATCGTTGGCGAGGTCAAGGGCACGGACGTAGGTACCACGGACCGCTGCCTCCTCATCCCCGCCGGTCAGCGTGGCCCCGCTGCGGCTGCGACGTCGCCACATGTCGTACAGCCGCAGGAAATGCGCGATAAACCGCTCCACGCTCTTGGGAGCCTTGCTGAAGAAAGTCTCGTGGCAGAAGTCGATCTTGCCGAGCAGCATGAGGCTCTTCACGCACAGCGGGACGAAGCGGAGGTAGTTGCTCGACACCTCGTTGTCATTTGGGTCATCGTAGAGGGTCTCGATGATAGCAGCTAAGGTACGCTCTTTTCTTGCGCCACCGCTGCCGCCGTTCCGAATTGTGCCGGCTGCGTCCTTGCCACCGCCACTTGTCGACCCCTTCACACCGCCAGCGTCCTCATCGTTGTTGTCGCCGTCGTCGACGCCGGCGACCTTCCAATACTTGTACACAGTATGCTGCACACTGGGGGCCGACACGTTCGTGTCCTTCAGCACCCGCTCGCTGCTATCCAGCATGTCCTCCAGCAGCTGGGCATCCGCAACGAGCAGCCTCTCCTGCCGAAAAACGCAGGACAGCAAATCGTCGATGATGGGGACGTGCAGCGAGGCGACAGTGGTGTTGTGCGTGTCACGCAGCGTCTGCATCGCGCGGACGCCCTTCAGCTCATCACTGGCCAGCAGCTTCGCCTGTTTTTGCAGCTGCTGTACCGCCTTTAAGTAGTGGCGGCTCTGCACGAGCGTTTTTACCTCCGTTTCAGCGGTGACGACGTCCTGGATGTGGCCGAGTGCCTCGGCCATGTAGAGCGACTTGGCAGCGCGTAGGCGTAGCACCTTCAGCTCCTCTGCATGGCTCTCCAGCGAGCCCACGGCGTCCGCCAACTCCTTCTTGAACTGCGCGAGGGTGTCGTCGCTGCCCGACACCGCCAGCACCATCTCCGAAAAATCGCAAATGGCATCGTTGAACTCCTCGTGGTGGGCTTCGATGTAATCCCCCAGGGCGGCATCGATCTCCTCCTCGAGGCTCTTGTAGTCGCCGAGGTTGTCCTCGATCTGCGATGGGGTCGCCTCGTTGCCGCTGGCGTCGTCTGCGATGATGCCGACGACGTGCTCGTGCGGCACGAAGTCCTCCGACAGCAGCTCCGGATCGACGTCATCGAAGAGGTCGCGTGTGTTGCGCACAAAATCCTGATCTGCGAGGGGCAGCATGTCGAAGTCCTCCTCATCCAGCTCATCCTCGTCCTGTGGCGATGGCACGGGTCCTTTCATTTGTGCCTTGAAGAGCTGCCGTGAGAGGCCGTCGGCGAGTTGGGCGTTGCGCTGCGCGTTCACCGCAGCAGCAGCCCCACCACGGCCCTCCTTTGCCCCTGCAGCAGCAGCGGGTGTGACACGCCTAAGAGCCGCAGCAAGCGAATTGGCAGCCGGTGTCGCTGCTGCTGCTGTTGCCTTCGGTACCGGTGCAGCAGCGGGTGGCGTGCTTGCGGCTGATCTACCGCGATGGTTGCCGCGGGCGTCGTCAACGCTGTCGAAGTCCTCCTGCGCTTCTTCGTCCTCCTCGTACTCCTCGTCGCTGGTCTGCTGCATCGCTGCATTCTGCTGGCCCACCGCAGCAAGTGTGCTAGCTGCCGCGCCAGCGGTCATGGGGAAGCCCACGGATGAGCCCAGGCCCCCACCACCGCCTCCTGCAGTACCGCCTCTCGCCCCTGCAGAGCTGCCAAAGACGCCGCCGCCGCTGATACCAGTGTTGTCGGTACCCCCAAGTCCAGCAGCACTCTGGCGCAAAAAAACACCAGCTGCGCTGCCTGTGCCCAGCCCCGTGGTGAGGTGACTTTGACTGGCGGATGCGCCACTACCAAAGACAGAGTTGGAAGCCGCACCGTAGCCCCCACCTCCGATGAGGTTGGCGTTGCCGCCGCCGACAGCATTGTTGGTCGTGGCAGAGTACCGCCACGCACACATGAGAGCTAGCTAAAAGAGGGAGGGAGAGAACAAAACAAAGTTGTTTTCTTTCTAAAAGGGAGCGACACGCACCATAAGAAAAGTCCAAAAAAAAAAGCCTCTTTTTTTTTGAAGCTGCACAACGCAACACGACCACCACAGCCAACCGAGCAACCAAATTAAAAGCAGAATCAGAGAAGGGGAAAGCAGCTACTGCTGAACACACACACACACATACTCACACACACAACAAAACAAGAAAGAAATGAGTCCACGACGCGGATGCACAGGGCACAGAGAAAAGTGAAAAACAGAAGGACACGGCAACAGCCGGGACACCCTTCTCCTTGCAGCCTCCACTGTTTTACTGCCTTTTCAATCGTAAACACGCCAGACTCCGCAAAAACGAGAGAGAGAGAATTCGCAATGTAGCGTGGCTTCGCGTTGTACATGTATCGAGTCTACGTTGCAGCACACGCACACACACACACACACACACACACACACACAATCGTTTCTTTGTCGTGTGCCTTCGTTTGTTGTTGCTGTTGTTTTTATGTAGTTGTTGTCACCGCACTTCTACCTTTTTAGTGGTGGTAGTGGTGAGAAGTGTGAGGCAAAAACAAAGGGGGGAGGAAAGGAAGGCTCAGAATCAGGTGAGCACATGACCATTTGTCGAATCCGTTCGCTGTGTGCGATCGAAAGGGTAGGGAGACCACGCGAGACGCAGAGAGAGGGGGGCGGGAAAGGACTGAGAGCCAAAAAGGAGGGCGACAGACGGAGAAGACGTGCGAGGCTGCTTCGAAGAGGTGAGATAGCGACGGGGACAGAGAAGGAGTGGGAACGAGAGACCATGCTGTCATCTCCCCCCCCCCCTTATGCCATCACTACCTGCAGTTCCCATTGAAGAGTCCACGCAGCAACACGGTACACCAACACAAAGAACTGCACATGAAAAAAGATGCGTGAAGAGCGCGCGTGCCCTATTTTCCTCCCCCTCCGCATACCTCAAACAAGAGGGGGAGGGGGGGAGCATCCTTCTGTGTCGTGTGTGAAGCACAGAAGCGCAAGAGTGCCGCCCTCCATTGACCTCGCACTCTCTGGAACTGCGCGCACACGCATATGCATACGCATAGAGAGAGAGAGACAGAGAAACACCCACGTGTGGATGGCAGAGAGGGCGAGAAATGCAACAAGAAGAAAACGCAGTATTCGCGTACAAAATCGTACGGATACACGCTGAACCACCTCACTAATGCACGCCACCCTTTGTTTTCTTTGTTGTTTTGTCGTTCGACGTGGAAATGAAATAAAGGGAAAACAAAGAAGAAAAACAACACACACGTTAGACGTTGAAGCAGAAGGAGGCTGGGAATAACGTGTTGCATGCGTTAGATGCGGGGCAGTGGAGGGCGGAGCGGGAAGCAGGAAAGGAAGAGGGGAGAGGAGAGGAAAGGAGGGGCAACACACGCGAAGGTCGCCGCCATGGACGCTTTCTCAGTGATGCCTGCTTATCACTCACTCCCTCACTCCCCCTCTCTCCTTATCACTCTCACGCAGTCGTTCGTCTCCCCCTTTTCACCCGTCAATCAAAAGCGTACTTCACGTCAGCACTGCCCCTCCTCCTCAGCTCACCTGTCTTCCCACCAACTACTGCGGCTGCGCCACTGCCCCTCCTCATGCATAACTTGCCGTGCTGCGCTGCTTTTTAGTTCTTGGCGAACTTCTTGCCCATCTTATCGGCAGAGGTCTTCGAGACCACCTCCAGCACGTTGTAGCGCACCGTCTTGCTCAGTGGGCGGCACTGGCCAATGACGACCTCATCACCCTGCTTAGGGTCGAAGGCAGGGCTGCAGTGCACCGCCAGCGACTTGTGGCGCTTCTGGTAACGCTGGTACTTCTTGATAAAGTGCAGGTAGTTGCGGCGGATCACGATGGTGCGATGCATCTTCGTGGAGTGCACGATGCCGCGCAGAATGCGGCCGCGGATGATGACGTTGCTCGTGAAGGGGCACTTGCGGTCGATGTACTTGCCGTTGAGCGCCTTCGCCGGGGTCTTGAAGCCCAGACCGATCTTCTTGGAGTAGCGGATGTGGCCAGAGGAGTTGACGTGCTTGCGGCTCGGGCGGTGCATGTTCTCATTCACAGCCGTCTGGCGCTGGTACGCCTTCTGGTGCTGAATGGTGGCATCCACCTGATGCGCGTGGTAGTACTGCGGAACGGCAGACATGGCTTGTTCGCTGAGTGGAAGATGGGTTTGGAACGTCCTGTGAAAACACAGTGATACGGGAGGGAGGGGGCAAAAGCGTGTGCAACAATATCAAGTAGACAAATACATGAGCATATATGTGTGGGAGAGAAAGAAAAAGAGATATGAATAGGTGGATGGATGACAACGTCAGTGCACGACGCAGTGCGCACGCCGTCAACGCCAGTGCAACGGAGAGGGGAGGAGAAGGAGTGTGGACAATGGTGCGCGAGAGATACATCGCATAAACACATACGCACAAGTGTACACACACGTGTACTCGTCTTCAGACGAAACAGAAACGAGACGCAACAAAGTCATTTCACGACTTTTGCTTCCCTGCTGTTGAAACGCCACCTGATTGTTGCACGCGGGGAGGCAGAGCGATATACTCTTTTTTCTTCGTTTCTTCTCTCCCGCAGAAACAGACGGCGATGAGGGCGCCCTCGCGTATTGGTTAAGCGTCACGGGACTCACAGCATCGCCCAATAGGCCGATCTTCCCACAGTGTGTGTTCGTAAGAGACAACTCCATCAGCACCACCAAACAAGCAAGCTGAAAACAAAAAACGGGGCGAGGAAACTGTCATTGCAGGAGCAAAGAACAGAAAAACAGCAAACTCACGAAGGAGATTATTCAGCGGCACGGGTAGGGGAGCCACCGCGATGGACGGCGTGTACGGAATGTGAAGGAAAGGAAGCATCCCACACCACCACCACCACCACCACAGCACACTCTGCCAAGCTCTCTCCCTCACCCACGCCCTTTTCGCTCCTCGGGAGCGCTGCCCATTCAGCAGAAACCTTTCGCAGCACAGCCAAGTCTGAATTTTGGCAGAAGCAGTAGTGGTCTCACTCCGAGAATCACGCATGCCCCCACAAACTCAGAGAAAGCTCGTGTGTATGAGTGTGAAGGGTCGGGAAGGGGGTGCGAGCTTAAGCGCACCGAAGCCAAGCGTGTATGGACTTCCCACTCTAACGAGAAGATCCGCACACGCGCAAAGACGTACAGGAGGAGCAACCACCAGAAAAAAAAAAAACGCTACACAAGCTGCACCCATGTATGTGAATGTGGAGGGTTGGACGCACACACTCGCATACAGCAGCTTTGGTCCTCCTGCCTCCTCCGACACAGAGAGAAAGAGAGGCGGCTGTCTCTACCTCCTCAACTTCATTTTTCTATCTTTGTCGTGTGTGTGTGTGTGTGTGTGTGTGCATGATGATTCACTTACTGCACCACCGTGTCATCTGTCGTTTCTGCTCCGCCGCCTTGCAGTGGTGACGGAGGGGCCAACATCTGCCCACGCGCGCCCTGCGCCCGCTGCGGCTGCTGTCGTCGGTCCCCGCTGTACACCGACGGGGGTGGCGGTGGCGCGGCCGAGAGACGGGCGTTAAGCAGCGCCGTGGAGGCATCAGACCCCGCCGCTGCTGGTCGACGTCCGCTGCCGTTGCCGTTGTTGCTGTTCGTGTTGTTGCCTGCAGCACTGGAAGAGGCGGGGCCGCGAGGGGAGCTGTTCGTCACATCAACGTCAACCGAATCGTACTGCTCGTCATCGTAGTCCACCTCGTGCAAATCGTAGCGGCCAGAGTGAGACGACGACACCGGCTGTGGTTGTGGGTTGCTGCCGTTGCCCGTCGCAGCGTTCATGACGTTCGGCCCTCGTCTATCTTGCGGTGCCATGGGACTGCGGCCGCCAGAGGGCGCCGGCACCATCATCTCCTCCTCCTTCTCGTACTCCTCGTTCAGCAGCGGTGTGAGAGGTCGGCTCACACTCGGGCCGACGTGCGGGGGTTCCTGTGTCGGCTGCATGACGTTGTATTGCTGCTGCTGCTGCTTCTGTAGCTGCGGGGCAGAGTAGGATGCGAACAGCGGCATCTGCGCTTGAGATGGCTGCGGCTGCATGTCTGCTCCCGTTTGGCCACCGTGATGGGGAGAAGTGGAGTGGTGGTGATGCTGCTGATGCTGAGCTGCAACCACCGGATCGCCAGGTTTTGTGCGACCGCGCAAAGAGTTCGACAGCGCCGTGAAAGGTTTGCTGATGCCTTTGCGGATGGCCTGGTGGTAGTGATGGTGGTGGTGCTGACGCGGCCGTGGTGATGCGTTTCGTGCTGACGCTGACAGATCGGGTCCCGCCTGCGCTGGTGGTCCATTCAGATCCACCGTGGCAGCTCTATTGCTGGCGTACGTCACCTGCGGCTGCGGATTGCCGGGCAAAGAAGCTGCCGATCTTGCGGTGTCGTTGTGGTGGTGGTCGCCTTCGTCTGCGCTGCTGCCACCCGCGGCGGGGTCTGGCAGGCCGTAATACTCGCGCATCGCGGCCTCCCACTCCTCGCGTCGCTTCTTGTCCTCCTTCAACATCGCATCGCGTGGATTTTCCTTTGACAAGTTCCAAACCGCGAAGAGCGCGTTGATGACGGTGATGGCGATGGACACGATGTACGACACAATCAGCTCCGTGTAGGGCTGCACGGAGTTGTAGTAAGCCCCACCCGCCCCGCTGCCACAGGCCGTCAGGTAGTCCGTCATGATTTGGTTTTCCTTTGTCACACCCCATGTCATGACCATCCCCAGTGCCATCAGCAGCACCTCCCACGTCGTCACCATGTCCTTGCGGAACACAACAAAGTGATACCGGATCTCATGCGTGTTTGTTTCAAACCACAGCCTGTTCAGCATGCTCACCACCACATGCACTGCCGTAATGACCATCAGATACCGGATATTCAACACACCACGGCTCACAAAGTAGCCGACGTTGCCAGGGTTCATCGTGAATGTGACGTTGCGAAAGAAGGCGTGGGTACGGGAGACGTTGTACTCACACCCCTCACGCAAGTACGGCGCCTTCAGCTGTAGCGGTGAGATGGCAAAGAAGGAGTTTGACATGGAGTTGTTAGCGTTCGTGCTGGTGCGGATGATCGCAGAAAGAAAGCACGCGAGTTGCACAATGACAATAAGCACGTTGAGTCGCGACCACCACCGCTCGGTCTCCGTCCGCTGCAGGTGAAAAGCCTGCTGATCTTTGCCGTAGATGTGCATGGCGGCACACACGGCCGTAACGTACAGCTTGGGTCGGAAGGGAAGGGAACGAAAGAGGGAGAGGAGCGAATGAAAAACAAGAAAAATAAGAGTGTCCACAGCTGAGCACCAGCAAAACAAATATGTAAATTTGTGTCGACGTGTAGAAATAACAGCGAGACGGAAAAAAAAAAGAGAGAAAATGGAGTAGCGCAGATCTAAGAAGGAAGCAGTCTACAATGTATGTGAGTGTGTGAGTGGGGGCAACCAATAATAATAATAATAAAACAGAGGCTGCTGTCAGGGTAAGAGCGGCTGGTCGGACCACCACCGACAGTGCCGTTGGTCGCTGTGTTGGCAGGGAAGGGGGGAAGGGATGAGGTGCTGCCTCGCCTTTCGTCCGTTGCTCCGGGAAATGGAAGGACGCAAAGATAGGACAGAGAAGATGAAAAAGGGGGAAACAACAAAGGCTCAGAGAAGGTCAGCGTTCTCACGGCGCTACGCTAGACAAATACACACAAACAAACACATGTATGGAGAGAAATCAAAAGGAGGAGGAGGCGAGTGGTCAACAAGTAAGACAAGAATCAAAAGAGCACAGAAAAAAAGGAAAAGGCAGAGTGGGGGGATGTACGTCTGCTGCAGGAATGTCCCTCACAAGGACATCGCCGATCAGCACAGCAAACTGTCTCCCCCTCCCCTTCGCTGCAACGCCTCCACGCACGCACATGCACCCGCATCCTTTGGTGTGGGGAAGAAGGCTACAACGAGAAAGCAGAAATGAGAGTGATGATCTTCGCAGTGGAGAAAGAAGCGGGGTAGTGCTGGCCCTCCCCTCCTCGCCGCCCCAATGATGAGCTTTCACACGAAACACTCGTATTACAACGTCTGAGCTGCTCCGAGACGAACACCAAAGTTTCTTTTTTTCGTTTTTTTTTCTCCTGGCGGAGAGTAAGGGGAGGGCAGCGATCCGCACATCCGAAAGTGCCCCTCTCCCAGTCTGTTTGTGCCACAGGTCTTGCATCAGTGATTAAGCCAACGACACCAACAATGCTGCCACTACGCGAAGGTGGCATCAGCGGCCGAGGATTTCGATGGCCCGTGCAACGCACTTCGTTGAAGTCGTCGCCTCTTTCCGGGATTTCCTTTTTTTACTTGACTGTGCCGTAAAACGGCTAGCCTACAAACAACCAATAGAACACCACCTTCAAAACACACAGAGAAAGAAAAACAGTGATATATATATATATAATAAAAGCGATAAAACCATATTTTTAAAGCTCTTTACCCACCTACTTTAGAAGGCACCGGCTCTGAAAGATAAAAACATGAAAGGAGGAGTGGAAAAAGGGGGGAAGGGGAGCCGCACACACACACAAAGCTGCCCAGAAGAAGAAAAAAGGCTAAACACCACGTTGAAGAGGCAGCGATGACAACCGAGGAGTCAGCACCAGTCTCAAGCGCTCTTCCTCTTTAGGAGATGCCCTTTGCATCTTGCTCCATCGCCCTTACTTTTTTATTTATGGATGGTTTTAATGCCTTTTCTCCCCTCCCTCCTCCCTCCGCCGCTGCTACGCAGTCACATCCCCTTGTTCTCCCTTCTCTTCCGTTGCCGGTCCTTTTTGCTTTTCTTTCTTTTTTTTCTTCTTGCCTTGTTTCATTACTTGTTTTCCATCAAGTACTCTATTACCGCGCATACGTACATGTCACGCGACGACCACAACAGCCTTCCGCCACCACCACCAAAGTACATATATATATATATATATAACGAGAACAAAGAGATACACAAAACAAAAGAGACAGAAATACAGGGAGAGAGAAAAGAAAGCGAGAGGCCGAGCGTTGCCACGCACACGCAGATGCGCAGCTGACGGAGGGAGGGAGGGGGGGGGAGGAGGGGTGGAAACAAAGAAAAACGAATGCGTGTATTAAGCACAACAGGAAGAGAGAGAATATAAAAGCAATATCGAGGTGAGAGAGAAACAAACAAACAAGAAAAGGGGGATCGTTGTCTTCATCACCCTTCACGTCCCTGTGCCTTTTTGACTCTCTTGCTTATATAAAGTCGGTATTCTCTTCTCCAATTCCTCTTTTTTTTCTCGTCTACACGCCGTGCAGATCCCCCCTCCCTCCCACCCACCCCTCTATCATCCCTCCCTCCTTCATTCTATGGCTCAAACAGAGAATAGTTGCGCGCGCCTCACATAGGGGCACACACCGCTGAACAAGAACACCAAAAAAAGGAAAAATAACTGGCACTGATACACCGCTGTCATCCTCCTGCCTTTCTCACCTCACGCAGAAGCGCCCCCACAACCTCACGGAGTAGCAGCTCGTGTCAGTCAGGAAGCGCGCAAACAACACCAGAAAGCAAGCAGTCTTTAAAATGAAAAAAAAACTAGGAGCCTCATCATCACTCTACGCGGAGAAGCTTGCCCGTCCATCAACGCGTGCAGCTACCTTTTTGTTACTCTCACTTTTTTGTTGTTGTTGTTATTTGCCTTACTGTGCCACCTGTTGCTGCTGCTTTGCTTGCTCCTACTTACGCCTCTTCTTGTGCTTCTCCCTCCTCGTCATGGTTATTTGTTCATGTACTGGTTCTCGTTGAGCTGCGTCTTGACGTCGGTCAGCTGCTCTACCTTCATCTCGAAGCGCTCCTGGACGGCCTTCATGATACCGTCGTCGGTGTACTTGCGGTTCTCACGCTTGATTTCCTTCTCATCCGCAGTAATGAAGGCGATGGTCAGTCCCTTCGTGCCGAAGCGGCCGGCGCGACCGACGCGGTGCAAGTAGCTGTCCGCATCCGAGGCCATATCGTACTGCACCACCAAGTTAATGCGGTCGAAGTCGACGCCGCGGCCGAAGAGGTCAGTGGCGACCATGATGCGCGTGTTGTTCGCCTTGCAGCTCTCGTACACCTTCAGACGCTCCTCCTGGTTCATGCGGGAGTGCACCGCCTGCGACGGGAACTTCATCTGCTGCAGCTGGCGATTCAGCGCCTCGCAGCGCTCCACCGAGGAAGTGAAGATGATGGCCTGGTTGAACTCCACCACATCCAGGATCTCCGCCAGCCGGCGCGTCTTCTCCGCCTCGGTGACGTCCATGTAGAACTGCGCCAAGCCGTGCAGTGTCAGCTTCGCGCGCTGATCGACGTAGATCTCCGTCGCGTTTTTCATGAACTTCTTCGCCACGTCGCGCAGCTCATCCGTCATGGTGGCAGAAAACATCATCACTTGCTTCTCCTTCGGCAGCTTCATGAAGATCTCCTGCACGTCACGGCGCATCTTCACGTCCTCTAAGCAGCGGTCGAACTCATCACACACGAACCACTTCACGTGGGTGGTGTCGAAGGCCTTGCGCTGGATGAGCGACTTCATGCGGCCCGGCGTGCCCACGATAATCGCCGGCACCTCCTTCTTCAGCTCCTTCACGTTCTCGTCCTCGGGGATACCGCCAAAGAAGACGCTGGTGGTCGCGTACGGGAGGTACTTGCTGAAGCGCTTAAACTCCTGCTCGATCTGGTAGGCCAGCTCACGGGCGTGCACCAGCACAATCGCCTGGCAGTACGGCTTCTGACCCTCCGGCACCTTCTCGATCTGCTCCAACAGCGCAAAGACGAAGACAGCGGTCTTACCCATACCGGACTTGGCCTGCGCAAGAATATCAGCGCCGAGCATGGCCTGCGGGAGGGCCTGGTGCTGCACCTCGGACGGGTGCTCGAAGCCGTTCTCACGAATCGCGTTCGCCAGCTCACTCTTCAGGCAGAAGTCTTGGAAACCACCGAGGGCGACGGCGCTGTGCGTGCCCATGCCAACGCCCATTGGCTGTGGTGCCACGACGGTGGTCTTGACATCGTCGCCGTCGAAGTCTGCGAGATCGCTGCTCATTATGGAAACAGGGAGGTGTTTTCTTTCTTGTTTTTTTTCTTTTCTTGTGATCTGTCGCTCGTTGTGAAACCCACCTCCGCATCACCACAACCCAAACGATGACGTCACCAGACAAAAAAAAAGGGAAAGAAAGAAAGGCAAGAGAGAGAGACGTGGCAGGAGAGAGGGAAAGTGGACATGAAG
The DNA here is from genome assembly GCA_900240985.1 of Crithidia bombi. Taxonomy (NCBI): domain Eukaryota; phylum Euglenozoa; class Kinetoplastea; order Trypanosomatida; family Trypanosomatidae; genus Crithidia; species Crithidia bombi. Next base: position 2,037,547 of record OESO01000035.1, on the reverse strand, counting down.
TCTTGGTGTCGAAGCGGCGGCCCCAAGGTTTGATCAACAAAAAAGTTGTTTAAAAAGGTGGGGCGGGGGGTTGCTGCATCGCACACTGCATGCGTCAGGAAAGAAACGTCAGCACCACAAAAAAGGGGGAGTCGTCTACCAACACCTATAACACGGGTCAGACGAGCCTGAGCACAAATAGCCGACAATCCCCACTTTTTTTAAATGCGGTCACCCGAACGTCTTGCGCGCTGACGACGGACACACGCCACTGCGCCGCCCGCAAAAAAAAAAGCTAGTAATATGCGAGCGGAGGAAGAGGCCGAGAGATGACCAGCTGCCTCTCCTCTTCCTCCCTCCCCGTACCTTTATCTTTGCATTCTAAACCCCACTGCGGCGTCGCCTTCATCCGCGCTGGTGCAGAGTCAGGCTTGTTTGTTTTCTGTTTGGTTTTGTAATTAAGTAAGTCTGTGCTACACTAACGAGAGAAAGAGAAATAACCAATGCAAACACAGGAGTGCATCTGACTTCGATAAGCGAAGGCTGCTGTCCAGCCTCTGCCATCTCCCCACCCCACCCGACACGTCGACCCGAAATGCAATTATAATAATAATAAGAAATCAATGGACGGATCAGACTGTGGACACACACAACAACAACATACACACACAACGACGGTGGGTGGGGGAGGGAAGCAGAGCGAAGGAAAACAAAACCAACAAGGAGAGGCAGAGCGCCCGTCGGCCACACGGTGGCTCCCTACACCATCGCGCGCGCGCTTTCTTCTCTTCTCTCTTCATCTTACCTATTCCTACTAAAAAAAGAGCATAAAAAGGGGGCAGAGAACGCGCCATCCACAACTCACATACGCACACATAACACGCATGTGTGTGTACAATCCTGTTCGTCATTATGTAATATATACCTTCGCTTTGAGTTCATTCTCCCCTCCCCCTCCCCCCTCCAACGGATGGAGGTGGCTTCCTTCACCACCACCATTTATCATCAGCATCACTGCTCACGATTACGCCGACACCTGGGGAGCGGCCTTCTCCGCCTCCGCCTTCACCGCAGCTGCGCGCTCCTCCAGCAGCTTCTGGGTGTGCGCCTCGACCTGGTCGCGCAGCGGACCGTTCTCAAACTCCAGCCGACGCAGGAAGGCGTCCTTGCCGTAGTGCGCCATATACTCGAAGTCGTTCCCATCCAGCTCTGAGATGTCCTCCTCAAGGTACGCGGGGTCGTTGTAGTAGCCCATGCAGTAGTTCGTCAGGATGATCAGGTTGGGCGCTTTGCCCTCCTCCACAAACTTGGGGCCGAGGAACTCGTGGTAGTCGTTCACGCGGGTCATCACCTCATCCCGGGAGAGATTCTTGTCGTACGGAGCTAGGAAGCGGCGCCACGCGTAATCGTAGAGGTCCTCGTCGGACATCTGCTCGTGCAGCTTCTGCGTGATCACCATGTAGTCCTCGTTGAAGGCGAGGTTCCAGTAGTCCTTCACACGAGTGCTGGCGCACAGGCGGGTCAGCATGGGGAACGTCGGCAGGTTCATGCTGCGGGCCAGGTGGCGCAGCGACTTGCGACGAATCGTCTCCAGCTTGATGAAACCGTCGTACATCTCAGCCGCCGGACGGACCACCTTGGGGTCGCGGCGGACGTTGTTCTTCTCGAACAGCTCATCCCAGCCGCGCTCCTGAGTGGCGTTCCACGGGTAGGCGTGGAAGTCGAAGAACCACTTCGTGTCCATAATGTAGGACGGAGCACTGCGGTAGCGGTACATGTCCTGCGCCGCGCGCCACTCCTTCTTCTCCTCCTCTGTGGTCGCGAGGCATGACGGCGTGAAGGTGTTGCTCGAGAGCCAGAAGAAGAGCGGCACCAACGCGTAGCCGCCGATGAAGGCCGTCACGCCCAGGCCGTGACCGACGCGCCACAGGTCCTGCTTGTAGTGCATCAGCTGTGCGATATCCTTCTGCGACACCTCCTCGCTCAGCGTCTTGTCCACCCACATGTTCTTATCCTGTGAGTGACCACGCTTCCAGTAGTCCGGCGAGTAGGACTCATGTTGCTCGTAGAAGTCCTTGGGGCCATGGGTGTAGCCACGGTTGTAGATCTTCGTCCACGTGGCGTACGCGTCGCGCGACTGGTTGGCGAAGGTCAGCACAGCCGGGAAGAAGTTCACGCAGTTTCTCTTCAGCACAGACCACGTTCCCTGCATGGTGACGGACAAGAAAAGGGGGGATAGAACAAATAAAAACTGTGGTACACGACGTCTACGAAAAACAAACCCACCGACGGGCAGAGAGAGAGTAGATGGACACGACGTTCTTTTAGTTTCTTTCTACTACGCGCTTCCTCTTGTTCGACTATTCTCGCGACAGCTCGGTGAAACTGTTTTGTGTGTGTGTGTGTGTGTGTGTGTGTGTGTGTGTGTATGTATACGCGCGAGTCGTTGTCGCCTCCACGGCAACACTCTGAGCGCCTGCCTCCAATCGAGCCTGCCGATATATATATATATATATTTCTGGAGTGGCTTATAGAAACATAGATCCACAGCTTTCGTTTCTCGTGAGGGATGAAATTAGAAAGACCCGTGCAAAACACTTTTTTTCTCTTTTTTGTGTGCGTACGTGTGGAGTCGAGATGTTGTTGTACGGCTGCTTCTCTCACTCGCTTTAAAAGGGGAGACTGTTGATCTTGTGTTTGAAAAGCTGCAAACGAGCAAAACAAAAAGACAAAGCACGTGTTGCAGCGAGTGCAGACCTCTTTCAAGAAAAATGGCTCTCTCTCTCTCTTACACCCAACTGTTCTGGCTCATTATGAATGCTGCCACCTATATTACAATGCCGTTTCTCCTCGTGCGCACATCTCTTCCAATTCCTTATGCTTCTCTCTTTTGTTATTCTTCTTCTTTCTTCTTCCCCCCGCTAAATTCCATTTCATGTGTGTGATCAACAACAACATCAACGTGGAAGTTCGTTTTTCTGATTCGCTACCATCATTTCCTATTCCCTTTATCTGAGACTCATTATTATTGATTTTTTTTTTCCTTCAAGCCTCTTCCACTTCCTGCGTGTGCGCGTGTCTGCCTGTTCTCCCTCTGGTGTGTCCACACTTTCTACACTTGACTTTCCACCCGCTCACTCCATCATGTCCGCTGGTGCTGGTGAAGCTGCCGTGACCAACCTGGTCCGTCGTCGCGCAAAGAATGAAGTGAATGGCGACGTCAACGCCGCCGCTGACCGCTTCCGTGACCGCTTTGAAAAGGCCACGCTCGAGGAGCGCAAGGAGGCCACTACCACCATGGTGAACGAATACTACGACCTTGTGACGGACTTCTACGAGTACGGCTGGGGCCAGAACTTCCACTTCGCCCCACGCTACGCCGGCGAGACCTTCTTCGAGTCCATCGCACGCCACGAGCACTTCCTCGCCGCGCGCGGCGGCTTCTCGGAGGGGGACCATGTCGTCGACGTAGGCTGCGGCGTGGGCGGCCCAGCGCGCAACATGGTGCGTCTAACCCGCTGCAGTGTCACTGGTGTGAACAACAATGAGTACCAGATCAGCCGTGCTCGCCGCCACGATGCCCGCGCTGGCATGAGCGAGAAGATTGACTACGCCAAGACGGACTTCTGCAACATGGGGTTTCCCGACAACACCTTCGACGGCGCGTACGCGATTGAGGCGACGTGCCACGCGAAGGACAAGGTGAAGTGCTACAGCGAGATCTGCCGTGTGATCAAGCCCGGTACGTACTTCGTCGTGTACGAGTGGTGCATGACGGATAAGTACAACCCGGACGACGCCTTCCACCGCCAGGTGAAGCACCGCATTGAGCTGGGCGACGGCCTGCCGGAGATGGAGACGTGCAAGCAGGTGGTGGAGTACATAAAGAAGGCCGGCTTCGAGGTGGAGGAGGCCTTCGACGTGATTCAGCAGTTTGAGACGAGCCCCATCAAGAACATCCCTTGGTACCAACCGCTGCTGGGCAACTACACCACCCTTAGCGGTATTCGCACCACTCCCATTGGTCGCTTGTGCACCAACCTGATGTGCCGCGTTCTCGAGCTCTTCCACCTGGCTCCAAAGGGGACGTACAAGGCAACGGAGATTTTGGAGGAGGCCGCGGACAGTCTCGCCATTGGCGGCAAGATGGGCATCTTCACCCCCGCCTTCTTCGTGCGCGCGCGCAAGCCAGGCAAGAAGGAGTAGAGTAGAGTTAGTGAGTGAATGAGTAAGATAGGTAAGGTGTGCTGTGGGAAGCGGTGTGCACGGGGGGTGGGTGACCGCGTGCAAATTGCTCGCTTTCCGGAACATGATAGAGGCCTCCTCCTATCTTTCTCTGGAAGGCTTGCGGTGAGTGCAGGCTGAAACACGCATCGATGTGGAGGGTGTCCGTGGCAGGCCGCGTCAGCTCCTCCTTCGATCTTGTTTCCTTCGGTGGTTTGCCATTTTGGCTGTGAATGTGCCTCGCGACGAGGAGAAGAAAAAAGCAAGATGAGAGAAGTAAAATGGACCCACAGAATGCGTGTGCGCGAGGGGTAGAAGAGGGTTCTCTGTGTGAGTCTGAGGTTTGTTGGTGGTTAAGGTTGTTGTTGGTTTCTTTTTTGCGTTGTGTTTTTTTTTGTTTTATTTTTTGGTCTTTCCGCAATGCACGAGAGCTAGAAGAAAAAAGAGTGTTCAAGAATGGAGCCAAGAAGCGAGAATACTGTTTTTTGCTTTCGCTTGTCTTTTTTCTGTTTCTTCGTCTCGCGCGTCACGAACGTGGCGCCGGTTGGTGTCACCCGCACCTCACGCAGTATTACTCCTTTCCCTGCCAGATCGTGTCTGCGCGTGTGGAGGTCTTCTCGCACCACCTTCGCTCGTGAGAGGGGTGGGTTTAACTCCATTGTTTTGTTCTTTGTTATTTGTTTTTCTCTTCGAGGCTCTCCGGTTCTTCCTTTTTTTCTCTTCTTTCTGATAGTGCATACATACGAGCATGAAAACAAAGAAAAAAATGAAGCTTCTCTTACTGTGTTGTTATTGTTTTTTTTTTTTTTGTGTGTGTGTGTGTTGTTTTGTTTATTTTCGTATGTATGCACATTTACACCTTACTTTTCGGTGGACACGGAAGGGAGACGACAACGGAAGACGTGAGAATTGTCCCTAAAAAAAAAAAAAGAGAACAGAGAATGGAGGAAGCGCAGCATCAAAGTGTCTTGTCGAACTCCACGAACTCTTTTTCTTTTTTTTCTCTGCTTTTGTGCTTATCGTTGTTGCCGTCGCTCTTCACGTCTCTCCGAATCAAAAGAACCGCGAGAAGAGAGTCCCTGTGCATCGATCCGCCACGAGCAGCTCGTCTCGAAAGTCCCACGCATCTTTTTTTTTTCTCCTCTGTAGTTTGCCCTCCATCACCGCCTCTCCTCTTACAAACTTCGGTGAAGGATGCACGCCCACTCTGCGCGTCGTCCCCCGTCTGTTTGTGTGTTTGTCCTTTCTACCCCCCCTGTTTCCGGCTCTTTTTCTTTCTTTTTGTTTTCTCTCGCGCGTCTGCGTTGTCTGGAGCAACCCGCAACAAGAGACAAACACCACCGCGTTTGCTGTCTCTCCTCCCCCTCTCTCCGCGTCGCTGGCATCGGGCGTGTGTGCTTTCATCTTCGCATTTTTGTTCTCTCCTTTTTTTTCGGGACTTGACTCGCTTTCACCCAACGGAGAGACGCACATAAAAAAAAAAAACGGAGAGAGAGAGAGAGAAACGAAGGGCAGGACGGAAGGAAGCACTGATGATCTGAACGTCATTTTTACTGTAGCTGTAGAAAACGGAGGGAAAGCTGATAGAAGGATCGGCTAGAACTGCAGATGTGGTCTCGCAGATGTATCGGAAGCGTTTCTGTACACCTATGCAGAAACACATTCGCAGGGCGCGTTTGTAAGATGAGAGGGAGGGGAGAAAAACTTTTCTAAAAATGGATGAAGGGGAACGTAAATTAAATGATGAGCTCTCTCTCTCCGCATTTTTCCAAGTCAAAGCAGCACATAATAACAGTGAAAGCCGAAGGAAACCTCAAAAAAAAAAAAAAACTGCTGGGAAGGAAAACACCGTGGCTCTCTCCGTGTGAAAACACCACTGAGTGAGGTCGGGGTTTTCTTTTTTTTTCTTTGATGGGCTTCCTTTTCTGTGCGTGGCGAAGTCGTCGTCGCCCTTCACTCACCAGGACAACCAGGATAAAGGGAAGGGTAAGCCACATGTAGTGTGGGCGCTCCCACTACGATCACCCTCTCTCTTTTCTCAGTTGATCTGTGAACCAATTCGAGGCAAAAAAAAAAGAGAAAACCAGCGAAAGGGATAAGATAGAGGTAGCGTTTTTTTTTTTTTTGCGGTGGTGCGTGCTCATCGCAGACGCACGCACAAACACAAAGATACCTGCATCGTCCGCAGCTGTGCCCACCGCTAGTAATTCCAACTGGCCACGCCTGTCCATCTCCTCTTATTGCACTTTCCTATCCTTTTTTTTTCTTGCATCCCCCCGCATCGCTGAGTGTGTCTCTTCTTCTGCGTTTGCACCGGTGTCACCATCTCCCCTCCTCTCCTGCTCTTGCAACGCACACACACACACATATATATATATACATATATATGTATAATCTACCTCTTTCTCTTTCTACAGTAACTCTAAGGGAAAGTGACCCCATGCTGAGTGAGAGGGAGTATAACCTCGTGGCAGTGGCCTTCCAGTCCATGGACCACAGGGGTGCCGGACTCATCCCCCTTCAAGAAGTGAAGCAGCGCTACTTCGCCCACGAGCACCCGCGCGTGATGGAAGGCAAGATGGCCCCCTCCGCCGCACGCGACACCCTCGACCACCACTTTGGTCAGTGCGCGGCCGACCATGACGGCTGTATCACCTTTGATGAGTTCCTCGCCTACCACGAGAAGATTGCGGACGAGGCCTACGACGAGAAAGTAGGCGACGTCCCCGCCTTCACAGAGCGCACCATCATGGGCTTGTGGAGGCTGGGTGATCTTCTGCTGCCTACAGGTGTGCGGCCAGCCTTTCCCATCTCTCAGGCACCCTCGGGCCTTTACGCAGTGACACCCATGACGTTGGTGTGGGTAGAGCGGCGGTCGCAGAAGCAGCAGCAGCCGTCCGCCGCAACACTGGCCTCCTCCTCTGCGAAGAACACACCCAGCGGTGCCTCACCCGGTGCGAGTGTAGACGTTGGCGATCCCTTCATCCTACGTGGTATCAAAGATGTGGTGCGCCCCAACTTCTCGCGGGGCGACCTGCCCGATGAGCTGCAGGGCTACTTCGCGTACCCGGAGGAACTGACCGGGATGGCGGTGGACTACCGAGCGCCTCAGATCTCGGTGCAGAGCTGGTACGACTTCTGCTGGGAGTACGAGGAGGGCAAGTATTGCGGTGTGGAAGGCATCGTTTCGACTAGGGTGGATGTCGAGGTGCTGCCGGCAGGTTTGCGACAGTTTCTCTGCACCCGCAGCACCGCCACAGCGCGGCAGACACGCTGGATCCCATCGCGGCAGGCAGTGAACCCGATGTACATGAAGACGAGCTCGTCGTACGGTGTTGGTGTCACCGAGGAGTGTCGAAAGATCCACCGATGGAAGGCCAACACCTTTGCCGGGAAGCAGTATGGCAATCAGTATCACGGCTTATGCGGAAAGCACTTCGCGAAGGTGGCTGGCCCGGTGAAGCTGAGTGCCGCAACCGGTATGAACATGTGAAGCACGTGTTTTTGTTGTTGTTTCTCAATCCACCCACCAGCCCAACCCGAGGTCGAACAGCCTTGTGTGTGTACGGCGTGACCCTGTGGATGGAGGAAGGAGAGAAACGTCGAGACGCGTGAGTGCGTTCTGTCACCGATGTAAAAAAAAAAAAGAAACTTTGAGTACTTCCCGAGCTGAGCTAAGTAGTCGCTAAGCAAAGAAGAAGAAAAAAGCAAAAGCTGTGGTGGTTGGCCTACACAAAAACACAAGCTCCTTCATTCATGAAAGGTGTCTGGGGAGAGATACGAAAGCTGACTCGTGTGTCCCGCTGTTGTTGTCTTCTTTTCATGTCTGCCTTCGCACATATGTGTGCTGCGCATAGTCACCACAGCTGGAGCAAGTAAAAACACCTGATTTGAGGGTTCTTCGTGTGTTTGGTAGCTCGTGCTGTCAACTGTTCCCAGTTTTGTGCTCACCCGCCGCTGCGTCACCACCGTTCCTGATCGACCGTTACCTCTTTCCACTCGCTTTTTTTTTCCTTCTTCCGCACATGTAATGCACACGGCTTTCTGGCATCACCTCCATCTTAAATCACTTTTCTTTGCGGCATTTGCGTGCACTCCCAACGCCCACGTACACATGCAAACGACGTTGTCTCTTGTCTTGTATTTTCTTCCTTACATATTACCGTTCTTGTGGTAAACTCCTGTTTGTGTGTGTTTGTATGACCCCTTCGTCTTTTAGCCCTCTCCCTCTTTTCCCTGCCCTCCCCCCTCCATCCCGATTCCCCCCGCTGTCATGTCGCACGTTGTGAAACCCCGCCGTGTTGGCATCATCGGCAATGGGCACGTCGGCTCCCACGTCGGCTACTCGCTCGCCATTCAAGGCATCACGGACGAGATCTACTTCGCCGACTGCAACGCTGCGATAGCCCGCTCACAGGCCATCGATATTCAAGACGCCGTCACCTACATGCCGCACCGCGTTCGCATCGTGCCGTGCGGCGTCGCCGACCTTGCCGGGTGCGATGTGATTGTGCTGTCTGCCGGCCCCCTCCCCGAAGGCAACGAGAGCCGCCTCGCTACCCTTCCCCGCACCATGGCGGTGGTGGTCGACATCGTGGCCACGCTGAAGGAGCACGTCATGCCGACCTTCACGGGTGTCCTAATCTGCATTTCGAACCCGGCTGACGTCATCGCCGCGTACATGCAGAAGGCGCTGAGCCTGCCCCCGAAGCGTGTCATCTGCACCGGCACCTGTCTCGACTCTGCGCGGCTGCAGGCTCTCCTTCACCGCGAATTGAGGGGCAACGTGTCGCCGGCGTCGTTGCAGTCCGCCATGATGCTTGGCGAGCACGGTGACAGCTGCATCGTCGCCTGGTCAAATGTGCGTGTTGGCAACAAACTGCTCGACCAGCTGCAGAAAGAGAACCCCGAGCGTTACCCCAGCTTTGATCGCGATGCGTTGCAGGACGAGGTGCACAAGCGCGGCTACCACGTGCTGCTCGGCAAGGGCTCAACAGAGTTCGGCATTGGAACGGCGGCGGCCACGATCATTCATTCCATCTTTCACAACGACCAGCGCGTGTTGCCGTGCTCCGTGTACCTCGACGGCGAGTACGGCGAGAAGGGCTTGTTTGCGTCGGTGCCGGTGGTGATTGGCGCGAACGGTGTGGAGGACATTCTCGAGCTGGACCTGACGCCAGAGGAAAAGGCCGGCTTCCACCACTCCTGTGACGTGATCCGATCCTTCATTCAGAAAGCGCTGGACTTGCATCCGCTGTAAGAGAGAGGGGGAGAGAGATCGAGCAAATTGGGGTGGTTTGCCCTGGCTGATCTTGGCAGCGGCGAGCTGGTCTCCTTGCTTTTGTGCTCGCTGCCCTTCTCCTCTTCTCCACTCAATCACAAGTATCGTTGTCTAGTCTTTTTGCTTTTCCATTTGTTGTTGTTTTAAGGTGTTTCTTCCTGTTGTATACAGAGCCTTGCTTTTTTAACTCTCCTCTTTGTCATCACATCAGTCTGTCTATGTGTTCCCCCCCCCTCCTCTCTCTCCCTCCTTTCTCTTTTCTTAGTATAATGAGCAATGCCGCCTCTTCTAGTCTCGTACGAAATCAGCGACATCAAGAGATGCAAACAAGCGAAAAGCAAACGAAATGAGTATTCTCACGTCCGCACAGCTGAAGTGCGTTACGTTGACAGATATTGGCGTGTTCTGGTTGAATGCTGAAGGCTGGAAATGTAGGCCGTCTCAGTGTACTCTCGTTCTCTCTCCCTGTTTCTGCGTGCACCCGCCTTTTCTTCATCTCACTCTCTGCTGTGCTTTCTTCCTTTCTTCTTTCCTTTCCTCTTTTTTCTGCTTCTTTTTTTTTGGTGTTGTTGGAGGACGTATTTTGTAGCTGGGTTGTGTTGGTGTTGTTTCTCTATTGAGTAGCTCTGCTCGACCACGCGCTGCACTCTCTCTCTTTTTTTTTTGAAATACACCTCTCCCTTCCCGTCTTCATTTCTGAACTGCTGTTCTTTCTCTCCTCCTCTCTCTCTCGTTTTCGGTTGTGGGTGGAAGATTGTGTGTGTGTGTGTGTGTCTGTGCGTGTGTGTGTGTATTACCTGCACTTTGTGCAACGTTCTCGCCGCCACCCCGCGTACTCACATCTTTACGTGCGTTGGAGAGTGGTGTTCTTTTCTTGCTTTCATTCCTTTCTTTTATCTGTTCTTCATGCATGGACTCTCGCCGTGTTTGGTTTTTCGTGACTATTCCTGATTGCAGTCACTGCTGTGCCTCTTCACAGTTTTATTGTCATTATTATCATTACCTGTCTACTGCTCTTTGCTTTTAGGGAAGGAGGACGCGTGCTGCGGTAGGTCGATTGGTTGTTGTGGGGTGCTGTGGTCCCAGACTGTCCATCATCATCTCCAACTCCCCATCTCTAGTTCACCGGTTCAACGAGACCGAAGCAACGTGTGACGGTCCTCGCTGACATCTTCAGCCTACGAACTTTTTTTTTCTTTATACCACTTCCTTTGCAAGGTGTGTTGGTGTTTTGTAGTTATTACTTGATAATCCAATGACGATCTCGCTAAATAGCCTCATTGAGGAATGGGAGGCAGTCAACATGGATCTCTACAAAGCCTCGCTTGAATCACACCAACGCTACCCGTTTCCAACCAATCTATTTTGCCTTGACGACGCCACCAAAGCGGCAGTAGCAGAGAGTGTCCTGGCGTCGAGCAGCGACATCCCCTCCTCCCCTTTTTCCTTTTCAGCTGACTCTAGCATTGCTGTGTACGCTCGAGTGTACCACCTTGTCTCACATGTGCGCTACATCGCCGAGGATGCCCGCTACAACTCCTTCAACATCCTCCAGCACTTGCTCTGGGTGACCATCGTGGCGTGGGCAAATCAGCTAGCCATCGCCGCTGGGGGCGTGATCGACCTCCCTGTGAATCTGCGTCAAAGTGGTGCAAAGGTGTCACCGGCTTCTGATCCGAGTCTTGAAGCCTCAGCACCTGCTGCCGCTGCCGCTGCTGCTGCTGCGCCGCCGCGCAAGCTGTTCGTGTGTCCACTGCTGTCCCCCTTGACGTTTTGGGATCCTGATGTACTGGCAGAAGCCGCGGGGGGTGGGGGTTCACCCCAGACCCATGGTGTGGGCGGTGCAGAGAACTTCACCAGCGCCTCTGTGCATCGCGCACCGAACCTGCCGGATGTGTGGGCCAAGGCCGTGGAGCGCATCATCACGATGTGGTGCACGCCTACGGTCACGCCTCACAACCTGCTGCCAGTCGCCGCTGCTGCTCACCAGGGTGACTCGAGCCCGCCTAGACCGCACTTACATGAGGCCTATGTGTGGGTGCTCATCGCACAGCACTACCACCGTTTTAAGGCAATCCTCTCTCTCTTCTTCCTGCGCTACGACGCGCACTTGGAAGTGCTAGAGGAGCAGCAGCGGCGACGAGGGAAACCGGCACACCCGCAGCAGCCCCATTCAGTGGTTGTTGAACCTCCGGGCGGTGTCTCCCCCGTGTATCCCCCCACGCAGCCACTGCGGCGTCGCGGCCCGCACTTCCGTGTCCCGTCGGACGTGAGCACGTCATCCCTCTCACCCGCCTCCGTGCGTACCGGAGCGCCGGTCACCGGCAGCAGCAGTAATAATAATAATAATAGTAACACTCGACCTCCGCCGTCTGACGAGCGCGCACCCGACAATCGATCTGCGGCGGCGAGCCGGTCCTCCGCCCCCCAGCCCTCCACGGCGCGCTTGCTGGCGATGATCATGCGCAGCATCCAGACGGTGAACATCAACACGATCATGGCAGCCACAGCAGAGGTCGCTGCTTTTCTGCTGATGCCGCCAGTTCACCGGGCACGTCTACGTGAAAAGGTGATGAAAGCACGGCAGCAGCAGCAGCAGCAGCAATGGGGTGAAGAAGGTGTAGACGGCAGCAAGCGAACGGTGGATGCTGCAGACCCGCCACGGCAGAATAATGGCGACACCTTGACGGAGCCGGAGTGGTTGGCCAGCGTCTTTGTGGACGGCTGCACCGCGGAGGACGAGGAAGAGGACGACAAGGTTGTCTGGTCCGTCCCACCGTCACCACTGCTGTCGTTCAGCAATTTCGAGTCCCGGCGCTCCGGCGCTTCCTCCTTCAGCCCAGTTGACGAGAGCTTCTCGCTCGACGATGCCGCCAGAGCCACAAAGCCGCACTGCAGCATTGCCTGTGTCCCACCCGCCTTGGAAAGAGGCCAGAAGGATGAGTATGTGATCCGTAACTTCTACAAGCTCCTGCTGATGGCGGAAGACTGTCGTGTGTACGCGTTGCAGCACTGGCTCGTAGAGGCTGGAAAACAAGTGGTGGCGGTATATGGCTCACAGCTGGCATCTCTCTTCTTTGAGGAGGGCCCGACCTCAGCCTCCAAAACGCCACGGAAGGATAGAGAAGAGAGCACCAGCGGCCAGGGCGCTTCGGCATCACCCGCTCTCACAGTACACACGCTTGCCGACGCCAACCGAGTGCTACGTGAGACCATCCAATCCTACGTGCGGCTTCGCACAAAGCTCTTGTTTCTCAACGCCGGGACGACGCACTTTTTGGAGGTGTTGACGCCGTGGGGCCGCACCCGCGTGCTCGAAAAACTGAATGCCTTCCTTTGCGGCTTCTGTGGTGTCACACTGCCTTCGTCTTCGGCAGCGCCTGATTTTGCAGGCGGGGGTGGGAGTGGTGGGGATGGCACGCGTGGAACAGCAGCGTCGCGGCCCAGCACCTTCGATGCAGCGCAGTACTTCACGCCTACCAACGCCGCCGTGGCTGCCTTCGCACGGACGTGGGCTGTCCCGTTGTGGACGGCCATGTGCGAAGACACGCAGCACCGCCTCGAGGTGCTGCAGATTGCAAAGCAGACGCGGGAGAGAGCGCGGGCAGTGGGGCGTGTACGCTCGAGTCCGCTGGATCCATCACAACTCCCCGTCGATGCGAAAGGGTGCAGCGGATCTGCGACGGAGTGTCATGGAAGTCCGCTTAAGCCGTTGTCGCCGTCCCTCTCCACGAAGTACAGAAGAGAGCCCACATTTGAAGTGGACGTGGTGGGTTCGGACGACAGGGCAGAAGAGCTGAGGAGCGCGACGGATGCGCGGGAGATGTCCGTCGCGTCCGGTGACCTTGGCGACGCCGTCTCGCGAGCCCCGAGTGCAGCAGGGGTGTGGCCGCCATCCTCGCCAACTACTGGTCGCGCCACCCAACAGACGCGCGGTAGTGGTGGTGGTGGCCTCGGTGTGCATGACGTAGATCGTGTACGCAGCCGTGGTGTCGACCTGCGGCGTGTCCTCCAGCAACATCAGCGCCAGCGTGTGCCGTTCGGGTTGGCGCTGCCGCGTCCGGGTGTCGACAACGCCGCCCCCATCGGCAGTGAGAGTGGTGGTGGCGGTGGCTTAGAGGAGAGTCTTTACTCTGCTGAGACGGTGTCGGTGGGGGAAGTCTCGTGGCTTCACACGACCGCAGCGGCCAACGCCGGCGCCGACGGCGAAGCACAATTCAACGTCAACAACAATAGCCACATCACCGGCAGTTTGGATGAGGTCGAAGGGAGCGCGGTGGGGGTCCCTGCCAACAACGTGGAGGCGGCGGTCGCAGCGGCACGTCGTCGGCGTCGTCAAGCAGCAGCAGCGGTCGCTGCCGCCCCGCAGGAGCCGCAGATAATCCCAGGCACCACACCGCGCTTCTCACGTGCGGCGCAGCTCCACCAAGTGGCGACCCTTCCCGACGAGGGCTTTCCGAGTCTGATGTACCTCATGCCTCGTCGCAGCCGCTTCATCGCGCAGGACAAGGCTGCCGCGTCGGTGCAGCAGGCGCTTTTCACGCGGTTTAGCAGCGACGTGCACCGCTACCTCTCCAGCCTCCTGGCAGAGTGTGAGGCAGCGGAGCAGAACAAGGACGGACCGGCGAGGGAGGCACCACCCGATGTCGCCGGAAGTGGGGAACTGAAAAGAGCAAAGACCAAGAAGAAGAGGGACGCTACAGCGGCCCCGGCAGCTTCAAATCGCCTCTCAGCGGACGGCGGTGTGCGTCCGCTGCCACAGCCAGTTCTCCATCGCATGATCTTCCTAATGGACATGACCTACGCAGCATTGCAAGGCAATGGCGGTGTTGACAGTCGTGATGGCAAGGGCAATGGTCCGCTGATGGAGACGGGTTTGACGGCCACCGGGCAGGAGCTCGGGGCGGGCATCCTAGAGCAGGACAACGGTGAGTACGAGAGTGTCGTCTCGACGACGCTGTCGGCACCCACCTCGCCTGCGGTGTTGACCATCGCTGCAGTTCGTAAAGGCTTCCAGGGTTTCTTGGCTGCACAAGAGAAGCGTGCAGTGGTGACGCTGGCGCAGGCGCTCTACAACCTCATCCAGGAAGGAGTTGCCCGGCAGCCTCCAACCGCATCCCTTGAGTCCGTCGACACCATCTTGAACATGAGCTCGCTACTCAACTCAAAAGACTTGTTTGTGTCCTTGATCAAAGGGTACATTGCGCCGCAGGTGATGATGTGCCGCTCGCTGAACGAGGTGGTGGTAGAGTCGCAGGTGGTCGCGCGTATGGCGTACCGCCTGGGCTCCGCAGTGGCTGCTCCGTGCCTGACCTTATTGCGCGATCTCCGGCTCGCCATGTCGGACCCGCTTAACATCACAGGAGAAGCAGGGCCACTCTCTTTCACCTGCGAGGGTGATGAAGACAACAACAGCGCGAACCTAGTGGACCAAGAAAACGGAGGTGTGACGGCTGAGAGCGCACAGCTCGTCGCCACGCGCAACGCCCAGACACTCGCTGCGGCCGGTCCACTACGGCACGGTCTTTTTGGTCTTATCCACCGCATGCGCATCCTTTGCCAGGCGTGGTGGCGGCCGCACACTGCCGCCCTCCTCTCCTCGCGCAAACTGCAACATTTGTGGGAACGCTACCAGCTTCTGGATGAGCGTATCATCGACGCCGTCCTGCGTGTGGAGTGGCGGTACAACGGGCACACGGAGCCCTTCTACCGCTGCGCCCGCATCCCCGGTGACCCCGAGTTTGCTGGCACCGACGATGATACGGACGATGGCCACTGCAGCAAGGGCAAAGGGGGAGTACGCATGCGCTCCAACATCAGCGATGGCGGGCTCAGCGGGAGCACGCGCAGCAACCGTCGTGGACCTCATCCAAACCTACACTGTGTCAACCGCGGTGGCGTCCACGGCAGTGCCTCTGCGGTGATCAACGCTAACACACGGCGCGGTGGTACCGCAGCGGCCGTTATCCAGGGCTTTTCGTCCGCCCTTGGCAACGCCGTGCGCCGCACAGGCCACCACACCGGCGCCTTCGGCAACAACGAGTCGGACAACGAGTCGGAGGACTATAGTGAGGCCTACGGTGGGCTGCTGACGCTCAACACGCTGCAGCAGCACCGCGGCACCTACGCGGCATCGAGCTCGTCCTACCGGGGCAGCAACGTCTCCTCGGTAGGGGGTGGTGGTGGTGGTACTGGAGACTACCGGGATGCGTCCGACGGGGGTCATAGCACCGTGCCCGACGACACCGCCTCCACGGCCGTGCCGCCAGACGGAGAGCGGGAGCGGCGGCAACTGCGATGGCCACTGAGCGACGGTCAGCTCGTCTTCTTTCTTTACCCCAAAAACAGCTCCGCGACGGCCGCCTCCGCAGCCGCCTCGCAAGCGGTGCAGATATCTGGCCCACCCCTCACCCTGCTTGTGTGTCAGCTGATGGACCGTGCAGCCAACAACAGCAGCCCCAGCAGCAGTCCTTATACCTTTGACAAACTGCACAAGGCACTCCCGGTGCAAACACCAAAGCCACTGCTAGCCCACTTGTTGCACGAACTGGTGAAGGCGGGCGTTGTGACACGCAGCGTCCCTTCTGGCACCCGGCAGTACGCCTACCAGCTGCGAGACGATGTCCAGCATCTGCACCAGCGCAAGATAGCCATAGACGTGCGCGCCGCTGCACAAAAGCTCTGGGTAACCTATACACTGATGGCAACAGAGTCGGACGCCGGAGACGATGTCGATCACGCGAGTCAGCGAAACCCGATGTCACCTGCAAGTCCGGCTGGCGTTCCCCCAGCTTTTCCGCCCAACGCAGCACAAGGAACTGGTGTGGGGCCTTCTTCTACAACTGTCCATCGTGATGCAGGCGCTGTGGGCGGTGTTACTAGTGTGCCACCTCGCAATGAGGAGTCCATTGCAGTGGCTTTGACAGAACAACCTTCTCCCGTCTACTCAGCGGATCGCATGCACAAGATCAAGGTGTGCGTTGTGCGCATCATGAAAGCGGAGCGAGTGCTGCCGCACCGCGAGCTGCTGGAGCGCGTTGCGGTTGCATTGGAGGATCAGTTTGTGGTGACTTCGAGCCAGTTCAAACGCTGTGTTGCCCACCTGATTGAGCGGGAGTTCTTGCAACGCAGCGAGGGTGGTGAGGAGTACATGTACCTGTCCTAAAACAAAAAAGCGGTCAGAACGAAAGCGGCATAGGCGATACAAGATACCAGCAGCACCGCCTAACGATACCACACGGTACGGCAAAGCAATTCACCTTCTAGAAAAAGAAATCACCTGTGTCCGTTGCCTCCTCAGATAGGCATTGAAGTGATGTTGCTTCTCTCTTTTTTCCTCGCTCTGAGGGGTTATATTTAGCAGCACCCCATGCGTGTCATGCAAGGGCGTTGCCAGCAACCTTCTCTTTTTTTTTTTTGTCTGTATGATGCTCATCTGCTTTAGCGCGTCGTTTCGAAGAATGCGTAAGCGATGGAGCTTCAGACGCTACCCAAAAAAAAAAAATGCACGCCCCCACCCCTCTCGTGCTCTGGCTACTTCGGCTCTATCCTGTTGTGCGTCCTTCTCAAAACTCACTTTTCTTTTGTTTTCCGCACTCCTTCTCTGTCACTCTCCACTTTGCACTACGGCTTCGGTTGCGCATCCCTGTAAAGCTCACCTACCTATCATTTCCAACTTGCTGTTCGTGTTTGTTGTGTGCGTGTGCGTTCTTTAGCTGCTTTCATCAGTATTAGACCATCGCACGCTCAAGTCGTTTGGCGTCACAGACAAATCTCCCTCCGTCCTCTTCCTTTTTTTTCTTTCTTTGACTCGTACTGACGTGGCGCTACCTTAGCCGGACACCTGGTGTTACGTGGTTTTGACGCCTCTTTTTGTTTTGCTTCTTTAACCTCCTATTTCCAACTTCACAGTCGGTGCGCTGCCGTACTCTCTCGTGGTGTCGAGCAGTATTTTAGCGTGTTTGGCCTTGTGTCCTGCCCTCCCTGTTTGATTTCGTCCTTTCCTTTCCACTGGCGCCCTCTCGCAAGCTACCGTTGACCTTGTCGTTCCCCTCGTTTTCGTCGCCATGCCCGTGAAGCCGCTGAAGAGCTACATGGACGAGCTGTCCAAGTACATGGACGCCTTCACCTCAGCTGCCGGCAAACCGCAGCGTCTCGCCATCGTCGGTGATCGCGTGTACTGGACTCAGGGCAAGCAGCAAGAGCTGTTCTCCGCCCCCGTTGTGGCCTCTGGTGCGGAGCAAGTCGTGCGTGTGATTGCCTCTGAGAAGCCGCAGTCACAGCAGCAGCAGGAAGACGGCGACAACAAGGAGGCAAAGCTCACCAAGGAGGAAGAGATGCTGCGCGAACGGCTGCGCAGTCGCACAACCGGCATCTCGGTCTTTCGAGTTCGCGAGCGTGATGGCGCAGTCTTCTATACCAGCGGTGTGGACGTGTACGTGTACTACCAGAACGGTCCACGTGCAGGAAAGGCGCCGCTGAAGATCTTTGACTATCTCACCGCAGAAGACAAGGCGCACTTTCAGGCCATGGGTGCGAAGCCGAATCTCTTTGTTCAGCCCATACAGTCCTTTGATGCGTCGCACCCGAGCGACTACTCCGTCGTCACCTTCGTAAACAACAACAACGTCTACAAGGCCACCATCACCGAGAACCCGTCTGACGAGGCAGCACCGCTGTCCATCGCCGTAGAACAGATCACACATATTGGTGACGACCTGCACCAATGCGGTGTGGCAGACTACATCATTCAGGAGGAATTTGCCCGCTACACAGGGCACTACGCCACTGCGCGTTACGTTGTCTTTTCCTACATCGAGTCCACCCACATGCGCTCCGTGGCCTTGCTGAAGAGCGTCGGCTCACCCGAGGTGCCAGCGGTGGAGCCGGCGAGGCCGTCCTACGAGACGGACATGGAAGAGATGCCGTATTCCCGCGTCGGCGATCCGAACGCGCGCACGACGCTGGTTGTGTGCGACACCACAACAAAGCAACTGCGCCTGCTGCCCGAGGCCGCCATCCACAAGGTGGCTCCGTGGACAGAGTACATCTTGCGTTTTGGCTTTAAAGACGAGGAGACGCTCTACGTGTCGGTGATCGATCGTGCGCAGGAGCAGTACGCCGTGCTGAGCTGCCCCATCGCTGCCTTGCCTGCAATTTCAAAGGAGGAGGACCTGAAGGCACTCTACAGTGACAAGGACAGTAAGACGACGGCAAACGTCACCGGAGACGCTGCTGTGCCAGAGCCGCACGTGGAATGGGAGCAGCGGGTGGACTTCGCGTGGGTGGAGTGCCAGCCCGGTGCCCCGCTCTACTACGGCAAGGAGTACGACGTGCTGTGCCGCCACGCCGCGGAGACGGAAACCTCTCACTACCACCTTTACGCCCGTCCTTCGAAGGTGGCGGGGGTGGAGGCGTGGAAGCCGTTGACGGCCGGTGCGTGGAACGTACGTCCTGGCCAGCAGTACATCGACGACAACCACGTGTACTTTCTATCCAACGCCGAGGGTCGCCTGAAGCAGGTCCTGTACGTCGTCCCCCTCTCTCTGAAGGACGCCCCCTACACGGCAGAGAAGCTAGTGCGTCTCACCCCGCTGAATGAGTACGTCTACTGCTACTGTGTCAAGGGTGACTACCTCTTCTACGTCTCTAGTACGCCCACCACCCCGGCGCGGCTGTACGCGGCGCTCGTCTCCGCCCCGGAGCAACGCCGCGAAGTCGCCGTCCCGTCGTGGGTGCCAGCTGTGCAGGCGTGCGAGCCGGCCGCGATGGACGACACCTCGAAATTCTTCGCCGGTCTCCCCATCGTCACCCCGCACGTCGTCACCGTCACGAGTCGCCGTGGCGTGCCCCTCAGCGCGGCCGTCTTCGTGTCCCCCAGCGCACGAAAGGACGTGCCAGGGCCGCTGGCAGTGTTTATCTACGGTGGCCCGCACGTCCAGCTCGTCTACGATGACGACTACGACAGCATGTGCAAGGCGCCGGTGCAGGTGCTGCTGCAGCACGGCATCTCCGTTGCGGTGGTCGACAACCAGATGAGCAACGCCAACGGCCTGCGCGACATGAGTATCTGCAAAAAGAACATGGGCAGCTTCGAGACGCACGACTACGTCGACGTCACCAAGTACCTCTGCTCGGCCACCCCAGCAGAGAGTGGGCTGCCGGAAAGTTTCAAGGTGGACGCATCGCGGGTCGCCATCTTTGGCTGGTCGTACGGCGGCTACGCCACCCTACTGGCGATGTGCCAGGCGGCTGACGTCTTCAAGATCGGCTTTGCCGGTGCACCCGTCGGTGACTGGAAGCTGTACGACACCGGCTACACGGAACGCTACATGGGCACGCTGTACGAAAACGGCAGGGTGAACGAGGCATACATGACGTCCACCATCGGCCACTACGCGGCCGGGTTCCCAGAGGAATGCAACCGGCTGTACATCGCCCACGGCCTGTTGGACGAGAACGTTCATTTCGGCAACAGCTGCCACGTGGTGAAGGCGTTGATTGAGCACGCAAAGCCGTATAATATGCTGGTGTACCCTGGCGAGCGCCACGGTCTGCGCCAGAACCGGCAGTCGCGTCTCCACCACGACGCTCTTCTCGTGAAAACCCTGGAGGAGCAGCTGTAGGGCGTCATTCGTTGACACGTATGTAGCACCGTTTCTGTGTGTGCTTCTCATTTGCGTTTTTTTTTATATCTCTCCTCGCGTTCTATACACGTGTACATCTGTGTGTGTACGTATGATTACATAAATGGTGAACCCTGTCATCCCTGTAAAGGTATAGCGCTCCATGACGTCCTTTGGTGCTCTCTCCTTCTAATCACACCTTTCTCCTACCGTCGTCCCTGCCAAAGCGCACGCATAAAAAAAAAAGGAACTTCTTTACGCAACGAGATGCTCTACGGCCCTCCGCGACGCAACTTCCACCAGAGAAGACACATGCAACACGCAGGAATCGCATAAACGACTACTCTTACCGCCACGTCGAGCACCGAGTAGAGAACCCAAATATGAAACTACACTGATTGCTGATACAGGGCTGCGTACCATCTGCAACCCGTCCCTCCCCCCTTCATCGTTTCAAACGAGGCGCCATTTCCATAGGTAACTACAACGCTGCACACCATTTAGAATGTGGAACACCCAACAATAACAACACGCAGTTAATAGGTGTCTCCATACTTGTAACAAGAACACCAATCCGCCTCTATCCCCTCCAACAACCTCCCCACCACACCATTCCCAAACACACACACACACACAAGCACCATAACTTTAGCCAATTAAAGCTACTCTCTACCCTGCCTTCCAACAGCGCCCACTACAACTTTACGACAAACACAGAACGAAGTTTGACACTACAACACGTGAAGCTGGC
>OESO01000035.1:1962137-2003553 GCA_900240985.1 Crithidia bombi | reverse complement strand
TGTTTGAGTAGTGGTGGTTGTTTTTTTTTTTTTGTATGCTAGTGTGGTTTTCATATATCTTGTAGAGGTGTACAAGGGAAAGGAGTTTAACAGGATTGTAAAACGTGAAGATTTTGCTGATGCTTGTGTACCCTGTGGTGCTCTTGGATAGAGGAGGTTGTGGTTGTGTTGAAGCTTCAGTGCAGTCCCAATTGGCGAATTAGTCTGAGTTTTACCTTATCGCACTACTGCTTGTACGGCATAATGCAACTTTCGTTGAGGTGGTGGGTTGAATCCCGCTGATACCCTACTCTCTATGCGCTCTTTTCTTTCACTGATGGTTTTCTGTTATTGCTTTCTGCCGCTCTTTGCGTCTTCCTCTTTAGTGTTGTTGGTTTGGCGCCGTCTCCATTGCGGTGCATTACGAATCGTTCGTGGTAGAGTGGAGTGTGTTTCCATTGGAATGAGGGAGACAAGTGCAGTACCGCACACAGACAAGCAGTCAGATCCATCACCATCACCATCAAGGGGCAGCGACAGAGTGCACTAACAATCGTGTTCTTGTCTTTTGTATGTGGGTATGTGTTTTTGACTTTTTTTTTATTGAGTTGGACTGATCTCGCACTTCGCGTAACGCTGGAGTATGACGACGTTTGCCTTCTTGCGAGAGGACATCAAGGAAGTCTTCAGCATCTTTGATGAAGATGGCTCCGGCTCCCTCAGCATACAAGAGGTGATGAGGGCGCTCTATACAATCACTGGTGAGCGAGTGGCGCGCTCTGAGGTACTGAAGCTGATCGCCCACGGACGTGACGTGGTGGCAAAAGAGCAGCAGAAGGCGCTGGAAGCACACAAAGTGTTTCGTCAATCCACCACATCAGAAGCAGACCAGCAAAGCTCCCTCTCACCGTCGGTCCGACTCAGCAGCGTGGAGGTTCGACCACAGAGTCCAAGCCAAGACCTCATGAGCTGCTCCAATACGACGAGAGTACAGCCTTCACATGCGCACCAACTGGACAGCAGTGAGGGAATCGACATGGACGTGTTTGAGCAGGTCGTACTGCGAAAGCTGCAGCACAGCAGCTACGAGGAGGAGCTGGCCCACACGTTTGCGTTGCTGGAGGATCCAACGTATGCTGGCTTCATAACAAGGGAGAGTGTCCGCCGCGCTGCCGCTGAGACAGGCGAGCCGTTGACGGAGGCTGAGATTACGGAAATGTTCGACACGCTCGTCACGGGTGTGCCGACGGCAGCAGTTGACCTCTCCACCTTCACGGACCTTCAACTCGCTGCCCGCAAGATGGAGGACTCGTAAAAGTGTGTGCATGGAGGCCGAATCCCCCCCCCCCAAAAAAAAAAAAGCAACGGCAGTTTTGACAGATGTACAGAAACCAATGTGGAACCTTGTTATGTATGTGTGTGAGTGTGTGTATGTGTTTCGCGTGCGCTTTGTGTTGCATGTGTAAATGAATGCAAGCACCAGAAATCGCTCTCGACAAGAGCTACACAGACAAACAAACAAAACCAAAAAAAAAGATGCCAGCCATTCTTGGTTCTGGATATCAGTGTTTACTTGATAGTGCCGCCTTTGTACTGATCTGCATTGTCGCTCACATAACGTCTCGGACTCCACTGTATGCGTCGGTTCAGGTGTTTTTTTTCTTTTTTTGCTTTGTGTTCCCCCTACACTCCACGTGAGCCGAACTCCTCGCTTTCTTCCTCCCTCCCCCTCCTCCCGTTTGCACAACACAATCAAACATGATCAGCGAAAGACTGCAACGGTCGCGTTTAGCTTTCGTGCACGTCTACAGTCGCACCCTCAGCTGTCTCTTCCACTTCTATTTGATTTACGGTCTGCTCCTTTTATTGTTGCTTCTGACTCACCTCAGCGTGTTGAGCGGCAGCTCTCTTTTGTTTTTGCTGCTCATTCATCGTGTACTGTCGTTACCCCGTAGCGCTTTCTTACTACTGTGACCATTGTTTGACTTTCCGACATGAGCTCCTCGTCCAACACCAAGTGCCCCGTGTGCAACCGCAGCTTCGGCACGATGCTATGGAAGCACACCTGCGACGTGTGCCACCGCACCGTGTGTGACGACTGCGCACCTCGCAAAACAGAGGGTGTGGACGCTAACGGCGAAGCCACTAAGTTGCGCGTATGCAAATTGTGCGGTTCATCCGGCCGTCGCCTCGGTGACGCCACCATAGCAGGAAAAAGTGCTTCTGCGTCTCCCACAGGAGCCGAAGCCGCACCTCGACCAGACCCGAACAGCGAGGCAGAACGAGAACGTCGGGCAGCCATCATTGAAGCCCGCAACAAGTCTCAGCAGAGTCGTGGACGTCCCCAAGGATGGCAAGCAGCGACCGGGACGCGAGCCACACCCGTGCCGCCAGTCTCTTCCTCTTCCTCCAACTCAGCCCTGCCAGTGCAGACAAGCAATGTGACAACTGTCACCGCCGCTGCCTCCTCGTCCACGCCACCCAACACAACGGCTGCTTCTCTGCCATCGTCGACTGCAGCAAATAGCGCGAGCCGGCCGAGCAACCCGGCGCTGGAGGCAGCGCTGCGCCGCCAGGAGCGGCAGCAGCGAGCCCGTGGTGGTGCAGCTGCGGCTGCGCAGACGGCCAGCATGTCACCTGAGAAGACTCGGCTGCTGCGTGAAATTGAGGGGCTGATGGCGAAGCACAGCGAGGAGCCGCCGTTTGGACTTCGTGCGTCTAACGAGACAAAGCTTAAGAGCTACCTGCAATACCTGAAGACGAAGTACCACATTTCCGAGTAGGCAAGAAGGGAAAGGCCCTCTAGAACTTCGACGAAGAGTCCACGAAGCGGTAGCGCCGATCTCACGCGTGATGCCACGTAACATCTTGTCTTGAGTCGTGTCACTGTGTCGTATTCAGTGCGCCTCAAGACACGCACACATACTTCCTACCTCTTCCTGTCCGTGGCTGCATCTTATCTCCCTCGGTTCAGTGTGCTCTAGTATTCGACAGTTTAGCTCTTCTTCTTTTTTAGCATGCGTGTTTGTTTGTATCGCTCGATTTTCATCACTTCTTTGTGGTGGCGGTGGTGGTCCTACAACATCCATCACGCAAATATGGAACGGAGAAAAAAAATTAATTAAAACCCTATCGGATTTTCTCGCCCTCCTTCCTGCTCACTTCCGTGCTGTTCCTTGACTGCTGACGTTGTGAAAGCCATCGTTGTCGGTGGGACTTTCTTAAAGAAACGAAAGATAGAGTGGGAAAAAAAAACCGGTGTCTCTTTCTTTCCAAAGTAGCACCTCCATCAACGACTAACTTGTGAAGTCCCGGCACGTGATCCTGTCGTGTGTGAGTTCCACGCAGTACACTCGTCCATGTAACTGAAAGAGCGAAAAAAAAAATGGGGTGATCGCATCTCTTGCCTTACGATTCCCAACCCTATCGATCGCTCCACCTTCCTCTTCCTCCTACTGTGGTCATGGTGTGGTGAACAATCGTGGCACACACACACACACACACACACACACACACACGTTTTCTGCTCGCCTGCAGCCAGCGGTACATATATATATATATATATATATATACATACATAAATATATATACTAAGCTGGAGGGGAGAGCATTCATCCGCTAGATCGTGTTCCGTGTGAGCGCCAACTCTCTCTTCTTTCTTATTTTCCTGGTTCTGTGCAGCTCTTCTTTTTCAACGTCTTTAGGCTCGTTTGACTCGTCGATACAGTCTTGTTTTCTCCTTGTTTTTTTTTCTTGTAGTTTCTTTCTTCCGGTAGTCTCACATCACTGTGTGTCTTCCTTTGTCTCCGATTTTCATTCCTTGACAGAAACAACACAATACAGGCGTTGTTTGCGAGTGAGTGTACACGCTTTCCTTGTCGCTCTTTCCCTTCCTTGCTCGTAGCTCGTTTGATTTAGAAGCTCGCACCGTGCACGAAACTCACGCGGGCTTTGCTCCGTCGTTTTTTGTTTGTTTTCTGCTTTTCGTTGCATTTCCTCCTTCTCTTCGCCTCTTACAACACAGAAAAAAGAAGAGCGCGAAGCACCACTTCGAGGAGGCACCTCTTCTCCTTCCTCTCTCTCATTCCTTTTTAGATTAGACATAGACGGCGTAGACAAGATCGATCTCACCTGCCCCCTCCTTCACTCTCTTCTTTTTGGGGGAGCTTTTTTGTTGTTGTTTTTCGTTAGACATTTAGAAATATACAAGGAAAACAAGAACGACATTCTTTTCGTGATTATCTTGTTTTCTTCCTCTTCTCTTGAAGATGCAAGACTGGAAGGTAGCGGTGCTTGTTGTCATCATTGTGGTGTTCGTGGTGCTGGCAGCGCTGCTGCTGTTCCTGCTCTACCGCTTCGGGCACTGGCGTCGCCTCGCGCACCGCAAAAAGACAACGACGTTGCGCTATATTGACGATGTGGAGAACACCCTTCAAGAGATGGGGGACAGTAACGGCAGCGAAGTGTACTGGCGGCTCTTTCTTCACGACCCTCGGCTCCGCCCTAGCAGTCATGTAATGTACTTCATCGACTTCCAAGGAGAGTTGCTGAGCATAGACTTTAAGAAGAAGAAGCTGCGCCACATCACTACTGAGCAAGACCTTCAGCGCTACCTCCTCGAGACCTTCCACCCCACCATTGAAGAGGGCAACCGAGTGACCACGATGACACCAGAGATGCTTGCCCTCTCTTATGTCGATGACCGACAAGCCCTCGTTGTGTTGGATCTCAGTCGTCTGCTAGAGCGTGACCGCGAATTTGGAGCGCGCATGAAGCACACAGCCGAACGCCCGCTGCTGCTGACGCGTCTCGTGCCAGACGGCGTGGACGGGGCCGTGTACACCACCCTTACTCGCTTCGGAAACGTCGTTGATGCCCCACCAGCGCAGCAGGCTGCTTCTCCTGCAGGCGGTAACCTCCTTGCTGCGCCACCGCAACAGCAGCAGCAGCTGCAGCAACAAGAGATTCTAGTCGACGTAGCTCATTCACAAGCAAATTCAATGACAGCGGCCTCCTCACACCTCGCGGCGGTGCCGTCCCCTGCGCCACCTGCAGCGACGCACGCCTCCTCTCCTCCACTACTCACAACGCACGCCCAGCCTTCGCCTCCGCAAGCAGCACGCGGGACCTCCATCTACTCCGCAGATCTGCCGGGCATGGCGCCTGCCCCTGTGATTCATCCGTGCGACACGCATCACATCACCACGAGTACGCCCATCACCGTCACGGCAGCGACTTACACGGTACTGCACAGAAATGGCACACGCAGCGTGCTGGACGCCGCGAACACGGCTATGATAGAAAGCGCACGCCTGCGGTGGGACCGGCGGCAGAGCCTGGTCATTCCGCTTGTGTCGGGGGTCTTTGCGGGCTATCACTGCGGGTTCGACCCTGTCACCGAGAATGGCAGTCTCCTCCCTCCGCAGGGCGGTGGTACGCTGGCGGAGCCGCTGGTGTGCCTGCGCGCGGATGCCGTGCAGTACACCGTCGAGCGCGTGAACTCCACCCAGTGGCTGCCAGTGGAACGGGCGTTTTACTTGCCCGCAGGACGGTGGTGTGTGCGGGCGCGCTCAGCTCTGTACAACGACGGTAGCAGCAAGTCGGTTGCGAAGGTGTTCACGGTGAACGTTATGTAAAAGCAGTGCATTGATCGCAGCTCCCTTTTTTTTATTCATTTCTTTGTATCATTATATTGAGCAAAACGTGTGGGGCGTTCAACGACCCTACCACGTGTGCTGGCCCGCTTGCGGCCGTCCGTCATTGCCCCCCCCCCCCACCCACACACACACACATAACCTCTTTTTTTTATGGCGGACTTCTCTTCTTTATTTACGGATGTATTTCTTTTCGTGCTTCTTCTGGGTTTTTTAAACCCTTTCTACTCTTCATGTATGAGCGTCTCCTATTGTATGCCCCCTGCGTGTGCGTGGAGGTGGCGAGGGTGGAAGAGAGGGAGTCTGACTATGTATATGCGATTTCTCTTTTTGTTTTCTTGCCGTAGAGCATGGTGCAGTCGTGTGTTGGGCAACACCACCTCTCTCTCTTTTACTTGCGATACATGCTTGGAACTTTCTCTCAGTACCCCTGTTGTTGTTTGTTTGTTTGTTTTTTAGGTTAGCTGCTGTTGTTGTTGTTGTTGTTTTTAGACTGTGCTACTTTTGAGATTCAATCACCTCTTGCTCCTTTCCCTCTCGTTTATTTATGTTATCTGTTTTTTCTTCTCTGTGAGCACAAAAATGCACACGTACGATGAAGCACTTCAGGCAGAAAATGGCAAAGGGGGGAGACGTTTGGACAGACAGTGCCACTCAGCACGGTGCGATCATCACCTTTGCTCTCTTTTGGGGTAGGAGCACGAAGAGATGGAGTGCCCCCTTTTTCCTGATGTGGACCTGGAAGACAACAAAAGCACATTCTGTTATCGACGCCTTGGCCCCTCATTACCGCGTCTGTTTCAAAGAAAGGGAAAAAAAAACGTCAAGGTAGGGTCGATTGCAGCCCGTGTTTACTGCGAAGGTTCTTTGTCTCTCCGTCCCTTTACCGCAGCTCGCACACTGCACATCCCATCAAGCATCCATGACTCCCTCCACCCCACCTCACTGCACTCTCTTCCTTTGTTTTCTAAAACTACTAAACCCACACCTCTTGTTCACAAATGACAAAAGCAGTTTGATTCCTTTTTTTCTCTTTTTTAGTGCGTCTGTGTCATTTGTCTATGAATGGAGGACGCGCGTTGTGGATTCTGCCAGATCGGAACTAAGTGAAACCAGGGAGAAGAGCTCTCCAGAAAAAAAAAAACGTCCCAAGCAGTCCTACTAGCCTTCGCTACCAGCGCAACTATTCTCTTTTGTTTTGGTTGCATTTGTTGTTTTGTTTTCTGCTCTCTGTGTTTGCCACTGTACATCGAACGGCACCGCGGGTCCGTCTTTCTTTTTAGTATCCTCTCTCCCTGTTTGCGGCAATGCTGCAAGAAGCCATCCAGTCGATTGTCACGGAGCCAGGCGGTGTGGGGAGCGTTGCACAGCATACGTGGAGGAGGTTTCTGAACCTAGACGCAGACGCCCGCACCGCGTTGAGTGAAGAAATCATGCGTTTCTTTGAGACACGCCTTGCTCAGGAAATGGAGCGCGAGGCCGCCAAGGACACCACTGCAGCCGACTCCTTTGTTGATGTACTTCTTGCCGCGCTCTACGCCATTTACAACGGACTGGCTTCACCACTTGTCTGGAAGTCAGCGAAGACAAGTCGCCTCCGTGAGCAACAGGTGGCCCCGTCAAATGCGCGAGGTGGGAGCAGCACAGCTGCCTATCTCCTCGTACGCATCTGCGAAGACTACCTACTCCGCACACGCGAGGTCGCCCAGCTGCGCTTCTGCGATCTGCTACAGAGCACAGGCATGGGAGTTCCGCTGCTGTCGCTGGTGTTGTATGCATACGGCGCTGCTGTGACAGATGTTCTTGCGAATGCGAATACTGGCAGCAACGGCAGCCCTGCGAAAGACGCCGTGGGCATGTGCCTGGAACGTCTTCGACTCGCCTCCACGGCGCTCACGCTGGAAAACGAGGAAAACAAACATCAGCTGACGATTGCTCATCCCATATTTCTTCATGTAGCGCGAGTTGGCGGTCGTGCGCAGGAGGCCCTACGGTTCTTCCAGAAGCCCGTACGCACCGTTAACCCGATGCTCACCGGTGTTGGTCTCACCGACTATATTGCGTATTATGCCGAGGCAGCACTGTTACTGGCCTCCACCGGGCAGTACGCAGCGGCTTTCTACGCCCTCACCCCTGTTCATAGTCTGCCGCCGCTGTGGGGCTTAACGGAGGGGCCACGCAGTCGCGGCTACGGCAACAGTGAGGCAGCAGCCGCTTACCTCGTCGCAGCTGGCGGCGGCAACAGCAGCAACAGAGTGACGGGTGTGACCCAGCAGCAGCAACAGCAGTTGTCGTCCTCACTGAAGGAGTCTGATGTCTTCTGTGTTGACCTATACCCATGGTACCGTGTAAAGCAGGTCAGCGCCACACATATCTTCGCGGCGGCGGCGGGCTACGGCGCCGAGCAAGCCGCTGTGGAAGGGGTGGTGGAGTGGCGGTTCATCCTTTCCCCGCTGCCCAATGAAATCGAGCGTGATCAGCGCATGCGGTCGTGGGCACTGCGTCTCAGCCTGGTGCTGCTCACACTGGCCTTTGGCGGTGGCAACCCGCGGGAAGTGGCGAGACACTTTAGCGCGGATGCCGTCCATTCTGGGGATGGTGAGGTGGATTGGAGGGGTGTGGACTCCTCCGCCATGAAGGATCACGTGTGCTTCCCCAATCTGATCTTCTACTGCCTCTCGGAGACTACACGTGTCTCGCTGCGCACACTTCTCGCAGCGGCCACCATCAGCTCCTCTGTGGAGATGCCGGTGTACTTTGATCTGCTGCGGGCTGTCGCCCAGCGCG
Source organism: Crithidia bombi (assembly GCA_900240985.1). NCBI lineage: Eukaryota > Euglenozoa > Kinetoplastea > Trypanosomatida > Trypanosomatidae > Crithidia > Crithidia bombi. Next base: position 1,995,133 of record OESO01000035.1, on the reverse strand, counting down.
ATGTGGCGCGCGCGCAATCATTGCTCGCTGCAGTGGCATCGACTTCTGTCTTTGTGGAAGACATGACGCTGTCCCTGGCGCAGCTGGCCGTGGAGGAGTACCTGCCTCGTCACATAGCGCTGGACACGGCTCGCCTATACTCTAGCGTGCCGATTCGTTTCTTGATGGACCGCATTGCTTCCCGTTCCGTCAGCGAAGACGAGCAGCAGCAGCACGCGCTTCTCACTCTTCAGCGCCTCGCGCACCTCTGCGCCACCGGAGAGCTTCAGAGCTGCCACGTGGGCAACGCTGGCACGAAAGAAGCTGTCACAGTGGAGAGCGTCGTTGCGGCAGACGGTGCTGAGGAACTCTCCCTTCACGTCGCCACCACGTCGATTCAGTTCACCGTGCCATCTTTATCGCAGTGTCTACAGATTTGTGCTCGTATTGCATCTCAGCGCCCACTCTCCTACCATTGGCCGGCGCGCCCTGCTGACGAACCCAGCACGTCCAACTCGTCGCTTGTGCAAATGCTCAAGCAACTTCAAGCCCTTCAGCTGGTGATGAAAGCAGAGCACACCGCCCTACAGGCTCTCCGTTAGAACAGCCATCTGTTATCGGGATACACTGCTCGCCGTTTCTTAAGCTGCTTCACAACTCGACTCTGCTCTTTTTTTTCTACTTTTAGGGTACATCTGTCGTTGACAGCCTCCCGTGGCCTCTTTTTTTTTTTGTTGTGTGTGTGTGTACGTGTGTGTGTCTGTGTATTTGTTTGTCAGGGAAGGGCGTCGTTTGTGGACTGTGCAGCTTTCCTCGATGATAGAGAGATGGAACTCTCACAGTGGTAAAAGCTGCTAGTCCTCCCCACTTGTGAGCCGTCCTCAACTCTTCTTTCTCCCCCCCTTTTTTTTTAATGCCGCTCTTCTCACCGGACACGGTCTTTCTGTCCAACTTTTTTTTTTGCGTAGTGTGACCGCGTCTATTCTGCCTTGGTTTCCATCCGGAGCTGTGGAGCTCCGGTGACGCGGAGCTCGCATTCCTGTGCTACTGCCGTGCCTTGCGAGAGCCAATCATAAAAAGAAATGAAGAGAAAAACAACTGACTAGGTTTATCGCCCCAGTAGCGAGAAAGATTGCTGTTGACGGCAAAGAGGAAGTGCGAGGTGCGTTAGCGACCGAAGCATAGAGGGAGAGCGGTTTAAAAACAACGTCATAGAATGGTGGTGTTTTGGGGGGTGAACATCCTGCGCTCTTGCTTTCGGCACTCAACTACGTAAGCAACACAACCCTGAAGGGAGATCACAACCCCACCCCGTCCCTTTTCATCTGCAATGCACAGCCTCTGTGTTGAAGCATTAATTTCTCCCTCCATTCATCCCCTCCCTCGCACTCTCTCCTTCACTCTCCTGCTTGTTTTCTCGTTTGGCCAACACCGTAAACGGAAAGCGATCACTCGCCACTCGGTTGACGCCCGCCTTTCTGCTGCTGCTGGTAAAAAGCCTTTTGATGGTGTGCCAACACAAAAACGAATTCGCTGCCCAACGAGAGACGAGCCTCACATCTCCAATAGCTAGAAGAGATCCTCGACACGCGCACACACGCATATACACACATACGTACTCTATATAGTAACTTCTTTGACCTCTGTGTGTGCATATTAGGCGCGCTCGTCTGGTGTTGGATCCCCAGAAGATCCCTCCCCCCCCCCCACCTCTCTCTCTGTTTTAGATTTGCAGAGCTTTCTAGGCGCTGTAGCTTCCCTTACCTTTACAGCATTTCTCGCTCCTCATTTGGCTTCCTCTTCTCTTGCTGTGGTTGTCGCTGTCCGCTTGCACAGAACGGCATCTCATTACACAGCACAGAAAGAAAAGAGAACCAAGATGCGTGCTATTCGTGCCCATCGAGATGCAGTTTGTGCCGTGGTGGCGATACTGGTCCTGCTGCTCAGCGTCTCTGCGGTGGCCAACGCCTTTGGTGGTTCGCGCTCGACAAAGGCCCCCGCCAGCGTTGATCCGGTGCACCCCCGCGTGAACATCAACTGGACGGAGCAAAGCGCCAATGTGAACCTCACGAAGGAGGAGAAGAAGAGCATTCTGCGCAGCAAGCTTGTCCTCACTAAGCTCGTCGTGTTGAATCGCCATGGTCATCGAGCCCCCAACGCACCATTCTGGCAGATGTGCCCGAACGATGCGGCGAGCAAGAAGCGCTACGATGTGGCACCGGAGGACCTGACGGGGCTGGGTATGCAGGAGGAGTACCACTTTGGTCAGTACATCCGCGACACCTACCACAGCTTCCTCGGTGACAAATTCAACCGCTCTTTGCACTACTTCCGCGCAGTCGGTGAGCCACGCATCCTGCAGTCGGCCATGGCGGTAGCTCAAGGTATCTTCCCGAATGGCTTCGGCCCGGGTGGCTATCTGCCCTCCCGCCCGCAGTTCGTGCCGATCTTCTCTGACATGGACACACATGAGTACCTGCTAGATGACGTCCCGTGCTTCCGCCGTGCTGAGAACGATTCGCACCGTTGGTTGGAGACGCACTACGCGGCCTTCATTAATGACCCGTACAACAGCAAGGTGATTACCGCGATGAAGGAGCTGTGCGGCCCGTACAACGGCACGGCGAAGAACTACGCCTACATCAAGACAGTCGCCGACGGTCTTACCTTCAACACCGATTTGGGGCTAAATGTGCTGAATGGCAAGCTGACGCCGCAGATGCTGTTCAATATCCGCAACGTCTCCCTCCAGCTGCTGTTGCAGCGCCTCTACAACACGGATGAGCAGCAGACCTACACGGTGGTCGACCTGCCTCGAAGCGTGCTGAACACGTTTAATCACACCCACATCGGCGACTCACCGGCGCAGCTGAACGACTTCCACGACACGCGGCAGGAGTCGAACTTCTACTTTATGCACCGTGAAGCCCTTTACGCCTTCGCGCAGTTCTTCGGCTTCCAGTACAACGTCGCGGGGCTACCGCAGGGCGAGGTGCCAGTTGCGTCCTCTCTGATTATGGAGAAGCTGATGCCTCGAAGCGACCAGTTCTCGCACAATGAGAAGAAGATCTACATCCGCACCACGCTGTGGACACCGTACAACGGCATTTACTCTATTCCCATTGCGAAGTGCCGTATTCCGGAGCTGTGCGAGTTGCACGAGCTGCGCGAGATCCACGACGAGCGTGTGAAGCGCACCGGGACGTGGGAGAAGCTGTGCCACTACAGCCCGCAAGAGATTGATCACACGACAGACATTCGATGAACTGCGTGCAACGCCTCGGGGTGTTTTTTTAATCATTTTACCCAGCTATTTCCCTTTCGTGTCCGTGTGTCACTAGCAGACTTTCTTTTTCACCAACAACAAAAAAAAAATGGAATATAATAGGGTATTTTTCTTTTGCCGCTGCCGCCACCGCTTCGTTATTATCCTTATTATTCCTCATCTGTTGCACACAACGTGTCGGTGCAGATGCCCCTCATGTATATCTGCCTTATTTTTCTTGCTCTCTCCTACCACCTGCACGCGGCTTCGCTTCTCCCATGACAGAAGCTAGTGATGCAGTTAATACGGTTTTTCAGGCAGCACAGCGGTCGTACATATTATTGTTGATCTTCCTCAGTTCTTTTTTCTTTTTTTTCTTTTTTTGAGGGGGACGCTGAGCACGACGATCCCCTTTTTGTGGGAACTTTTAAAGTTGGTGGTGGTAGCTGCAGCACTTTGTTTTGTTTGGCTGCTCTTATCGACTTTACGTCCGCACGCGCGACCTGTCTGTCGTGCCTTTGTTGTCACGGCACACAGGCGCAGCGTACGAAAACATGTTAGTCTTTTTTTTGTGTTTTGCAATGATCACCTCTTTCTTTCTTTCTGTTCCTGTTTCTCAGCGTTTTATCGGAGATGGTGGGCGGCGGTAAACGTAGAGAGGAAGAGTGACAAACAAACGCCGGCAGAGAGGCCATTCAAAATAATAATGAAAAATAGTAAGAAAAATAATCAATTAGTGCGGTGCCGATGTCAACTTCGGAGTGTGTTCTTTTTTCCGGTCGCCAATACGCCTGTTAATGTATCTGAGCCGCCATTCTGTCTTTTTTTTTTCTGGGGGTTCCATTAATACTGTTACTCTAGAATTTGTTCTGTACTGTTGACGTGATGGTGTTTGTGGTCGTCGTCGTTGCGTTTGATGTACCTACATCTCCTTCCTCGTCCTCAGCTCATCATCGTTGGGTAGTGTTGTTGTTGTTGTTGTTTTGCGTATGTGTGTGTGTATGTGTTTGTTTCCCCTCTTCCTTTTCAGGTGGATCAGCGTATCACCACTCGGCGGTGAAGGTACAGTTGAGGGAACGGGGTAGAGGAAAGGAGTTTGGAAGCTGCACTGAAGTGTGCATGTGTGTGCCGCTGCTGTTGTTGATGCTGGTGGCCCACTTCTGTGTTCTTGCTATTGTTGTTGTTGTTTTGTTTTTTGGCTAATCGAACACAGCTGAAAGTGTATACTGTTGTTGCCTGTGTTTCTGGTTCTCTTGACCTGTATAATCAGCCGTCTCTTGGGAGATTTGATGTCTTCGTCTTTGCGCAGTGATAAGGAAAGGACTAAAAAAGAAGGTGAGGTGTGGCAAAGGAGAAGCGACGGCTTGGTTGCCCGGTAGACCCTGTGAGTATTGCGTAGCTTTCATCGCTGCTTCCACGACGTTGATGGGGGTTGGAAGTCCTGTCAGGATGGACTTCCATTGATGTAGAAAAGGACACCTTCTCCCCGCAAGAATAAAGAGAAAAAAAACTCTTTGCAGATTGCGTGTGACTAATAATAATAAAAAAAATCACAAAAGTGATTAGTCTTATCGTCATTTTTATTATTGTAATAAACGCCGGCAAAGTACCGAGGGAACCGTCTCCTGCTGCCATGGAGCTCAAGGCGAAAAACCATCCATGGAGCTGTCTTCCTATCGTCCTCATCGCTTTCTGCTTTCCTCCTCTTTTTTTCTCTCTCTTCTTCTTTGGTGTCCTTCTCTGCGTGATAGTGGTGGTGATTACGTTCGCATAGCGCCAGAGTGTCGCACCTCCTCTTCACCCACCCACTCACACACACAAACTGGCACGTAACACGTGTGTGTGTGTGTGGAAAAGGAGCAGAAAAGAATTTCACAGTGATCCTCTCTCTCTGTGTTGCTCAGCCGAAAGAAAGGGAGGGCTGCGAGACTTTTAGTGGAGCCTTTCTCAGAGTCTTTTCTCTTTTTTTATAGCGTGCTCACCTTTCTTTTAGAAAGAGAAATCAGGAAAGCTGCCATGGATCCCTCCAAGCGTATTTGCCTCAAAAACTTGCCGGCGGGGTGCACAAAACGCGAGATTGCAGAGCTCATCCGCAACCGCACCGGCACGCCAATTCACAGCATTGACCTCGGCCTCGGCCCCGACGGCGAAACCCGTCGCTACGCCCACTTCTCGTGTGAGGGGGCGAAGCATGTGCTGGAGGTGCTGGGCAGTGGGGTGACCCTACGAGATTCCCTCGTCTACGCCCATCCTGCCAAGATGCATTATTCCTTCCGCTACGCCGAGGCCCGCCGCAAGCGCGAGCGCGAAGAGGCAGAAGAGAAGGAGCAGCTGGACGCTTTCTGGGCCGCCTCGAAGCAGCGCTTTCTCGATCGAACAAATGGCGGAGAGCTGCCACAGGGGAAGCTACCAAAGGACTTTTACGCGTCGAAGCGCAAGTACGCCCGTATCGCGGCTGAAATCGCGCAGACATTTCGCAATCAAAGTTGTGGTTTTGGTGGTGCTGCTGCTGCCAACAGTGGCAGTGGTGCTGGCCGTGTAGACCACGCCCGAGCTGCGGCGTATGAAGCCACCAACGCTGCTTCCTCGTCCTACGAAGAGAAGGGGCCCAATACAAGTAGCGTGGACCCGCCCACAGCGTCAGTAGCAGCAGACACACATCCCCCACACGCTGCGCACCCGCATGCTGGTAAGAAGCGACCGCAGCGGTCGGCTGCAGCAGCGAAGGCAAAGGCAAAGGCACCCGCAGCCCCGCAGCCACCGCCACCACCGGAGCCGACGAAGGAGGAGCGGAAGCTGAGCGGATTGCAGGCGAAGCTCGCAGCGCTGAAGGAGAAGCTGAAGAAGTGAAGTGAATAGAAGGAATAGGAAGTGAAGGGTGTTGATTGTTTCCAAAAAAAGGTACTTTTGATGGGGAGTGGCCTTATGAAAGTACCTTTCGGTGCGAGTGTTTGGTGGGCGTGTGGTAGTGTTTGTTGTTGTTGTTTTCCTGGTGCTTGTTTCCGCTAAAATGGCGATAGGTCGTTGACGTTGCAATGGACATTGCGTGTCGAATCGTCTTCATTAAATCTGCACGTGCGTGTAAGTCGGTGTTATGTCTGCAAAGACAGAACAAGAAAAAAAAACTGCGCTCTTTATTGTTGGTGTTGTTTTCTGGTGTCTGGGGCAACATGCGTCACCGGAGGTGATGTGGCGTTGTTTGCTTTTCCTCTCTCACGAGCACCTCGACGTCAACCCCCTCTCCTCCCTCACCAGCCAAGTCGACCATCCACGGGCGTCGCTTCCACGTTTGAGGCAACCACTTGGGAGCCAAGAGCTGACTCTTTTATGGCTTTCTGTTTTCCAGACTTTACGCTCGCGCTCACAAAGCTCCTTTTAACTGCAACTGTTCATATATCAAGGACTGTTGTCGGGTGTGGCCTGTTTCACCTCTTTGTGGTGAGCGCTAGGAGAACACTGTCTTTCCTCCCAACACTTTTCTTCTCTAATTGAAATCCTCCTGTTCTGTCTCCTTTCTCCTTTTCTCATACTCAAACAAAAACAATGAGCACAAATCGCTCACTATTGGAGCGCTACATACACATGCACACGCCTTCATCTTCAACGTTATCAGCTTCGCCATATTTGAGGAACGCTCGTGTGAACGTTTTCTCTCCATTAACAGCATTTCTACCTATCTGGCTGAGTTGTTTTGTTTCGTTGTTTGTTCTCCAGCGAACAAAACGGGAGAGGTCTTCTTTATTCTGTTTATTTCTTCTGCCTCAGGGTCTTCAACGTTGCAGTGAAAACGATTTCTTTCGATAGTGTGCCATACCCACTCACACAGCATAAACGCCCGGCTGCTTCCCTCCGCCGCGGCCGCCTCTATCACTCGTCAGAGTGCTATTGTTGTTGCTGCTCTTCTTTTTCGTTGTTTTTGTATTGCTCTATACGCTCATGCACCCCCGCATGTAGCGTTTCTGTTTTGGCTTTTTGCTCTTTTGTTATCTTCCCCCACAAATCTCTCTTTCTTTCTCTCCACTCCGACTCAGCGTCGTCTACCCGGTATCTCCCCTTTGTTTTTTTTTCTTTTCTCGCCGTTAACCAGCAGGTAAACAAGCAAACAAAACAAAGAGAGAAACGCTCCTCCCATCCTTTCTCTCCCGCCCTCCCCGTCCCTTCCCCTTTATTTCTCTTGTTTTAAGCGTTTCCGCTGCCTGGCACGCGCAGCACTTCTCTGTCAGTCGTTGTGGTTGTCGTTTGTGTGTTTGTTATTTTGTGGTTTTCTGCTTTTCTTTTCTCTCTTCTCTGTCCAGCCCGCCATTTTTTACTTCACTGTTGTCCGGCCCCTGTGTGTGTGAAGGGGAAAGTTGTGTGAATTGGAGGAGCTTTTCTAACCTTCTTTTTTGTCTTGTGTCGTAGCTGGAGACCTGTGTGTGTGTGTATGTGTATGTGTGTTTAAAGGAGGAAAGAGCCCCCTTTCATATTTCTTTATTCATACCTCTGTATAAACACCTCCGTATACATCTATATACCTACGTGACTTTTCTTTTCTATGTACAATAGGCGAGGGAACCGGGCGTGATCATTTAGAGTTTAGCTCTACTCTGCGAAGAGAAAGACAAGCAGGAAAGAAACAACGCCAGTGGGCTGGGTTTTCTTTTTTTTTTCTGTTTGTTTGGAGGGTGTGAGCCGTGTTTCACGCACTTGCTGCTGGTACTGACGGTCTTGTTTAATGTGCTTTGTTTGACTGGCGTGTAGATTAGCTGTTTTCCTCCAAGCTATCACCTTTTTTTTTTCCACCACTCTGAGAGAGGCCCACAGGTGCTGCACTGCTGGGGTACTATTGTTATTGTTTGTTTGTTTTTCTTTGGCTGTTTCCACCATTGTGCAGCTGCTCCTGCACATTCGCTGCGGCTCAACTGACACCACCGACCCTCTTTCTCCTCCGTGTCATGCCGAAGGCAAAAACACTATTCGAATCGGAGGTGCAACTCCCGCAGCAAGGCAGAAACTCGCCGTGCACCCCACCCCTTCAGAGCATCCAGCAGCGCGCGGCACGGGGCTTGTCTGATGAGCCCAACGGCAAGCTGGTGAACATTTTAGACTGGTCTCCGCAGACGCCAGAGTCGATTCCCGTCGTAAGCATTAACGACACCATCGCCGCCGCCCCTACATCCTCGGGGTCGACTCCGGCAGACGACGCAGCTGCGGCCGGTGCTGCACACAATGACGAAGAGAACGACGGCTCTAACGAAGAAGGCAGCCTTCTTGCCTCGTCAAATGAAGGTACGATGGAAGGGAGTAAAAGACACCTGTACGATGGCGTGGTTCCTGGAGAAGGTGCGCCAGAGGAGTCGGCGAGTAATGAAGGGCCAACATCGCCGCAGTCGTCCTCCTCGGCTACGGCAGCACCGACACACTCGCCACCTGCGCGCGTAGACCCACAAGCAGAGCCCAGACCCCCCGTGCAACGCTCATCTGCTCCAACTGTAGCCGCTGCTGCTCCCGTTGTTGTTACTGCTGGTCGCAGCACCACCGGTGGTAACGGAAACAACACCCACAATCGTGGGATCTTTTTTCCCAATGAAACGGATGCGACGGTTATGTCCACCCTGTTTGCCGTCATTGCCTCCTACTGCGATCTGCCGACAGTTGTGCAGCTCATGCAACTGAGTCGTGCGAGCCACCAACTAGCCACCAGCGACGAAGTGTGGAAGCCAATTCTCTGCAGCATGAATCTGCCCCCGCTGCTGGCTGCGTATGATCGCAGCGTGGATTACTATGATTTCTTTCTCAACGACGTTGTCACCACACGCGCGCTGCACGGCCACTATACGTTTCAGGCAGCCAACAACATGGCAGGCAGCCATGAATCTGCCAGCAATGCCAGCGGGTCACGCACAGGCGGCGGAAGCAACCGTGACCACCTCCGCGACGACGATTCCCTCCAGGAGGACATCTTCAACATCGCCTCGCTGCAGCTTCTCATCTCCGCCGCCTCATTGGGTCAATCAAATCATCTGATCGGGCGTGTGCAGCTGCTGCTGACCTACAAAAATGACTCAATGGAGGTGCTCCAGGGTTCCTGCCGCTTCTCCATCTTTCGCCGCTGCTTCTCGCTGTGCTGCAGCGCCTTTGGCACGGTGAAGCGTGGTCCCGTCTTCACGGTAGCCGTCGCCACTGTCACCAAACCATGGGCCAATGAAGGGTTTCAACACTTTAGCGAGCACAAGAACGGTATCCGCCTTGTCATGACGCCTGTGCTGTGGGAAGGCCAAAGCCCCGGCTCGCAGATCACGGAGAAGGACATTCTTATGGTGAGCCGGCCTCGCCCAGTGATGGCGACGTCAACGACCGCAAGGGAATCTGCCTAGGACCCGCCGGTGCGGTCTCGCAGATGAACGACAACGACACACACGCACACGCGTGTGCGCAACAACTTATAATCTTCGAGAAAAGGAAAGAGAGAACGAAGCCGCGGAACGTAAAAAAAAATGGTTAAGGAGAAGGTGTTAGGGATGGCGCCGTGTTGCAGAGCACTCACTGCTGCTGATGACATTTAACAAGGAGAGGGGTGTTTGACAGGCTTCTTCCTCCTTTGATTTTGCAGCCCTCCTCCTTCCCGGACCGACGCGGATTGTCATCGTTGATACTGCGGTTGCTACTTTTTTTCTCTGTAGAATTTGTGCTGTCTCCCCTCGCCCTGTTTTTTTCCTCCTCTCTTTGTGGGAGAGAAGAGAAAGGGTTCACGCTCCTCCCGGAGTTCATTCCTCTCCTTTTTCTTCTTCTTTGTTGCGATTGTGGGCGTCGCCACCTTCATCGTTTGCACGGGAGTTGAGACAAGGTCACTTTCTCGTAGGCATGTGTTTGTGTGTGTGTGTGTGTGTGTGAAGTTCTTTTTTGTGTGTGCTTGCCACGGAATCCCCCGCTGTTCTCTTAGCCCTTTTTGTTATTGGCCTACAGAGCCTTTTTTTTCTGTATTGTTTCCTCTCTTTTCCATTTGACGGCTTAGCGTGAGGGAGTGCACGCAGTCTTTTGTCGATCTCCAGCTGACTATTTTGTTTCTCACTTCGTCGTTCTCTCATGCCTAGTAGCATTCATTAATCAATAGCGCCCACACGCGCACAAGCCGTACAGGAGAACTCATCACGTTTAGATCGAGGGCCGCTTTGCGGCCGTACTGACGGATGGGTGGAAATAGAGCTGAAAATGAAGTGGGTTGACGTACGCTCATCCCATGTCAAGGTAAACCCTAACACACGCATCTGTACATGTACATGTATACCTGTTTGTATCAGTGGGTTAATGGGTTTACGAATAAAACTGGTTTCAACCAACGCGTTTGTGTGTCTGCACAGCCGTTTCCGTATCACTGTGATAATTACGGGTTGCAAAAGGCGTGTGTGCTTTGCGTGCCGATGCCCTCCCCTCTCTCCCACTACTACTCAACGCCAGCACTCCCCCACCACCACCACCAACTCGTTTTTTTTTTTCTGTGTGTGTGTGCGTGTTGGTGTATTTTGGTAACATCGTTACCGCCGAAGTTGTGGACTACCGAACGTCCAGCGAGCTCTTCGCATTAGAGGTGTGTCTGGCACGGAGCACCGCACTAGGTACCACCGCTGCTCCCTTCCCCCCCCCCTGCCGTTTCTCTGAGACACTCGTTTGCATAGTGCCTTAGATGAATCAGTCGGTGACGCAGGAAGAACCCGGCACCGATGCGGCGTCGACCGCAGCCCGCCCTCTGCGGGTGCGTACCATCGAAGTTCTGTGGCACTGCAACGACCGCAACGAGGAAGCTGAACTACTGGGCATGCAGAGCAGCGTCATGGAGGGCATCACCAGTGTCGACTACAACCCCCGCTTTGACCGCATCGTCACCACCGGCGGTGACGGCAACATACGCCTGTGGGAGATGCACACGGAAGCGATCGACGCGTGGCTGGCAAACAACGCAAGCGACATGCTTGCATGCTGTCGACACCTGTGTCGCATGCGCACTGCGTGGATGCCGCTCACGGCACGGTGGTCGCCGCAGGGAGAGATGATTGCCAGCGCCCACTGCGATGGTAAAGTATGTTTGTGGTGGCGTGACCCAGCCGGTGGGTCTGCCGCTGGCACCCACGGCGGGAGCAGCAGCGGTGGTGGTGGTGGACAGTCGAACGACGACGACGGAGACGTAGAAGAGTGGAAAGCGTACCGCCACCTCACCGGCCACATCAGCGACGTGTACGACATCTGCTTCTCCGCTGACACGCGCTACCTGCTCAGCGGTGCAGGCGATGGCAGCATCGTCATTCATGACTTGGAGGGGTCGACGATGCCGGTTCTGCAACTGGCCGACCTGCACACGAAGTTCTGCCGCGGCGTCGCGTGGGACCCGTGGACGCGCTACGTACACACCTTTGGCTGCGGCCCCGCGCTGTTGTGCTTCACGCACGTGCCAAAGGGAGAAGGGCACCGTCGTATGCACCTTGCCGGCCAGCGTAAGTGTCAAGGCGATTTCATCGGCGAGTCGTGCGCGCTGTCCTATCGTCGCCTCAGCTGGTCCCCAGACGGTTTATTGCTTGCGGTGCCGTACGGCAAGTTCTCAAAGCCCAGCCAACAGCAGGCGCCAAGCACTGCCAATCTGCTCGCCACTATTGAAGCGAAGGGGAAGGCGGAGGCTCGGAAAGCAGGTGCGGCAGAGGAGGGTGCCGCAGGAAACATGGACCCGCCAGAGACACGGCTGTCAACAGCAGCAGCGACCAAGCCTCACGTATCGCCGCACAATCCAGAGTCGCCGACGATGAGCACCGTGGAGGACGGGGTGGAAGATATGCTCCACTGCGTGTACGTCTACAGCCGCGGTGCCCCCGACAAGGTCGCATGTCGGCTCGGTGTGCGTGGCTTTAGCGAGGTGCGCGGTGTCGTCTGGGCCCCGTGTTTCTTGGAGCCGCTAACAGCCGAAGAGCTGCAAGAAAGTCACGTTCAGATGTCGCTGATGGCGCTGGAAAAGCCCTCCGCTGCCGCACCGGCTGTTTCTTCTCCCTTTGACACTGCGGTCGAAAACCGCGAACACACGGAAGAGCAGGCGGGGGCTGCAGTCGTTGCCGAAGCCTCCACGGCGTCAGGCCCTTCCACCAAAGCGGGCTCATCACCGAAGCCCGTGTCGCCAGCAGAAGCTGAGGCAGCTCGTCGGAGGCGGGGTGCGTGGGGGCCGGCCGACTACCGCATGGCACTCGCGGTCTGGACCTCTGATGCCGTTATAGTGTACACCACCGATTGTAGCACGCGCCACAGTGACTTCACGGACCTGCACATGCGCAGCATCACTGACGTGGCGTGGAGCCGCGACGCCTCCCACCTCTATACCGCGTCCCTGGATGGATACATCAGCGTCATCGCATTTGGTGCGTCGCTGGCGGTATCGCACCGCCTGCCCACCTTTGCCACGTCACCGGCGGTGCACTCCCTGTGCGGCGTGCTGGAGCGAATTGCGAAGGTGGCGCAAAGTATTGAAGACAGTCACAGCAGCAAAGTGATCGATGGGGCGGTGAGCGGCAAAGGGCAGTCCTCCCCTACATCATCATCTTCGAATGTTGCGGCCGTGGGCAGCAGCAGCAACAACAACAGCGGGGCAACCGTCGTAGCGGTCGTCCGCAAGAAGAAGAAGGTAGAAAAGCTGCCTGCTGGGACTACCGCAGAGGAAAAGAAGAAAGATGTAGACATGCAGCAGCTGGAGGCGCTCATGTCGGATCTTTAATGGTTGAGGCGTCACGTGCGTGTAAATCCGCCGTTGCAGAAGAAGAGGAAGAGGGAATCTGTGCTCTCTCTCTCTCTCTGGGGGTGAGTGTGTGCGTTTGTTTCTTTTGTCTTCTTTGCTCTCATGGAGGTACCATAGAACACCCTAATAGGCCATTGCCTTTTCATAGAATGTTCCTGATCGTAAAAAAGGGGGTTGCGCGCTAATCAACGGCAAAAAAAAAAACATGAAAAGGAGCATCTTTCCGCTGCATCTGTTACAAACCTCTCTATTCGCGCATTCCTTATTGATGCTGCTGCCGCTTTCTTTTTTTTTTCCCGAATATGCTTGTACACAGATTACCACCCCCACACCTCCATCTCCTGCCTGCTGAGCGCAAGTAAGAAGCACACTTTCATATTTGTGCTGGGTTTTTGCTGCACAAGTGACCGCAGTCTACGGTGACTTTTATTGTCACTATTATCATGGTATGCTTGTGTGTGTGTGTGTGTGTGTGTCTGTCTGTCTGTCTGCCTGTCTGTCTCTCTGTTCTCATGGACGAGCAAAGTGTTAAAGAGATGAGTTTTTTTTTTTGCTTCGTGCTGTTTTAAGTCTTTCTTTCTCCCCCCGCCCTCTTTTTTGTTTCCTTTGGCTCTGCACATGTCGTATTACGGACATTCAAAGGAAGCGCTCATCGTTGGTTAAGTAAATCACTTCCCGGGTGTGTTTATGTTTGTGTCTGTGCTTGCATTACAGTGGTTGCTGATCATTTTAGCGCCGATTAGTTAGCATCTGCTCCCTGAGGCTCAAAGCAGTCAACTTATTTCACACACTCATCTTTTTTTTTTTTGCTGGTTGTTTTTCGTTGGTTTTCGGACTCAACAAAGCAGACAGACCCCTTTGCTCAGCTTTCAACACAGACTTGAAGGGGCTCTTCACCACCACTGTCGCCCAACTCCTTCCACCGCAGAGCCAGATTATTGCTCGGTTCTGGATCTTGCGCGTGTTGCTGGAGCGCTAGGAAGACTGGCAGTCCGCTCCTATTTCACCAGTCCTCCCCGAACCTCTTTTTCCCCTCTTTTCTCTCCCAGTGATAGATACTGATGTTTGGTTCATCGTCGGCTAGCGTTCCTCGTCGGCTTGACGGAAGCAGCGGGGCCATGCGAAGCAGCGACGACGCAGCTAACCTGCGCGTCATGCCCGCCACCGGTGATCCAACAGATGAGGTGCGCGCCTCCCTCGCCAGCCTCACGGCACGCGCACAACGACTCGTCGCAGAGAAAGACACCGAACCCCTCCTGCGCAACGGCTACGGCCTCTACGAAGCCTCTCGCAAGGCGGCTGAGGAGGCGCGCCATCAAGCCAGCAAATGCCAGTCCACCAGCGAGGGCTACGCACCCGCCACGCACGCGTCGGTGGAGCTTTTTATGGCGCAGCACCTCGGCTTCGACGCCCAGGCGCAGCAGCGTCTCCTGCAGCAGCTGCAGCACCGCCACTCCCAAATAGGCGCAGATTTGGGTCCGATTGATCCCATGGCCGCAGCGGAAGCCTCCGGCTTCATGAGTGTCACCGACGTCGATGCAGTAGTGGCGGAGATCAAGAATGACATACTTCTCGATGTGCACCACGCCGTACACCGTCGGCAGACAACGCTGGTGCGTGATCAGGTAGACGCCCTCTTCAAGGCGGCGTGGCACCCGTACTACGTGCGGGTCGCGGACGACTACGAAGCACTCTCTGTGGGGACAGCAGAGCTAGCGATGGGCAATAAAAACAACGCTAGTGCCGATGGCCGCATCTCCGCAGGTGCGGTGGGACCACAACATCAGCAGCAGTCATTGTCAGCTAACCCCGGTGTTGGCAGCGCGCGTTCCCTTCTGGACCTCCTGAACAGCGACTCGGCCCTTGCGGCGGAGCTGAACCGTCGCATCGCCGCCTTTGCCGCTATTGTGGAAGAGTACGCACCCCTGCAATGGGTGTCGTACTTCACGTCGTACGTCACGGAGGTTTCGCTGGACGCAACAGATGAGCTGACGGTGCTGTGGGCCACCGTGTCGCAGCTTCTCGAACCGATGCAGCGTCGCGGGTCGGAGGCAGACGTGCTCGCCTACGTCGCCACGAGCCGCCGCGTGATGGAGCGCAAGTCGCTCAGCCGCTTGTTGGAGCGCGTGCTCCGCCTGGACCCCATGCGGTTTGAAGAGGTAGAGAACATGACGGCGGCCCACGTGCTGGACGTGGTCGTGCGCTTTTGTGGGACGACGAACCACTGGATGCACACCTTCGTGGCGATGCGTGCAGGTCGCTACGACGTGGCCAAGCTAGCCGCCCAGACGATCGGCATTGCGGCCGTGACGACTGCGGTGGAGAGGATGGCGTCTGCGGCCCCGGTGGAACGCAACGCGCTGCCACCCGCCCTGGACCTGCAGCCAGTGTACGCGGAGGCGGCAACGAAGGAGGATCCGTATCGGCAGGCAGTGTTGATGATCCTGCTGGCAGGCCGCACCGGCGAGAGCTCCACGGCAGCCCTGCGGACGATGCTGAGCCTCTCCCAGCGCATCACCAACTCTCTCGAGGACGCGTTGTGGTTGCGGCTGTCGTGTGTCCGCGGGGTGGAGGAGACGGCGCAGTTGTCGACGGTGCAGAGCCTGCGCTCGCTGCAGCGCGCCGTGCTGGATGACATGCAGGAGCTAGTGAGCCTGACGCAGGGCAGTGCGTGTCGCCTGGCGTCGTTTCTCATTCATGCCCTGCTGCCCTCTACAGGGCTGCGGTTGCTGCTGGAGAATAACTACACCCACGTGGACGGCTTCCACATGGCCCTCTGCTTCAACGCGCAGGATCTGCTGCAGGAAGGGCTGAGCTCCCCTCTCGAGGTGCCCATCGACCTCGCACGGCACATGAGCCGCTACAGCTCGGTGGTGCTGTTAGACGTCGATCGTCGCACCCGTTCAGCTGCATTTGCCGGCACGGCCATGTTCTCCTACTTCTACAAGAGCGGCCTCACTGAGGCGTTTGTGGAGTGCTGTCTGATGGACACGATTTGCACACGGTTGCTGGGCCCACGCACCGCCGTTGGCGGGCAGGACGCGCTGCTGATGCGTGCCGGTGCCGGCCCCTTGTCAGAGGAGTTGCTCAAGGCGTTGATCGACGTAGCCGAGGCCGCGTCCGGCCGCAGCGAGGTGGCCAAAGCCACTCACGTCCTCCTCGCCGTCACGTACCTAGCCGGGCAGCTGGACCGCACGGAGCTGCAGCAGCGAGCGCTTCTGCGTGCCGTGCAGATGATCTCGCCGGCCCTCGCGCAGGTGCTACATTTGCCCCCGCAAAGCACTGTTGTGGCGGATGTGTTGTCGCAAGCCTCCCAACTGCTACAGGCGGTGAATGCGGATGAGAAACACCTCTATGGCGATGCCCTGATGTCGCGGGATTACGAGTCGTTTGGCTTGTTGTGCCGCATGGCAGACGTGTACGCGTACCACGCCCAGGGCAACTTCAACGACGCCGTGAATGCGTTTATGCAGCTGCCATTTGTGCCTCAGCCGAACAGCGTGTTGATGGGGGATACGGAGGAGTACGTGGAGGCATACTGCAACGCACCCGGCAGCGTGCAGCTTGGCGTGACTGCAGTTCTGCCCATCGCTGTGTCTGCCGCGACGCAGCTGCTGCAATTCTACGCACGCAGCCGCGCCAGCGGTGGAAATGTGGAACAGCGGCAGACGGACCTCCTACAGCGGATGCGCAGCGTGTGTGATTGGGCCCGTCAATGCTGCATGCGCACCAGCGTAGAGTTCCCAATAGCAGCCGATAACTTTGAGCTCCACTACCTCGGATAAGATCAAAAGGTGAAAAAGTCGTTGGGAGAAGACGCATGTTTGTGTGTGTGTGTGTGTGCGCGCGCGCACAGCTGATAATCAGAGAAAAGGGTGCACTGCCGCATGCACGTCGATCTGTTGTCGTTGTTGTCGTGCTATCTGCAGCGCCCGCCCCAGAGCACTCCTGTTTTTTATTTCTGTGTTCTGGAGGCCTGCGACCGGAGAAATAGAAAGGAGTGCGTTCAACACTGTTGTCTCCCTGCTCTCCTCTCCTTGCCATCCCACCCGCGTTCCCTCCCCTCGAGTTGGAAACACCCGGAGATGAAGGGGTTAAAGAAGCTCCCATGTGTAGGTGAAGAACCGTAAGATAACCCTGTACTGTTTCTTCGTCAGTTTTGTATTGTCTCGATGATCATCTATGGGGAGAGAGAAAAAAAAGCGAGAGAGAAGAAAAGAAAATGGTCTGTCAAAGCGGTCTCAGGTATTCCTACCATAGAGATAATGACGCACGAGTTGTCCGCCTAAACTAAAGGACACGTTTTTTGCCTCTCTTCTCTTCTGCCCTTCTCTCTCCTCCTTGCGTTATATAGAGGAACCGACTAAGATTGTCCTTTCTTTTTTTTTATCTTATGTGTGTGTTGTTGTAGCTGTTGTTGTGGTGGTGGTGGTGGTTTTCACTTCTTTGATAGAAATCCAACGTTGAACTGATCTGTGTGAGTGAAGCTACGTATTTGTGTGCGTGTTTGAGTATTTGCCGTGCGGCTGGTGGAAAGAACGGTGCAATTCGAGCCTGTGATGCGAGTTGTGCTACAGTTTGAATGCTGTTGTTTTCCTTTTTTCCTGTTGCGTATAAAGACAGCCCCCAGAAAAAGAAAAGAAATACTTGGCTCATTGACGTGAGCAAGCTCTCTTTCTCTCCGAGAGTTTCTCCATCGAATAGAGATTTCTGCTTCTTAAAACTCGCGCTTGCTAGCGGCAGCTCCTGCATTTCAAGCATGGACACAGGTGATGGTGACTATGATGACGTGTGTGAATGTGCTGGTCGACGTAACTTTTCGGCTACACCACTTCCCTGCTCTCTTTTCAACTAGAAGAGGAGCCCTGTACGACGGCAAGCGCACTTTTTTTTTTGCTTCCTCTGACATCATCGCATTCGTCTCCGCATTCCCTTCCTCTCCATCTTGCTGTGTTATACCTCACCGTTAAACCAAAAAAAAAGAACAAAAGAAGCGTGCAAACCGGCAAGGTTGTGCGTGTGCGATAGTGTGTGGATCCTCAACTGCAGTGCTCACATGGCACTTCCACCCTCTTCACGTTGAGCGACAACCGTAGAAAGAAAAAGAAAAGAAAGACAGGCGGAGTGAGTGAATTTAGCCACCTCTTTCCCCCTCGCCATCTCGTTCACCTAGAAAAAAATGTCACACAACAGCGAAGAAGAGAGACTGACCGTGTTTGCGACGGACTTCGCACGGCTCTACGTGCGGTTTACGGAGCACTTTGCCCACCTCGACGCCGTAACAGTGGACAGCTTCGCCGAACTATTCGACGCCAACCGGATCGAGTACCTTCACTACTGCGGTGGCACCACGTTAGAGCGGCCTTTTTTCCCGGCCATAACCGATGATCTTCTCCAGCTGAGCGCCGCCTATCTCTCTCTACCACCGGCAGTAACCCCCCGCGCGGTCCGCACCTTTGGCCTGCTCCTGTCGCTCTTTCTGTACTCCACCCAACCCGCACGTCAACGGAGCCCACCGGAAGCGGAGCGGGAAGAGGAGAGGGTCGCTGGTCAACCGCAAGGGAAAGCAGAGGGAACGACGCACACAGCTGCGGCCTCCCTCCCCCTCGCCAGCAGGCCAGGTTCTCAAAGTGTTAAAAATAGGAGTAACGGAGACACAACCTTGGAAGCAGCGACGGCGCCATCAGCGCCGCCGACTTCGCCGTATACTCATTTATCCCTGCGGTCTGTTCCTATCAGTAACAGCTGCATGTGCCAGCTGCTCTCGGGGATGGCCAGCATTGTACCCGCAGCCTCTACATGGTCTCCTGATATCCATCAATGCAACGGCAGTAGCACAGAAGTGGAATCCGCACTTTCACCGTCAGCTTCTGCACCACCACTGTCTTACACGGAAGCAAGGGTGGTGCTGATGCTGCACCGTGCGGGGGCGTGGCACGTTGAGCCCTACGTTCGCGAGGGTCCACACGTCCTCGCCCTACTCGCTGCCCACGCTGCGTGCGGCGCTCCGCTGGTTACTCAGGTGACGCCGCTGCCAGCCCAAACATTTGCAGCGGCGCTGACAACGCAGGCCCTTCTCCACGCATCGGCGCCGCCTGCCACGGTGGGTGGGCCTGACAGTCTACTGCGCGATCCTGAGTTCGTTCGCCTGCGGCTAGAGTACGAGAAAGCGCGACAGCAACTTCTGCAGTAGAAGCGAAACTCGGGGGCTATCATGTACGGTGCTCTACACTTGAAACTCTAACACAACACCAGCAAACAAACAAAAAAAAAATCGCCGTCTCGAATAAAGACGCGTTTTTGTCTTGTTTCTCTCTCACACTTGAGAATCTGCTTGATACTGCTTTGCATGCCGTAGAGCTGCTGACCAATGCGCCGATGTCACGAACGTCTCTTAGTTGTGTGACCACATGGAAATGTGTGAGGTGAGACCGTTCCCTTCACCTCTCTCACACCCTACAACCCCCTCGAACTATTTTTTGTATGTCTCTCTGATGTGGTGGAACACAAAAACAAAAATCATCATAGCACCCTTCTCTTCCTCTCTACGACGTGGGTGTTTGTTTGTTTGCCTCTCGTGGATTGTTTTGTTGATGTTAACTCACGCACACACACACACACACACACACACACACACGTCTGAAAAAACACCAGGAGGCCCAAGCATTTAGCTGCCTACTACAACACCTCTCAGCGAAACAGTTCTGGTATTCAGTAGGGAAAGGTGAGTGAAACGGCTTCCCGCCACGCCTCACTGCACAGACGGGCCTGCTATACAGCGACGTGAATGCTCCAGCGATGCTCTGCGCTGTGGAGTCGGGTGCCAAGGACACCATTTGCGTGCGCCATGCGCTTCTGCAGACGTGCGCAGCACACCAACGGTACTGCAGAAGCACCAGCAACTGCTTCTCCGGCAGCCGAAGAGCCGCGCACCACGCCTCACGCAGCTCCCTCAGACTCTTCCCAGCATGCAGAGTTTCTTTTCGATGTGCTGGGTAACGCGCGCGAGAATGCGCAGCTTCACGGCAACACCAGCAGCCGTGGAGAGCGTGAGAATCAGAGACGACAGTATGGCGTTTCTCCCCCCATCCTGTCGCCAAAGGACACGTCGTCGTCTCCATGGACGCAGCACATACGGCAGGTGGTGCGTGAGGCAGTGCTGGATCCTCTAAAGGAGCGTCACGACACCGGCACGGAGCAGGCTGGAGCTTCATCAACGGCCACCTCTACCCAATCGTCTGCTGCAGCGGCAGCGTCTCTTTACAAAGTGCTGGTCGTTGACGCGCTCGGCATGCCAGCTGACCTGCCCAGAGGTGCCCCACGTACCTTTGAAGATCTGCTAGAGCTGTCCCCCGCCATCCTGCGCTCACAGCTGCAACAGCTCATGGAAAAGCGCGGCTACCGTGATCTTACACCGGTACAGGCCGCCGCCATCCCCCTCATGCTGGAGTACAGAGACGTGTTGTGCATCGCACCGACAGCGACCGGCAAAACCCTCTGTTACGCCTACGCCTCCATGCTGCGACTGCTGCTGAGTGACATCAACAGTCGACAATCGTTGTCGAGGGCCACCACCGGCGATGACGGCGACGGCGGTGCAAACCTCAATCGGCGTCAAGTCGAAACGTTTCTGCAGGAGAAGATTGACAGAGGTGAGGTGTGTCCTTACTGCGAGCTGAGCATCGCGGAGACTCACGTGTGCCCGATGACTGGCTTCCCGCACCCCTCGCCGTCCGAGGTGGAAAACGACCTTGCGCTGCGCTCGCAGGAGCGACGTGCGATGCGGCTGGAGGAGCTGCGCTCCTCTGTGGCTGAGCCACGCGTGCTGGTGTTAGTGCCGAACAGTCAGCTGGTCCAGCAGGTCTTCACCGTCTTCCGCTCTCTGCACTGTGACTACCGCATCCACTTCATGGTGCGCGCCTCCAACCCGGAAGAGCAGCGCAAACACCTGCAGGCCCTAGAAAAGGGTCCAGACGTGCTCGTGTGCTCACCCGAGACAATTTTGCCCGCCCTGTACAAGCACAAACTCTCGCTGAAGCGCGTGCAGACCGTCATCCTGGACGAGGTAGACGATATTGTGTCCGTCAACCACTTTGAGCCACTCAAGATCATTCTGGGTGCGCTACCGAAGGGTGCACTGCGGCCTCAGCGTCTACTCCTCGGTGCATCCCTGCCGCCCGTCGCCTATGATATGATCAAGTCAAAGATGCTGTTGCCGTCGCACCGCTTCGTGCTGGTCGACCTGAAGGCCCCAGCAGCGGCGGGGGAGAGGGCCTCCGCATCAATGTCAACGTCGACACGCTCTTCATCGAGTGTCTTGGTCAATGCGGCTGCCGCTTCTGCTCCGTCGATCGACGGTGTCCTCACCGCTCGCGCCAACCTGCGACACCTCGTTTTTATGGTGGGTCGTGCGGAGAAGGTGCAAAAGCTGGCGTGGCTTTACCAGATGGGGAAGCTGACGGCGGATCAACGCACCCTCGTTTTCTGCAACTCTCGCCACAATGTTGCGTACGTGCACGACAAATTGAAGGAGCTTCTGCCGGAGTTGAACGTCACGACGCTCACCTCGCACGCGTCCAGCACGGCGCGTGAGGGTGTGATGAAGATGTTCCGCACCGGCGTGTCGACGTGCCTGGTCTGCACCGATCTGCTGAGTCGCGGCATCGACTTCCAAAAGGTGTTGTATGTTGTCCACTACGACATGCCGACGGATATGGAAACGTGGTTACATCGCTGTGGTCGCTGCGGCCGCGGTGGCACCTTGAATGGTCACGGCTACATCTACACCTTCTTTCAGCCAGAGAATGTAAAGCTGGCGAAGCCGCTTGTGGCGTACCTCCGTCAGCAGAAGCAGCTCATCCCGCCAAAGCTGCAGGAGTACGCCAAGCAGTCGTTCATTGACGTGTTCAACAACTCGTTGTTCCATCACCCCACACGACCGTACCGCCGCGACGATCCGCAGCGCACCACCCCTGTGTTGGGCAGGGGGGCGAGACGCTTCCCCGATTACCAGCAAGGTACCATCCACCGGCACTTCCGTCCCCAATAGGTGCTGCTGTTTTCTTTTTTATGATGCTGGTGTTTTTTTTTTTTTTCTGTCGAGGAGGAAAGAGGCTTCTACAAAGGGAAGCTCTCTTGGGTAGATGCTTCACAAAACAGTAAAGAGGCTTACGAAGCTAACCGCGGGTGGCCACAAGCAAGCAGAATAAAAACAGACAGAAAATGCAATAGCGTCGCTCACCGAGCGAGTGTAAGATCGGGAGGTGGAACGAGAATGGACCGCAACGGAGTGCTTTTATTTGCACTGAAAATGCGTGGCAACGGTCCCATGTGGCTGCTGTTGTTGTTCCAAGGGGCATTCATCACCCACTGTGCTGCTTGTGTAAGCGCAATGTCACCATTGACTTACGTCTCACAGCACAAAAAAAAACCTCTTTTCGCTGTGCTGTTGTAGCTGCGGCTGTTTTCTCTCCCCTGGCACCTTTTTCCCCACCACCCCCCTCAAATAAATTAAAAAAAGCGGAACAGCGAAGCCTCAAAAATCAAAGCAGGGGGAAGAACGAAAACGTTTTACATTTAACTTCTGTGCTACTCATCTCGAGCTGCGACATTTCTTTTTTTTTTGCTGACTACTCCCATCCTCACCCTTTCAGCGTCCCGTATTTCCCTTCCTTTGTTGTTCTCTGCTTTACCAATCCACCTTGCACTGTTAGAGCTGCTTGCTAGCTTTTGCAGATCACTCTCAAAAAGCCTCAACGCCCAAACTCATCTTTTTTTTTTGCTGTTGTTCCTCCATTTTGCTTTGTTTCGTTGTCTTTGCGCCGCAGCTCGAGTGTGAAGGAAAGGTGGGTGCCGGAGACAACGTGGGCGTGTTGAAGTGCTCGTTAAGCAAATATATAAATAGAAACTCCATCTACAGATACAATCTTCGTAGCAAACGACAAGCCTTGAGTCTTAGGGATGCCGTCCAACAAAAGTCACGTTAAAATACCGCCCATCCACAAGCTGCGACCTACGTGGGCCTCCACAGCCTTACACGCCGCCATTTACCTCCTGCGCAACGCGCTGCTCTCAACACTCATCGCCATTTTCATTGTCCAGCCGCTCTACCGATGGTTCATTCTCGAAAGCCGAGTGCTGCGACACCTGCCAACGCAGGTGCTCTTCACATTTGTCTTTGCGTGGCTGTGCCACTCGGTGCCGTGGTTTGTCTTCAATAGCGTGTATTTCTTCCTCGATAGCATTCACCCTGAGCTGGGAACAAATCCGTACAAGACCAGCCCGTTTGTGGCTCCACTGGGCCGTTGGGCAGCGAAGTATCGCCTTCCCCGTAAGCCGCAGCAGCTGCCCACGCCAACCCTCGTCAGACGCACCGTGGTGCAGGCGATCTTCGATCAGTACATCATCATTCCTTCCGCACTGCTTGCTGTCCTGACATACACGCACGCGTGCGAGCTGTCTGCGCCACCGCCGGAGACGGCGATTGTCGGCTTCAGTGCTCAGGATATCGTGGCATACTTGAACGGTCGCCACCTCGGCCGCATGTTGTGGTGCATTGCCACGCTGGTGGTGCACTTCTTGCTGGCGAACGTAACGAATGAGGTGGGCTTCTACACCGCCCACGGTGCGCTGCACTCAAACCCCACGCTGTACCGCATCTTCCACAAAAAGCACCACATGTACATTGGCACGATCGGCATCGCCGCCGAGTACGCGTCGCCACTGGAGGAGGTGATGGCCAACGCCGCTCCTACTGTGGCGTACTTCGCTGTTATGTTCTTCGCCTTCACACGCAGTGCCGCGGCGGAGTCGCCATTCATCACGGCAGCCCGGGCGTGGCCGCTCTTTATGACGTGGATGTGGGCTCGCCTGTGGGAGACCTACGAAACCCACAGCGGGTACTGCTTCGCGGACTCGTGGCTAGGGAAGATGGGCCTAATGCACGGCCACCGGGCTCGCTTTCACGACTTCCACCACACACACAATGTCTCTAACTACGGCGCTGGTATCTTTATGGACGCCATGCTGAATACGATGGATGCCTACTTGATTCACCGGTATCCCGATAAGCACCCGGCTGAGACAACGCAGGAAGAGGAGGATACGAAGGCGCACCGCGAATTGGAAGAAGCCACAAAAGCGTTGCAGCAGGTGAAATCGAGGCATTAGAATTGGCATTGCTGTTGCTGTTCTTTTCTGTGTGTGTGTGTGCTCTTTTTTTTTTTTTGCACAGGTACGAAAGAGAAGGCAAGGCGTGCGTGCTGTCGCCCACGTGGCTGCGCACAAGGTGCATCTCCTGTGAGAATTACATGTTGCCGTTTCTGTTTTGTGTCTTATTTTCTTGACTTTTTGTGTTGGTGCGGTTTTTGTCTTTTGCGCTGGCCTGCTCCTTCCCTTTCAAAACGCAAGTGTTACTTTACTTTTCCTTTTTTCAGTCAGCACCTACTTTCGCACCGCAGCACGTCAAGCGCGTCGTGTCGCACTTGATCCGCGCGCGGAAGCCGGCTGAGCCACGAAAAGTAGACAAAGCAAGAAAAATATAGATATATATTGACAGATGGTGTGGTGTTTAATTCCCTTTTCCGCCCTCTTTCCTATTATGGTCACCGCTTTTATTACTATTGTGCTGACATCTTCCCTTCTTTCTCTTCTTCCGTTGTCGCTCTTTGCCGCACATTTAAGAGGGAGAACACTTTTTTTTTCTCTCTGTTTTTCTTTTGTCTGTGTAAGTGCGCTTGTCTGCGCAAGAAACGTCCTTGTTGTTGGCATGGTCTTTTAGCCATATGGGCAGGGAAGAGAGATGGAGAGAAGGTCAAACCACGACATGGGAGGTGGCGCATCTCTGACGATGGTAGTCTGATGTCAACCGAAAGGCTCCACCGTTTTGCTTTTATCGCTGTGGAGTCTTCCTCTTCCTACTTCCATACCTTAACCTCTTTTTTATTTCTATCCATCTATTGCTAGCTGAGGTTTCAACAGATATTTCTGTTCACATTGAACGAACAAAAACGTTTACTTAACATCACGTAGAGGAGGGTGGGGTGCATTTTTGTGTGTGTGTGGTGTGTGTGTGTGTGTGTATTTGTAGGCAATTGAAGCTGAGGTAGCGTTCTCTCTCTCCACCCATCCCGCTATCATTCACTGGTGCAGCGCTGCAGTTCTGTGTTTTTTGTTTCAGCTTTTTGTTTTTTGTGGCTTTGCTTAGCAGCTACCTCTAGCTCAACTCTCGTTCTTCTGTTGCCGTCCTCAGCCAATTTCACGTCACGAACGTACGTTGCAACTTATGTCGGAGGTCCATCTTTTATCCATCCTTCACTCTGTGTACGATACCTACAAGAGGTTTATTTCTTTCTCTTTTTTTTCTATTCTACGCGCTTTATAATTGCCTTTTTTTTCCTCACTACGAACGAAGGAGTAGAACTAAATGGTATCATCACTGCGTTTTTCCTCTTTACTCGATCGAGTTTGACCTGCTGCTGCTGTGATGATGCCGTTTGGCTGTTTATTTGTTTGGTTGCTTTCTCCTCGAAGCATCTCATAGATGCTGCTCCTCTGTGTGCGACAGGCGCTTTCTCTCTCTCTCTTTTGTTTCGAGTGTGAGAACAAGTTGAGTGTGAAGTGCATTCCGCCGTTTTAGAAACATGTGGATATGGCTTTTGCGCTCCCTTTTAAGGCCTCGGCAATTTGCTGTCGCTGGTGCAATCGAAGGCGCTGATAGGCAGATGCACTTAATGCATGTAGTACCTTTTTTTTAATCGTTTGTTGGCGCGAGGGATAGAGCGTAGAACGCACGGAGCGTGGCGGTGTGTCTGCTACGCTTCTTTGGTGCTTGTTGTTGTTGTTCTTATTTTGTTTTTGTTTTTTATCTGATTCGTGTCAATCATTGATCTTTGTTGTTGTTTTGTCTATATTCTTGTTGTACGTAACTCCTCTTCTAGGATTGGAATTGATGTGCATTTCGTTACCTTCGTGTGGTGCCGCCGCTGTTTTGCTTTTGGGTTGCTTTTTTCTCTCTCTCCACCTCTCCCCGTGTCTCAACGAGTGAGGCGTTCCTTGACTTTCATCGACTTTGGTACTACCAACACATATGAACAAATATACCATCCACGGCTACAGTTCATAATGGTTGCTACGTAAGGAAAAAAAAAGAGTCCCATGCTCTGCACTTCAGTTGCGCATAAAACACGTGATAAGTCTTTGTGTGATCTTTAAAAGCTTCTCTTGTGGGATGCTTCGAACACGGTCGCTCGTCTTTCGAGTACCTTCTTCTACGCGCTCATTGCGATGTGACTTCCCATTCTCCTTCCTTCTTCTTGCTCCGCTACTCGGCTCCACCTCTTGTCACATCAACGATAACTTCTCTCAGGGGAAGAAGAAAGGAGCAAAAGAAAGAGTAGGGGCAGATCATAAAAAAGCAAAAAAAGAAAAAAGAGTCCATTTTGCAGTGGGCTGCCTCACCTCCCCCCCCCCCCCGTCACCTTTTCCTTCATCCTGTCGTTCATTGTGTTAGAGCACGTCATTGCAGGGAGCCCACGCGTCAAGGAATGCCGCCTCCACCTGCCGAATCAAACACCCTCGCCGCACCGCGCGAGTCGAAGCCCACGACACTGAAGGAGGCAATTGATCGGGATGGTGTCCCACCTGCCCCCAGCTCGAAGCAGCGCCGCCTCATGGACGTGCACGTGACCGCCTACCCAAGCCTCGTCAACACGAGCATGTTGCCGCACCACAAAACCACCGTGGAGGACTTCTCCTCCATTGACCCGCTGAAGCACCGCAAGGAGCACACAGTGCGCGACAACAACGCTGGCAGCTACGCAGCGAAGGAGGACAACGTGCTGGACATGCTCTCCACGAATCAGTTTGCCAACCGGATGGCCCAGATCGGAGTACAGCTGCGAGCGGAGCGCGCGAAAAACCCGGAGGCGGGATCAGGCATCAAGTCCTTCGATGTTCGCGGCTACCACAGCCGCTTCCTTGCTCCACCCTTTGACGAGCGCTCCACCTACCGCTGGGACTACTGCCAGCAAGACGTGGAGGGCTTCCATGACACGGTGCACCGTGCTCAGCTGGCCACCTACCGCGATGAGTGGGCGGAGAACGAAAAGAGTGACGTGGACGCTTCGATGAAGGTGCCCTATCTGACGCTGCCGGTGTCGTCGGACCGGCTGAAGGACAAGGCCACGGTGTACCGCAAGGACTTCATGCCGGAGGCGACGCAAGACGAGTACCGTCTCCTCTCCCACAAAACCCACCTCGACGATCTCGGCACCACCTTCGCCTACTCCGCCTACGGCGTCGATGACTCCCGCCGCGAGGTGCCCTTCGACGCTGCTGTGGCGTCTGTGAAGGGGACGCACAGCATTATCGAGAAATCCTTCACTCCCAGCGTATCACATGCAGCGGCGTTGCAGCGGCGCAGTGCCGCCAACTCCTCAGCGAGGGAAGAGCTGGAGAAGCTGCGCGCGATGCAGCGAGAGACGGTGCGGCGTACGGTGGCGAACAACCATGCAGCCTCGACAGCGGCACGTCCACGGATGGGGACCGGACACGTGTCTGCATGCAGCACCGACTCAACGGCAAACCCTGTTGTTATTCCTGGCCTGAAAGGGACCGGGTACCGTCGTGCGCCAAAGGACAACGACGACTACGTGTACCTGCCGCGCGACCACTTCTGCTACCAAGCGGTGGATGATTTTTAGAGAAGTTAAGAGAATGAGTTGCTGGCGTTGAGGTGTGCAGGTTGAGAGGAGATTGCTGCGCACCGCTCCAAGTTGTTTTTGTTGTTAGTGTTCGAAGTGAGGGAGCAGCAAGCGTTGCGTCATGGTCCATAACGTGCGAAATATAGACGGCAGACATCGGTGAGAACTACAGGCTCTCTTTTTCTTTTTTCTTCCTTCACGGTGTCCAACATGTTTTGTTTCGTTTGAAAGGCACTACTTTTTATTTTGTTTCTCTTGCTCAATAGTGTGAAGGCGTGCGCGGCTACGAAGCCAGTTGCGAAGGCACTTACTCGAGCCCTTCCCCTTTCCCTCCCCCCTCCCTTGTTGTGCACGTATGTATGTAAACTACTCCGAATATGTTAAGAAGCTATCGAGAAATAAAAAGATGACCACTTCTCACCCGCTCACATGTTCAATTAGGTGCTGGATGGCGCACATCTTTCTTTCCTTCTTTGGTTTTCGCTCTCTCTTTTTTTTTCTTTTGAGTTTTCTCGCTCTTACTCCGTTCTTGTTTGTTTGTCGTCTATAGCGCTGTAAGCTCTTTCTCACTGTAGTGTTTACGCATACCAAAGGTGTTCTTCCGTCCTTTTTTTTCCAATCCCGATACTCAAAAAGAAAAAAAGGAAAGATATGATCGCCGCAGTCTTCACAGAAATGTCACCAGGAAAAAGATGACGCGTTCGTAGACGCCTTCATTGATAAACGAAACTGCGGCAGATGATGTGAATCTCGTTACTACCACTGTGTTCCCTCCACTCTGCTCCAATCGCCTTACTGGTCTTCACAGAAGAAACAAGTCCCGCATATATCGGTTTTTTTTTTCGTATTTGCTTTTCACCATTGCAGACCGCTTTCTTTTGGGCACCAAAGAAACGATTAAAAACCATACATCATAAAAAAAAGCAGCATTATTATTTCCTCATTATTGTGGGTGCGCATTGAGTGCTGTTCACAGCTGTTGCTGGTTGCTTCGTTTATTGGTTTTACTCATCTCTTTGTCTGTTTGCGTTGACTGTGTTACACTGTTGTGCACCACATAGCATCGACACACATTTTCCTGCATCCGTAGTGCCTTTTATTCGCCACAGCCAAACTTGTTTTTAAAAGAGTCAAATCTGTTTTGTTTTTTAGTTGTTGCTCTCCCCCACCCCTCACCTCACGCTCTCTCGAATTTCGACAGCAGCTGGCTAGAAAGAGAGCCGCACTTAAACTCGTTTTCCTTCTCGCGTCATCTTGGCTTAAGCAGCCATGAACGTTAACGCAACGCACACAGTGCTCATGCCGTCAAATTTGTCATCGTCGTCGCCGCTCTCAGACCTTCTTGCGGTCGACTCTGTTGCAGATGTGTTTGCCTACCTACAGGACGAGTCCATTGTGGAGAATCCAGATGCCCGGCTGCAGGCGTTTAGCAACATCATTGCCCATATCGGCTCACATTACACAGGTAACTTCAACCCGTCCAAAAAGGCATCCTTCGACCCGGCGCCAACGCCATCGAGTCAGGAGAGCGGGACGCCGCTAGACGCGAATCGATGGAAATGGGCTGACGTTCTCATGCGCGGTGTCACTGACCCGTGGTCGCGCGTCCGTGCAATGTGCCTCTCGCCCATGGCTGATCTGCTCCTGTCCGAGGTGCACGAGGCGCTCACGTTGCAAGGGATGACAGGCAGCGAGCAACAGGCACTCGTTGCGATGCCCGAGCGAGCTCGCCCCACGCACTCTGCACCGGGTCCATCAAGGCGGCACAGCGCAGGAAAGATCGACGAGAAAAAGAAGGCAAATGTAGCTCGGAAAGAGCGCAGACGCTCGGTCGAGAGCTGCAAGCAGTCTCCCCAGCGTCCCCCAAACCTCTCGCCGATTCGCAACGTCCACAACGCATCAGCCCCGCTCGACTACATCTGGCACTACTGGGACAGCACGACGCGGTGGTACGAGCACGACGGGATTGTGCGGCTACTGGTGAAGGCATACAGCCGCAGTCGCACGATTCCCGGAGCCGCTCTTCGCAGCGATGATGCCGGCATCCGTACGCTGCTCTTCAAGGTTCTCTTCCCTGCCTTTCGCGACCCGCAGCTGCCAGTGCGTGAGTCTGCTGCGGCCCTGCTTGGCGTTCTCGTGGACCCCAACCGCGCCTCGCCAATCTCGCCCGCCATCATTTCCTTTATCGTCGACCAGGTGCGCGACACGCTGGCAAAGGTGCCCACGCCGATCTGCAGTCGCTCACCTCTCACCTTGTCTGATCAGGAGAACACGCATGTGTTGGAAGGTAACCTGCTCGCCTTGGTAGTGCTAGTAGACATGAACGTCCTCCAGGTGGCGGACGCATCTATCATGCCGCTGCTGTTGCGCCTCGCTAGCTACCCTGCCTCCAGTGTACGCCAGTATATTGCGCAAATTCTGCGTCCGCCGTCGCCGCCGGTGTTTGTGTATCTGATGCGCCGCCTGTGCGAGCAGGGTGATCATCCACTTCACAGCAGCGACATGGACACGTGTGGTGGCGATGACGAGGGTGGTGAATTCAGTTGGCAGCGGCAGGAAACCGTTATGATGGCACTGCAGCAGCATTACCTGAACATCGCGTCGATTTCCGCCACCACGCGGGACTGGATCCACGCCAGTCCATGCTCTGGCGATATCCTCGCACTGATGCGCGGAGTGACGCCGCTGTCGGTGGTGTTCCACGCGATGCTGTCGCCCCGCTTCGAGGTGGCGCGCATGGGCGCGCAGCTCTTCCCTCTTATTCTGCAGAGCAGCGTTCGTTTCCTTCCACCAGCCGACCTGCCGCGCGTGTGCGAGGCGTGCTGTGGGGCAAACGGGTGCATGCAACAGGAGCTGCAGCGGCTGCAAGCGAAAGGCTACACACAGGCACTGTCCAGAGCGCAGCTGGCGATCGCTACCATTGTTCTGCCGGGGCTGTGGTTCTTCCTGGTGGTGCGACGACTGAAGATGGAGGTCGTTGGCGGGCGGCGGGATGAAGTGGAGAGAGCGATCCGCCCGTACGCAACGCTGGACTGTGTCAGATTTGCCTCGCAGCCCCATGTCAGCAAGGACAAGGACAGCGGCTGCACTCCATGCGAAGCGCCGACGTGCTCGCTGCTGATCCTGGTTGCGTACTTTGCGCGTGTCATGGATCCGGCGGAATGGCACCGCTGCGTGGAGGAGGTGCTGAGGCCAAGTTGGTGGGCGGATCTGCTGTCGAACCCGGTGCGCCGGGAGCAGGTACGCTTCGGCCCCGACTTTGTGCGGGCGGTGCAGCACTGCGGTACACCGGCCCAGTCGCAGCGCATTTTGGAGCTGTTTCCCACCCTGACCGCCATGCTCGCCGATGCCCAGACACACCAGCAATGCCTCATCATCACCATGATTCGCGTGGCGGTGTCGGCGTGCGCGGCCGTCACAGGGACGACGGACGAACGGGCGATGGCGTATGTGTATCACGACGTGTACGCCGCACCGGCGCTGACGGAGGGCGGTGAGGCAGCGCCGTTGGGTCACATGTGGCTGAAGCTCTTCG
This sequence comes from Crithidia bombi, assembly GCA_900240985.1. Taxonomy (NCBI): domain Eukaryota; phylum Euglenozoa; class Kinetoplastea; order Trypanosomatida; family Trypanosomatidae; genus Crithidia; species Crithidia bombi. Next base: position 1,963,904 of record OESO01000035.1, on the reverse strand, counting down.
TCCCAACACAGGACGCCATCCCCACCACGGTTTTCTGGGAACCGCGGGAGACTAGCGCGGGCGGTGAAGCGAAGATTGTCATCCGCCGTGACTCGGACGTCTTCCGTGCCATCGATAAGGTATGCCTCAAAGACCTCTTTCAGTCTTCCAAGACGGAGCGGCCGGTTCTGCGCGAGTTGCGGTCGCTGATGATGAGTCTGTCGTGCCTCAGCGCGTGCGACCTGAACAGCAGCGCGATTGATGGTAACGCGAGCAACGACGGCAGCAACGACGCTGCTGATGTGGACTGGTATGCGCTGGCGCTGGAGAGCGTCTTTGGGCGGCTGGATAAGGTGTGCCCGCGATGGCGTGAGCGAGCTAACGACGGCGACGCCGCCGAAGCAGACGCAGGGGAGGAAGAAGACAAAGCTGAAGACATCTGCTGGGACGACTGGGACGACGATGAGGAAAATGAGGACGGCTGCGCACAGGGCATCTACGAAGCCGAAGTCATCAAATCAGCTGTCTCTATGGTGTCGGCGTTGCGCGAGAGGGCCGCCGCTCGCTCGCACGACAGCGGCAAAGTTAGTGCAGTAGACAAGCGCTACCGCAACGAGCTGGCCGCGCTCAACATCAAGTCATAGAGTGGGGTGGGGTGTCACGTTTATTGAAGGATTGGTGTTGAGCTTTTTTTGCTCTCCGCATTCCTTCCTTTTTGCTTTAATGTCGTCTCCCTGTCCTTTGGGCTCCCCTCCACCACCCCATTTTTCCCCCACTCTATTATGCGTTGTGCATTTTAACTCTCCTTGCCTGCGTTTTTGTGAACGTGTGTGTGTGTGTGTGTCTCTGGCCTACCACTTATGTGGTCATTTGACCTTTTCATGTGCGTCTCGCATGGCGAACTCTCCAAAGGGAACCATCACCAGCAACGACCGAAAAGAGAGACATGTTGAGGAAAAGTGCTCTTGGCATCCCCTAATCCGATGCAAGGTAAGGGGACGGTGATATACGTTGGTGTGTGTAGGCTTCCCCTTGTTGTTTTCGCTGTGCACAGTGACCAGCGTTCACGTGGAGTTCAAAGAAAATGAGTACGTGGGTTGTGGCGATCGGCGCGGCACCGCTAGCTCCTCACACGAGGCTCCCCACTCACCTCTCCTCACCCTTTCCTCGTTCTGTCCTTCCGCCTGTGTGTTGGTGTGCTCTTGCTTACCTTTGCTTTGCGTAGCCTCCAGATCGGCGCTCGTTAACTCAAACCAGGATGCGCGTCTTTACCGAAGCGCAGTTGGTCTAGTGGTAGAATTCTCGCCTGCCACGCGGGAGGCCCGGGTTCGATTCCCGGACTGCGCAAGCCTTTTCGGCGAAAAGGCGTCACTGATAGGCAGTCCAGGACCAAAACCCGAGTGTAACGTGGTGGCTGCTTAGCTCAATGGCAGAGCGCCGTCCTAGTAAGACGGAGGTCACGGGTTCGATCCCCGTAGCGGCCTTGCCTTTTTCCCGCCCAAGGAAAGCAGTTGCGCGGCCCGCCGGGCGTCGAGAGGAGAGGAGGGGGGACCGACAGCAAGCAGTCAGGGGAACGGAACGAGTCGTTTGCGGACGCTTTTCTCGCAACAAGAGCTTCCTTTTCTCCCGATGTGTTTACCTTCCGCCAAAACACGGAAAACACTACAGCATCTTTTCATTACGGCGTGCGATATGGTATGTCTGAGGTCAAGCGCTCCTGTGAAACTTCGATGCACATTAACCCTAAGCCGGCACTACGCTCGTACAGCCCCATTTCCTCGTGCCCAT